>JALMGJ010000017.1:22745000-23064315 GCA_023362775.1 Charina bottae
CAGACTGGCATTCCTAGACTGTGAAGTCCTCATTGGGACCGGTGGCAAGCTAGAAATAGGGATCTACAGGAAACCCACACACACAGATCAATATCTGATGTTTGACTCCCACCATCCACTGCAGCACAAACTAGGAGTCATCAGGACATTGTCACACAGAGCAGAAACCATCCCCACCTCCATGGATTCCAAAAAGAATGAAAATCAGCACCTGAGAACAGCCCTGAAGGCCTGTGGATATCCAAATTGGGCCTTCACCAAATCTAAATCTACCAGACCTAAAACAGCGACAGATAGGGCTGAGACTCAGAGTAAACGAAAGAACCTGGTCATTCCCTACATGGCTGGCGTGTCTGAAAAGATAAAAAGGATATTTGGCAAACACCACATACCTGTATATTTCAAACCCACCAACACACTGAGACAGAGGCTTGTACACCCCAAAGATCAAACTCCAAAACATAAGAAAAGCAATGTAGTTTATGCAATCCAGTGCAGTGAGGAGTGCTCTGAACTCTACATTGGAGAAACCAAACAACCTATGTACAGGAGGATGGCACAACACAGGAGAAATAACACCACAGGACCAGAGTCAGCAGTTTATCTTCATCTAAAAGAAAAAGGACACTCATTTGAGGACATTAATGTTCACATTTTAGACAGAGAAGATAGGTGGTTTGAGAGAGGGGTCAAGGAATCCATTTATGCCAACTTGGAAAATCCTTCCTTGAATAGAGGTGGGGGCCTCAGGCACAAACTCTCCCCCATCTTCCTCCCCGTGTTGTCTTCTGTGCCTAGGAAGATTAAGACCATTTCAGAAGCTCAACAGCAGCATGGTGTTTTTAACGACCCTCCATTAGATGATAAAAGGACTTAAAAATTACATCTCAATATAACCATGATCTAGCCCCAGGTGTAAGGTCACACAGCTACCTAGGAACATATTTAGGATTCCCTTACCAACTTTGCTCAGACTGAAGAAGCCCCTTGGATAAGGAGCGAAACGTTTCCATTAAGAAAATAGAAATCCAGTTGACATGATTCAAGCTACAGAAAAGTAACAAACTAGGGGCGGCACTGACCTCTGGAGAGGAAAGAGTCCCATAAAGGGGTGTGTGGGGGAACTGCCACAGAGAAGGCTGTCATCAAGCTCACATTCCATGAATGTCATAAAGCTACGTGCGTGTTGCACAACCATCATAATGGCTAAGCTAAAACCCAACAAGCCACATAGTCTAACATATTGAGTGAATGGACCATCATGTTAACCCATAGTGTGGCCTATTTATTTTGGCTTAACGTGTTGCATGAATAAAGCTATTGTGTTTCATTAACCATGGTTTATGGTTTAACATTTTAATTTATTTATTTATAGAATGTATATGGCTACCCAACTTGCAGCAGTGACTCTGGGCAGGGTACAAAAATTAAAATCCAACAATAAAAACAATAACCCATGGCACTCTGGATGAATGACACCTTTCAGTCATAAAAACCACATCAATCACAGGGATAGCCTAACCCCTGGCCTGAATGCCTGGGGAAACAGCCAGGTCTTCAGAGCCTTAAAAAGACTAACAGGGTTGGGACCATCCAGATCTCCAGGGGGATGCTGTTCCATAGGTCAGATGCTGCCACTGAGAAGGCATGACTCCTGGGTCCAACAAGGTGACATTGTTTAATAGATGGGACCTGGAGCATGCCCCTTCTGCTAGATCTGGTGGGGCGAGCAGAAACAATGGGAGAAATGTGGTTCTGCAATTAGCCTGGCCCTATGCCATGGAGGTCAAATCAGTCAATCCTAAAGGAAATCAACCCTGACTGCTCATTGGAAGGACAGATACTGAAGCTGAAGCTCAAATACTTTGGCCACCTAATGTGAAGAGAGGACTCACTGGAAAAGACCCTGATGCTGGGAAAGACTGAGGGCAAAAGGAGAAGGGGACGGCAGAGGATGAGATGGTTAGATAGCATCACCGACGTAATGAACATGAATTTGAGTAAACTCCAGGAGACAGTGGAGGACAGGAAGGCCTGGCGTGCTATGGTCCATGAGGTCACGAAGAGTCGGACACGACTAAACGACTGAACAACAACAAAATGCCATGGAGGGCTTTATAGATGACAACCAGCACCTTGAATCACACCTGCAAGCCAACTGGGAGCCGGTGCAGCTCGCAGAGCATTGGTGTTATATGAGCGTAGCACAAGATGCCAAAAACCGCCCTCACCGTTGCATTCTGGACTGGCTGCAGCTTTCAAATGCTGTTCAAGGGCAGCCTCATGTACAGCTTGTTACAGTAATCCAGACAGGAGGTGACTAAGGCATGAGTCACCATGAGCAAGGCCTCCCGGTCCAGAAACAGGTGCAATTGGTGCACAAGCTGAATCTGCACAAAGGCCCCCCTAGCCACAGGCCACCTCCTCTTCAAGCAGGAGCCGTGAGTCCAGGAGGCCCCCCTATTTGCGTACGGAGTCTGACTGGAGAAGTCAGGCAGAGTTAGAGTGAACAGGGCCACAGTTAGTCAGGGGGTGGACAGCTGGAAAAATGTGAGAAAAGCAGAAGGAACCTCCCATCATTCTACAGAAAGGACAAATTTATAAATCTTTGTTCAAGAATACTTGCAGAAGATTTGATAGTAATGCAGTGATAAATGTGCTCATGGACATGCATCTGAGCCAGTAGATACATCTCAGTTAGATTAAAAAAGCTGGCAATTAATTCACTTCAACTTCGGTCTAAGCATCCCTTCTGTGCTCATTACTGCTAGTATAAAACATCCTTTAACTTCTTCCCCAACTTAGAAAGCTGTTGTCTGGTTTTTATCCATGCAACAGGGGAATCAATAATCTAAGTTGTATCTGAAACAACTTTTGAGCTGGGCATTGAATTCCCAGAGATGCTTAGGAACGAAGAACGTCCAGCACACCTCTACTTTTGCTTGATGCATTCCCAGAGGGGTCAGAAAGAAAGGGGACAGAAGACCAAGGACAGAGTTTGTTGTTAAGGCAGAGCTTTCCCTTCTTTGAACCTAGTTGTAATGCCATTTGATTCATCCAGGGCTTGCACTCATAATGTTCTCCTTCGATTCCTATGAGAGGGAGAAAAAGAGAAAGGGAGAGATGAACCAGAGTCATATCAAATATCAATCCGTCCATTCCCAAACCCTCTCTCTCCCTCTTTTGGAGTCAGCTACAGATGAAAACAGACTTCCCAACTCTCCTCCATATGTGTGGCAACCTTTCAGTCCCCATGGTGCTCCACCCCAAATGAGATTTAAAAAGCTGATCTCCAATAGATCTGGGGAAGCACAAATGAAGCTTTACTTGGTGAAGACTAAGGGACTGGTGTAGAGAACACAAAGATTACTTTGGAGAAGGTATGCAGCAGCAGTTAGCAAAACATGATTTAAGCCCAGAACAGAAAGAGAAAGAAATTTAAAGTGACCCTGCCTCGACTCTCTCTGGTAAGAGGGAGGAAGGAAAATGCTGTCGGGTTTTCAATATTCTGTTACTATTGCCTATATCAATGAAGTAGAGTTCCAGTAATTGTGGTGGAGTCTGTTTCCTAACCTGGCCTACCTCGAAGAGCTGACAACTAGATAATCCAAATCCTTCCAAGTAGTGCTAGAAGGCAATGGCTACTCTTCTTCTTTGGATTTGCCAGAATATCTAGCATTCAGTGCTTTTGGACATCTATTAGTTGTCTCAGAGAATAGAACAGAATAATAAAAGAGTTTTTACTGTTTAGATCAGTGTTTCTGAACCTTGGCAACTTTAAGATGTGTGGACTTCAACTCTCAGAATTCCCCAGCCAGCTTTGTTGGCTGGGGAATTTTGGGAGTTGAAGTCCACACATCTTAAAATTGCTAAGGTTCAGAAACACTGGTTTAGAGCAGGGCTTTCCAAAGTTTTTCCCGCAGCGACACACCAACCGGCGTTGGTGAATCGCCATGGGAAAACCCGGAAGTGCCGTCCTTGCGGCAGCGCGCAAAAACCCGGAAGCGCTGCTGCTGCTTTTGGGTTTTGCGCGCTGCAGTTGGTGTGTCGCCGCGGGAAAACCCGGAAGCGCTGATGATGATCAGCGCTTCCGGGTTGTGTGGCGACACACCAGACTGTGTGTGGCGACACACTTTTGTGTCGCCACACACAGTTTGGAAAGCTCTGGTTTAGAGAAATACAGGCAGAAAGTTAATATTTGGGGAAGTTCAGGCAGATAGATAGAACCCTCAGGTGCTGTTGGATTTTGTTATGTTTTGTGACACAATACACATAACTGGGGTTAAAAAGTGCCAATAGCAATTTCCATTAAGATAAAAAGCAGCTTCAGGAAAGAATATCTTTTCAGTGAAGGAAGTGGGAGAGACATTTCAATCTGTTCTTTACTTGCTTTTTTCATCCTTTTAAAGGCTGAGAAATGCCAAATGCAAAGATACGAACATATAGTAGGCTACGAATCTAAGATGAGGGGCATTTGGTGGCCTGACTGTATGGCGCTGGGGTGGAAAAGATGCAGGGGGAGGGCAGTAAGAAAGTAAGTGGGGCATCATGTGCATGGGAGGGACTTTTCTGATTTGAGCAGGGAAATTAGGGGGTTCCTTTGAAGTTTGTTGGGTTTTTTTTTACCATATTAAGCTTCTTTTAGACATACACTATCATTTGTATCACTTTCCATATTCCAAATGGTAAAAAAAAAGTTTTATGGTGCTGTTAAAGTTGCTCTGGGAATTGCAAAAATGTTCAGGGACTGCTAGCAATTCTGGGGCACTAGGTTGCCACACCTAATCTAAATGATAGAAATGCATGATGAAATAAGAGAACAAAAAATAAAACAAGAACAGGTTTTTAAAAATGCTATATTCTACAGCTTGAAGACTTTGTTTTTGCAACAGTCTTAATGAAATGAGATTATTATTTTCAGACACCTCCCTCCCCTCCATCTTGGATAAAAGAGTTATTCATAGCATGTTAGCCTAACATTGCCTTTTCTTTCAATCAAGCTGTTCAGAAATCAGTCTACAGTTAAAACACAAAAGCAAAGAACAATGCATCTTAATGAGCTGGGAAGCATACAGACTCATCTGTGGCAATTCTATCAATAGCATTATCAAGTAAAGGTAATTTGCCTCCTCTTCTTTCAAACAACAGCCAAAGATGAATGCCAAACTAAATAAAAGAGCAACATGAAGAAAGGTAGGAAGGAAGGTCAAAATTGTGCAAAAAGGCATAAAATGCAGATATTTCATGCCTAAAATGTCACGAAACTTTGGAATTCAGCAGGGTCACTGTTAGTAAAACACAAGAAGCAACTGCTTCATCTTGAAGATACCAGAAGGAGCATCACTTCCTGCCACTAATCTCCATTTCATATGTCACTAAAAAAAAACCCAAACACTATTTGAGGATGTGTATGCTATTTTGATGTTTTTTCTTCCATTCTGAAAATGTTTGAGGAATATTCTGAATATCTGTAGGACAATCTGGTAATTACCATGGTGTATGGAAGTTTGTAACTTGGAATGTAAGAGGAATAAATGGTAAGGAGCATGAATTAATAAATGAAATGAAGGAAAAAAGCAGACATTGTATGTCTATGAAACTAAGAAAAAGGGGAAAGATATAATAGAGCTGAATTAAGATGGTCTGATCTTATAGAATTCATGAATACCAGCAGATAAGTAATGGTATAAATTTAATTTTAGATGAAAGGGCTAAAATGCATGTCAGGAAGTATGAATTGGTATCATTTAGGTTGTTGAAGATGTGTTTAAAGGTAAGGATATAGATTGGTGGTAAATGCTTGCTACACTCCAGTGAATGGTGGCAATGGAAGAATTTGATGTAAGGTTTTTTTTGGGGTGGGGGGGATTTGCAACATTCTGAATGCATGTGATCCAAGAGAAAAACATTCTGCTGGCTGACATGAATGAATGACTACAAATGAGATAAGAGAGTATAGAAAAAGTTATCAAGCCATTTGTAGATCCCAGAATGAAAGAGAATTGTGATGGTTTGCTGAGTAACTGTGTAGATTAAGGCGTGTTTGGAATACATGGTTAAATATAAGTCTATTCATACATACCCATGGCAAAGGAATGGATATACTGTAAATATAAAAACATGAATGATTTGCTGTTTATGATGAAAAATTAAGAGAATTATTTAAAGATGCAAAGATGATGAAAGGTTCTAAATGTGGGACATCTGATGCTGGGAAAGACTGAAGGCAAAAGGAGAAGGGGACGGCAGAGGATGAGATAGTTAGATAGCATCACCAATGTAATGAACATGAATTTGAGTAAACTCCGGGAGACAGTGGAGGACAGGAAGGCCTGGCGTGCTGTGGTCCATGAGGTCACGAAGAGTCGGACACGACTAAACGACTGAACAACAACAACTATGTCTTGGTAGTATCAAAACTGGATTTTGGGAAAAATAGTCATGAAAGAAAAGAAGAAAAGAAAAGAAAAGAATAGTGAAAATAGAAAAACTGCAGGAAGAGAGAATACAAGTCATGTATGAAAAAAAATATTAGAAGGTAGATTAATGTCCATACAAAATTAATGGAGTCGGTAATAGAAATTGAAAAATAAATAAAATAAAATAAATGAAATGAACATAAGGAAAATGGTGGTAGAGGTTGCATATATCAGAGTAAAAAGAATTAAGTAGCTGTGCTGCAAAAGTGCTGGAGTGTTTATGGCAAGCAGGGAAAAGGATGTTTGGTGGAATGATGAAGTGAAAAATGCTGTGGATGAGAAAATATGCATGTAAGAGAATGATTGGTACAAAATGAGGCTGAGAGCAATATACTGTATCATGTGTATAGAGGGAGAAAAAAATAGTTGTAAAGAGTAGAGTCAAAGAAAGCAAGGCATGGTTAAGATTAAATGTTGGGGTTTGATATACCCAGGAATTTACAGCTAGATATAAATTATACAGTGAGGCTTGATATTTAGGTGAAAGGGGAAATATTCTGCAGAGTCACCCAATTAGCAGCCATTGTTGTAGTGCTGATGTGTCAGTGTGTGACTCATACAACAGGTGCTTAGAGTTAAGTTGGGTGTGGTGAATAATGAGAGTGACCTATAAGGTGATTGGTCAGTTTATATATAAATACAGAGATATCCTGTATTCCTTCTTCTCATTTCTCATTTCTTCTCATTCAACCTCTGTATGCTGTATCGTTGGTGTATCATTTTGTTACCCATGTGGAAGTGATCTGTAAATACGTATGTATATAAGTAAATAGGCTATTTTATATAATCTCTGTGTGAGTGTCTATTTACTATACAGCCTAAGGATCACTGGTGTCTAGGAGAAGAAGCAGGCCGCTCCATCCGCTCGCCCCGACAGGTTACGGGCCCAGAGGTGACAGAGAAGCCAGAGACAACAGAAGTTTTGGACTGGCTGTGGATCGTGGGATTGTGTGCAGTCTGTGAGCTGGAAGCTTTGGATGCCTATCCAGGAGTCGTGTGGCTATTTGGAGTGATTTGGAGTTTTAACAGGTTCCGTGCCTGCGTGTGTGTTTTTTTTTCCTACGCTTGTTTTGCAGCTGGAGGACATTCTGATAAGGTCTGTGTCTTTAATCATCGGTGTCTGCCAAGAAGGGGCTGTGGACAGATGAGCGAAGCAAAGATGTTGCCAGCAGTCGGGGGAGGTTTTCCTCTGGAAAGACTGAATGACACTAATTATTCGTCATGGTCATATAAAATGGAAATGTATCTTCGACGTGAGGGTCTTTGGAGGAGTGTACTGTGCCCTGACCCAGACCTGGATGATGAAGACGTTGTTCTACAGGATGAGAAAGCATTGGCAAGCATAATTTTATGTCTGGAGAATAGCCAATTATGTTATGTTAGAGATTGTCAGTTAGCCAATAAGTGTTGGGAAGCTTTAAAGAATGTTTATCTGAGAAGCACGCCGTTATGCAAGGTTTTGTTAACAAGAAAACTTTATCATGCCAGATTAGGGGTATCTGATAATATTGGGGATCACCTGCATTATATGACAAGTTTGTTTCAGGAGTTGGCTCAGGGAGATGATTATTTATTTATTTATTTATGCTTCAATTTGTATACCGCTCCATCTCCCCACAAGGGAACTCTGGGCGGTTTACAGGATACAGCAATTAAAATTTAAAATTTAAAATTAAAAACCGCCCAGAGTTCCCTTGGGGGGGGGAGATGGGCGGTGATATAAGTTAGAAATAATAAATAAATAAATAAATAAATAAATAAAATTTAACAGTTAAAACAGCATAATAAAATACTCTCATATAATAAAATTAAATATAAAATCCAAGATGTGATGGTTTGATGTTTAGATGTTTAAAAGGGCCCTATGGCACCAGCCATCCCCAAGAGGAACTATTCCCCCCCACACACACACAAGGCGGCAGAACCAGGTCTTTAAGTTCTTTCTGAAGGCCGGGAGCGATGAGGCCTGCCTCACCTCTGGGGGTAGCATATTCCAAAGGGTGGGCGCCACTACCGAGAAAGCATGCCTCCTAGACCCCGTCAGGTGACATTCCTTTACGGACGGGATCCGCAGCATGCCCTCTCTGAATGACCGAGTGGGACGGTTCGACATTATGGGGATGAGACGGTCCCTCAGGTAACCTGGCCCCATGCCATGTAGGGCTTTAAAGGTGATAACCAACACCTTTAATTGGACCCGGAAGCACACAGGCACCCAGTGCAGCTGTCACAGCAGAGGTGTCACATGCGCTGATCTTGGCGCACCAATAACTGCGCGAGCAGCCGCATTCTGGACCAATTGAAGCTTCCAGATACTCTTCAAGGGTAGCCCCATGTAGAGCGCATTGCAATAGTCTATATGGGAGATGACCAGGGCATGAGTGACTGTACGGAGGGCTTCCCGATCCAGGAAAGGGCATAACTGACGCACAACGCAAAGTTGTGCAAAAGCCCTTCTGGCCACGGCTACCACCTGCTGTTCGAGCAGGAGCCGTGAGTCCAGAAGAACCCCCAGATTCCGCACTTGGTCTGAATGGGGTAGTGCCACCCCATCCAGAACTAAAGATGATAACTTCCTGGATCCACAGGAGCCATCTATCCACAGCCACTCTGTCTTACCAGGGTTCAGTTGAAGCCTGTTGTTCCCCATCCAGACCCCCACAGCCTCCAGGCACTGAGAAAGGGTAGCCACTGCATCACTTACCTCACCAGGGATGGAGATATATAATTGAGTATCGTCTGCATATTGATGGTACCTCATCCCATGGTGACGGATGATCTCACCCAGCGGTTTCATGTAGATGTTAAATAGGATAGGGGAGAGAACCGAACCCTGCGGTACCCCACAGACGAGGGGGCGAGGGTCGGATCTCTCATCTCCTATTACTACCGATTGGGAACGGCCCCGGAGGAAGGAGGTGAACCAGTGCAGAACTACGCCTCCCACCCCCAACTCCCTGAGCCGTCCCAAAAGGATACCATGGTCGATGGTATCGAATGCCGCTGAGAGGTCAAGAAGAGCTAGGATGGATGCACTCCCTCCATCCCGCTCCCACCAGAGATCATCTGTAAGCGCGACCAATGCAGTTTCCACCCCATATCCCGGCCTGAAACCTGACTGAAAGGGGTCCAGATAATCCGTATCATCCAGGATCCTCTGGAGTTGCAACGCCACCGCTTTCTCAACCACCTTCCCTAAAAAGGGGAGGTGGGAGACAGGACGAAAATTGTCCAATATAGTAGGGTCCAGTGATGGTTTCTTGAGGAGGGGGTGCACCAGAGCCTCTTTAAAAGCAGCTGGGAACACCCCCTCCCCCAGAGATGTATTAACCATCACCTGGACCCAACCACATGTCACCTCCCGGGCTGCCTGTACCAGCCAGGAAGGGCATGTGTCCAGATGACATGTGGTGGCCCTTACAACCCGAAGGATCCTGTCCACTTCCTTAGGTCCAACAGGATCGAAGTGTTCCCAGATAACCGGGCAAAGACGTTCCCTCGGCATCTCCCCAGACTGTGCTACACGCTTAGAGTCCAACTTAGACCAAATCTGAGCGACTTTATCCTGCAGATGCTCAGAAAATTCTTCCGCACGGCCCTGTAGGTGGGTCACGGGCTCCACCTTACCCAAAAGAGATCTTGTTATCTTAAACAGGGCCGTCGGACGGCATTCTGCGGACGCAATAAGAGCGGAGAAATATTGAGGTTTCGCCGCTCTTACCGCCACAAGGTAGGTCTTAACAGCGACTCTAGCTTGTGTTCAGTCAGATTCAGTCTTTGTCTTTCTCCAGCGGCGCTCTAGGCGTCTCTTAACCCTCTTCAAGACCCTCAACTCCTCTGTATACCAAGGGGAGTATCGGGTCAAGTGTGGCAAGAGAGGCCGCATAGGCGTGATCCTGTCCAAGGCCCCAGCCACCTCCCTATTCCAGGCTGCGGCCAGGACCTCTGCTGGAGCATGCAGTAGATCCTGAGGTACAACCCCCAGCTCCCTCTGAAACCCTATTGGGTCCATTAGTCGCCGGGGGCAGACCAATCGACTGGGTCCTGCCTCCCTGCGGAGTGGGGCGGCATAAGAGAATCTCAAGGTCACCAGGGCATGATCTGACCATGACAAAGGGGAAAGACGTAACTCTCCCCTCAGAGCAAACTGCCACTGCTCCAACAAGAAAACTAAGTCCGGGGTGAGTCCACTGTCTCGAGTTGGGTCTCGAATAATCTGGAACAGGCCCATGGCTGCCATGGTAGTCATGAACTCCCGAGCCGCCTCAGAGGCACGTCCCAGGGACGGCAGATTGAAATCCCCCAGAACCATAAGCCTAGGGAATTCCACCGCCAGCCCCGAGACGGCCTCTAGCAGCTCAGGCAGGGATGTCGCTACACAGCAGGGAGGCTGGTACAGCAGCAACACTCCCAACTGTTCTCGAGAACCCAACTTGAAAAACAGGGTCTCACAACCAGCCACTTGCGGAGCAGCGCCCCTGAAGGCCACTAGAGACTCTCGAATTACAACCGCCACCCCTCCTCCCCTGCCCCGGAGTCTCGGCTGATGCCACACCTGAAACCTGGCTGGGCATATTTCAGAGAGGGCTACCCCCCCCTCCGAGCTCAGCCAGGTCTCGGTGATACATGCCAGGTCTGCCCCCTCCTCCGTGATCAAATCACATATGAGGGGGCCCTTGTTGTTAACAGACCTGGCATTAAGCAGCAGCAGCAGCCGGAAACCAGGGCCCTCAAGGATCTGCTGACCAGGACCTGGGTATGAACCTGGAGGGCCGGAACACGCCACCGGTAACAAACACCGGGGGCATATTCCCCAACGATGGCCCACCCTCTGGTTCCCGTCATAACATCCCCAGCCCGTCACCACTTCGATAGGGCAGCCCACTCCATAGCCCCCAGAGTTTCCAGGTCCAGATGCCTCCACTCCCGGACCTTCAAAGACTCTGGGTTGAAACACGGGTCCCCTCCCCCACGCACATATCTCTCAAGCTCAATCAACTTCTAGTGATGGTAGCCCCCCCCCCAGCGCACCAGCCTAAGCTCTCGGCGCTGATAGGGCCTAACCACCACAAACACACCTGCAATGTCCCCCCACAACCACTCTCACTGGTCGCAGAGAGGTATCATCCACTCCTGCCCACCACCTGTCTCTCACTCAGGTGTGGGCACTCATACATACAATCACACAGTCTTGGACTCCCCCCCTGACTCTCTCACATCCAGGGGGAGGCCACATTCACACTACAGGGACCCTGAAAAATCTCTGCCGCCTATAAATAGATGTGGGTGTAGATGGGGGCTTCCTCTTAGTTGTTAAACTAAAAGTCCAATAAAAAACCTTCAACAGTTGTTAATTTCATGGGGATATCATGGCTGGTCCCCCATTCAAGAACCCGTCGTCCCCCCCTTAGACCCCCTCCCCCCACAGTTAGAGACCACCAGGCCCACCAAGTGTTCATCAAAGTCGGCGTGCCTTAAGATCTAACACGCTCCGCTGCTCTGCTCTTTCGTCTTATTGCAGCACCAAGGTCTCGCAAGCCACGAGTATGTATTAAGTCTCTGGGGCTCGCCAGGTCCATCAACAACTGCGGGGGTTCGTCAAAGTCAGTCCAGGTCCCAAGCTCCCAAGAATATAATAAAGTGTTTGTCCACAAGGCCCACAAGGCTCCTGTTATACTCCGCCACTCCACCGCTTCCTTTACAACACCGGAGGGCCGCCAAGGGACCGAGCGTCTTTGACCAGATAGTAAGGGCTCACCAGGGAATCTGCCCAGTTCACAATGGGCTCGCCCGAGCCCCCAAAGCCCGCAGGGAAAAGCACCACATTCCGCCGTTTTCCAACTCTCCTCCTCCTCCAAACGGCCGTCGCGTTCTGCTGCCCCGCTTTGCCGCCTCGTCGCCTGCTGTTCCACTCGGGGGGTCCAGCCATCTCCTCACCTTGGTCCAGAAGTGAAAGCCGAGGGAACCCCACAAAATCCCCTACCCACACCTCCAGGTAACAAAAAGGCAGGGTAGGGTGGGATTCAGGAGACCAGGATCCTCTCTCCCGGAGCAGCGCTCAGCGACGGCTGCTCCCGATCGCCATCTTGAATTTTATGCCATTTACAGAAGCAAATAAAGTGTATGTAATTCTCAGTTCCCTAAATGAAACGTGGGATAATTTAGCAACAAGCTTCGGGTCATTATCTGAGAGTGATTTGACCATAAATTACTTATCTGGCAGGCTCTTGGAAGAAGAGCAGAGGAGGAAACAGTGTTCTAACGTAAATAGTAATAACAGTGTTTCTGTTAAGGAATGTTATTCTGATAAGTCTAACAATGTTTTATTTGTAAAGCGTAAATGTTTCTACTGCAAGTCAGATAAACATTTATTGAGAGATTGTGATAAGAAACAGAAGCCTAAAGCCAAGCCGAGAATTTCCAAGCCAGGAGAAGCTACACAGCTGTCAGTAATTACGTCTGTAAAAGATTTAAAGTGACCATGTTAGCCTAGCAAATGGAAGCATTGCATCTGTGACTGGTAAGGGATTTGTATATGTACCAGGAATAAATGTTGAATTATCAATGTTATGTGTACCAGAACTGGAGTACAATATTATAAGTGTTTCTCAGTTGGATTCACTGGGTTATAATGTACAGTTTGGTAATGGTAAATGTATTGTCATGAAGGATAATAATGTTTGTGGTAAAGGTGTTTTACAGAACAGTCTTTATGAAATGGTACAAACCAGGACAAGCAGAAGCCAACATGTGGCCACAATTAATAAGCCAACACATGATTCATGTGAGCACCTATGGCATAGAAGGCTGGGGCATCCGAGTTTCAAAGTGCTTGAAAAGATGTCAGAAGCAAGTTCTGGAATGAATTTGAAACAGTGCCAAGTGTATTTGGATTGCACAGCTTGTAAGGTTGCAAAGTCAAAAGTATTTCCTGTGAGCAAATTTAGTGATAGGAAGTCACATAAATGTTTTGAATTAGTTCACGCTGATTTAATTGGTCCATTACCAGCTACAATAGGGGGTGCTAAATATGTTTTAGTCATTGTAGATGATTACACTAGATTTGGGTTCTGTTACCTATTGAAAGCTAAAAGTCAAACATTTGAAAAGTTTAGAAACTGGGTACAGTTTGTGGAACGTAGATATAGCACAAAGGTGTGTAGTTTACAAACTGACCGGGGTACTGAGTTTCTGAGTGGCAGTTTTCAGCAATGGCTCCGTAGAAGGGGCATTGTGCATAGGAGAACCAAATCAGGGCCAGGAGTGGCAGAACAAAGATACTCAGCATTGCAGACAGTAAAGGATTCACTTATTGCTGACTCAGGGTTATCAAGAGGATACTGGGGAGAAGCAATATTAACTGCTAATTATTTAATTAACAGGTTATGGAGTGTGTCTGTAAATCAAACTCCATATTATATGTTATATGGCAAGAAGCCATCATTAGCTCATTTGAAGGTGTTTGGGTGCACTGCCTATGTTCACGTGCATAAGGAAGTACGTAGGAAGGGACAGGCAAAAGCACAGAAGATGACGTTTGTGGGGTATGAGCCAGGGACCAAGGGATATAGGTTCACTGATGGCAGGAAAGTTGTTATTTCTAGATCAGCAAGTTTTAGTGAGCACAGCAATTGGCAGAGATTACACGGGAGTAGTGAGGTTTATCTTCCTAGTCAGGGACGTTTTGAGTTTTCAGAGCGGAGAGAGGCCACTGATGTGATTAAGAAGGAAGAGGAATTAACTCCTAGTGTGACAATGATGCAGGATGCTACAGTGTTGCGCAGATCTGAGAGAGTTAACAAGGGCATACCACCTCAACGTTATTCACCAGGTGATGTAAAAGTGTGTTTTATCAATTATGAACCTCGTAATTACAAGGATGTTTTGAAGTTCCATTACACGAGCAGAGTAGATGGAAAGCTCTATGGATGTGGAAATGAAAGCCATTAATTCTCATAAGGTTTTTAAATCTACTAGGTTGCCTGAGGGGCATAGGGCAGTAGGTTGTAGGTGGGTTTATAAGAAGAAAACCTTAGTGAATGGTGATATTCAGTATAAGGCTAGATTGGTAGCACAAGGATTTTCCCAGGTAAAGAATCAGACTTATGATGAGGTATTTGCACCAACGCTAGGAGGGGAGACATTTAGGTTTGCCTTAGCAATGGCAGCAGCTGGGAATTGTGTAGTACACCATTATGATATTACCACAGCATATTTGCATGCTGATTTGAAAGAAGAAATCTATATGGCTGAAGCCCCAGGGTATGAATCAAAGATTGCAGGAAGAGTATACAAGTTGCAGAAGGCATTGTATGGACTCAAGCAGTCGGCACGTTGCTGGAATCTAAAGTTAGATAAGGAATTACAAAGAATGGGATTCAAGTGTAGTATAGCTGACCCATGTCTGTATGTAAAGCAATGTGAAAATGATGAACAGATTTTGCTTTTGATTTTTGTAGATGATTTGTGTTTTATAGCGAAAGATCAAAGCAGGGTAATTGAATTTACTGAAAATCTGAAACAACAATTTGATGTCAAAGATCTGGGAGAGGTTAGGAATTACCTAGGCGTAGGTATTCAGAAGGTTGATGGGGGTTATGTTCTAGAGCAGCGGAAGAAAATTGAAGCACTGCTAAGAGAGAACAATATGGAACATTGCAAGGAAGTTCCAACCCCGATGACAACAGATTTTGTTAAAACAGAGACTGGAGATGATGACCAAACTTCATGTGATCAAGAACATGTGATCATTCAATAATTGGAAGTTTATTGTATTGTATTGTATTGATTTGCAATATTGTCCATCTGAGTGTAACGTAGCAGATGTGATGACAAAGCCTCTAAGCATAGAGAGACATAGGATGTGTATATCTCAAATGTGTATGTCTTCTATTCTGTACAAATGATATGTGAATGTAATATCTATTGTAAATTGAAGGGGTGTTGGGGTTTGATATACCCAGGAATTTACAGCTAGATATACAGTAAATTATACAGTGAGGCTTGATATTTAGGTGAAAGGGGAAATATTCTGCAGAATCACCCAATTAGCAGCCATTGTTGTAGTGCTGATGTGTCAGTGTGTGACTCATACAACAGGTGCTTAGAGTTAAGTTTGGTGTGGTGAATAATGAGAGTGACCTATAAGGTGATTGGTCAGTTTATATATAAATACAGAGATGTCCTGTATTCCTTCTTCTCATTTCTTCTCATTCAACCTCTGTATGCTTTATCGTTGGTGTATCATTTTGTTACCCGTGTGGAAGTGATCTGTAAATACGTATGTATATAAGTAAATAGGCTATTTTATATAATCTCTGTGTGAGTGTCTATTTACTATACAGCCTAAGGATCACTGGTGTCTAGGAGAAGAAGCAGGCCGCTCCATCCGCTCGCCCCGACATTAAAAGATGCAGAGAAAATACAGGTGCAGATAAAACTGCAAGTGTAGATGGTATGACTGGAAAAATGTTTAAATAGGGATGTGATTTGCCTATGGAGTGGCTGCATGGCTTCTTTAATGCGTGTGTGATGGTTGGAAGAATGCTGTTATTGTTCTCCTATATCAGAGGACTACCAGGTTGCATGTGCCCCTCCAGTATATTATGTGTAGCCGCACCTCACTTAGTTGGATGTATCATCCACAAACACTGTTTCTTTAATGGTGCAGAATAGAGGAAGGACTACTCGGTGACTTACTTTCCATCTCTGTTGTGCTGCTATTATGTACAAAAAAGGGTTAAGGCTGGAATAATCACCGGCCACTCCCTTTGGGACCATCCATTCTAATTACCCACAGTATTGTTTCCAGGGGCTCTGGAAAGTTCTGTCATAGAGATAGAGACAGAGACAGAGACAGAGACAGCCTGTTGCTTATTTTTATTTATTTATTTATTTTCTATCCCGCCTTTAGTATTTTTATAAATGACTCAAGGCGGCAAACATACTTAATACTCCTTCCTCCTCCTATTTTCCCCACAACAACAACCCTGTGAGGTGAGTTGGGCTGAGAGAGAGAGTGACTGGCCCCAGGTCACCCAGCCGGCTTTCATGGCTAAGGTGGGACTAGAACTCTCAGTCTCCTGGTTTCTACCCCAGCACCTTAACCACTAGCCCAAACTGGCTCTCATCTTTCCCTCTCTCCCTGCTTTTGCCTATCTTTTATCCTTTGCTGACCTTTGTTTTGATCTTTAATGATGTTTAATAAGAAACCCAATAGAAGGGAATATATGTAGCTCAGGGTTGAACTGCAGAGTCCTTGGTGCTCTCTGAGCTTGGTTGTTCGCTTGCAGACGTTCCATCACCCAACTAGGTAACATTATCAGTGCAAGTGAGTGTGGGGTTTGCTCCCTATTTATATACAATAGCTTGCCCTGCCAGTGTTGGTGGGGGTGTGGTTTTCTACTTGGTAATTCCTTGATTAGGGTTTTGTTTTCTGCTTGATTGTTTGCCTGATGTTAATAAGTAACTATCAAGATCCATGCTCTGATCTGGATATAGGGATTGACTGGGAATGTATTGGGTGCCAACTAAACTGGAAAGTGCCCACAGTAATTTTCCAACAACACACACACAGCAGGATGGAAGTAAAGGAGCAACCAAAAGGGCCCAAGCCAGGCAGGTAAGCTGACAGGCTCCCAGGCCACATCATCTTATGCCTGCAGTTGCGGCAGGCTAGCGGGCAGCTGCTAGCCTAGCATCAAGGCTATTCCTGGGGCCATTCAGCTTGTCACCTGAGCACAAAGCTGTACATCTCTGTAGCAAAGAGGATTTGTGGCAGTGGGAGCAGGTCATGGTCCGGGCCATGTCAATATCTCAATGCAGGACTAACAGCGCAACTCCCACTCGCCTTGCCCTGCCTGGGCACTGAGCCATGCTTTTCAATTTGACCAGGATATTTGATGATTTGCTTTGGCTACTAGACATGATCAATGATTGAGATCAAGTGCAGTTGTACCACCTGTGCGAAGAACCATAGTGTGCCATGTTGTAGTTGCTTGCAGATGGCCTTTCTGTGCTGGTACCACACTCTGCTATGCTGTTCCCTCCTAAAGGAAACTTACTTACTTTTTTGTTGTTGCTGTTGTTGTTACTTCTTTTAGGCATTTGTTGAAGACCTATCTCTTCCCCCCATGCCTTCTCAGTATGAATGGTGATGAATATTTTTTATTTCTGTTCTATATGTTTTATTTTATACTCTGTAAATTCCTTGAGATGCATTTATATAGGAAGCAGCATAAATTATTGTTGTAATTGTTGTTTTCTTAATTTAGTTTGGCTCTGCAATAGACAGGAGAGACGTTGGCCATTGTAGAAGGAACAGGAAAGCTGTAGTCCAACATATCTGGCTGGTTTAATTCAATCAGTGATCAAGAAAAGATATGCTTACAACTTTGTGTATGAATTATTGTACTTTTTAAAATTCATGCTACATTTGCATTTGTTCATTCACAATTTTATAACTCCATTTCCTCAGTAATGACTGACTTTTAAACAATCTGCATGAAATCTCACACATACTCTGTTTGCTTGCTGCATATGCTTTCAAATATGCTTTTCCTGGATGTTACAATTTTAGATGTCTAGCTTGATTAGCAGGCTCTGATGTTCACTTGGAATGACACAATGACCCAGGCTCTTAATTTAGTCCTTTCCAAAATGCCCCTGACCCCATCCTAGAAGTATGGCAGCAATGAAAGACAAGAGCAAATGTCAAAAGACTTGTAATGAGTATAAATTTTTCTGTTCTGTGGCTATAGAAGGGTTGCAGGAAAATTTAGGCATGGCAGGATAGGGAATGGTTGGGCCCTGAATAAGGAAAGACACAGCAAAGGCAAAGACCCAGTCTTCTGGTGAAGACAGCAGGAAGGAAAAGACCAAAATGTAGACCCAAGTGAATTCTGCCAAACATTTTGCCAATAAAATTACTGGTGTCAGTGTGAGCTATTATTTTAATGGATGTGACTAGAATGCCATCGAGGCACATCAGTGTAGATACCCCTTGTCTCTGAACAAACTGCTTGGAGAATTAAGGCTCACCACTTGATCTCTGACCTGTGAAATAAGCCAGAACTAGATCAAGTATTTGAACTGCAGAGATTATTACTTCTAAGGCTGTGCAGTTCTTAGCAGATTGGTCTCAAAAAGGTGCTTCAGAGCAAATGGTAGCACAATCACATGGTAGCTTTCACATATTCCTGGGGAAAAATGACACGGCTGCTAATACATGCCAAAATACCTTCTGGAGATTTACTCCAAAGGACTATGCAGCCCTTATTACTGCTTCCTTGAGGCAAGGATAAGTCCCTCTTAGCTGGAAGAAAGCAGTGGTGAGCTTACCTCCAAAGAAACCTGAATTAAATACAGTGGTTACTGCTCAGTGCTATATTTTTTATGCTGGTTGGGAAGAAAGAAGGTGTAGTCCAACACATATGGAAGTGACATCTTTTTTTGGAGGTGGAAAATAGATTAAACAAGCCTTCCAAATGCAACCTTCATGTCTCTGTGTCATGCCCCACAGAGCTTAAAAAGCAAAGGAGCAAGTACCACACGAATTTCAGAAAGACATCTTTAATGTTAAAAAAGGTTCCCCTCGCACATTTGTGCAGTTGTGTCTGACTCTAGGGGCCGGTGCTCATCTCCGTTTGTTAGCCAAACAGCCAGTGTTGTCCGAAGATGCTTCTGCAGTCATGTGGCCAGCATGATGCGTGTGGAACGCTGTTACCTTCCCACCGAAGTGGTACCTATTAATCTACTTGCATTTGCATGCTTTCGAATTGCTAGGTTGGCAAGAGCTGAGGCTAGTGCGGGAGCTCACTCCGTCACGTGGGGCTAGGGATTCAAACCTCCAAACTTGCAATCTTCCAATCGACAAGCCTGGCGTCTTACCCGCTGAACCACCATGCCCTTTCTTTAATGTTAGTCTGCTGTAAAAACAGAATCTTAAAAACTGCCAGAGTAAATTCCTAGCCAGACTTACAGTGAGTTAAGTGTAGGCTGACCATACGTCCCGTTTTGAACGGGACTGTCCCGTTATTTCACCATTTCTGGAGCGTCCCGTCGTTATAGTCAAAATCTTGATTTTTGTCCCGTTTTTCAAAAATCTGAGTCAGGAGTAAGCCTGACAGGAGTGGGTCAGCCCCCACCACCATGCCAGATTCGGACTCAGTCGGAGGAAGATGAGCTGACCTCCGGAAGAAGCTGGTATGGTCCAAACCAGAGCTGCCGATTGGAGGCAGCCTGGAACAAGAAGCCCCTCTACCAATCAGCGTGCTGCTTGGCCAATTGGGTCCCAGCCGCAAACGGCGCGAGATTCCAACCTTAAAAGGTGAGATCCTGCCTCAGAATCCTGCCCGCAAGACGCTCTAGGTCTCGCCTCGCAGATGTCAGCGCTGGGGAGGCGGGATGGCGGCCAAGCCAGGCGGTCGGGTGGCGTTCTGCAAGGGGCTCGGCAGCGCTGCATGAGAGGTGGGGCAGAGACACTGCGCCGGCCGCTGCGGGGTCCGTGGGGCTGGGCTGCCTGCGTCTGCTGGGCTGCAGCCTGAAGCATGTCTGGAGGAGAGTGAGTCAGGCGCTGTGGCGGAGGAGGGAGAGGAGGGCCCAGTGGAGCCATGGCACTGCCTTTCCTCGTGAGGGGCCCGAGGAGCTGCCTCCCCTGCCCAGCAGCGGCCCCTCCGCGAGCGCCTCCGCCTGGAACCGTCCCTCTCTCCACCACCGCCACCGCTCTCCCGGGAGGCGTCACAACCTCATCGCGCTGTGCTGCCGCCCGCCTCCTGCTCATCGGTGGTGACTCTCCTCCCACCCTCGGCCAAGCCCAAGGGGGTCGGGGCGGCGGTGAGCCTCCGTCCTCGGCAGGAGCCGGCCGCGCTGGGGGGCTTCAGCTGCACCACACCACCCCTTGCCACCCGCCGGGCTGCGGGAGCTCCTGGTGAGCGGCAAGGGGCGGAGTGGTGTGGCTGAAGCCCCCCAGCTCGGCCAGCTCTTGCTTGTCCTGTGCGGCGGCGGCAGCAGTAGCAACTCTCCTCCCTCCCTCGGCCAAGTCTGAGGAGGCTGGGGCAGTGGTGGGCCTCCGTCCTCGGCAGGAGCCAGCTGCGCTGGGGGGCTTCAGCCGCACCATTCCGCCCCTTGCCGCCTGCCGGGCTGCGGGAGCTCCCTGGGCTGAAGTCCCCCAGCTCGGCCAGCTCCTGCTTCTACTGTGCGGTGGCGGCGGTGGCGGCAGTAGCAACTCTCCTCTCTCCCTTGGCCAAGCCCGAGGGGGATGGGGCAGTGGTGGGCCTCCATCCCCTCCATCCCCGCCCCTTGTCCCCCGGGCGATGATGGTGCTGTGTGCACAGTGTGTGTGCTCCGGCCTTCCCCAAACACACCAGCTCTGCCGCACCATTTACTGCTAGAAGAAAAAAAAAACCTTTAAAAATCAAAAAAAATATTAAAATCCGAGCCAATCACGCTGATGGGGGCGGGGTTTGCAGGCGGGAGCTAATTGCGTGGCCTGGGGGGCGGGGTTTGGAGGCCGGCATGGTGGCATAAGACCCTGTCCCGTTTTGCCATCCCCAAAGTCCCGTTTTCGTCTGAAGGAAATATGGTCAGCCTAGTTAAGTGTGGCAGAGTCCCTTTAAGTGGCTCTCACGTGGCTCTCACATCTGGGCTATGTTGCCTCTTCTCAACTAAACCGTCTTCCCCCTCAACTTCCTTTCCACCATCTCTCCCAAAATGCTAGTGCTCAACCAGCTGCCCAAAACTGCATCTGTGGGAAAGGTGAAGTCCTTGCAACTCTTTAGCCCAAATCTCAGCTGTATAGGCCAACTAATCTTTCTGAATCAGAATCATTGTAATTCCTCCCCAGATATTGAGGCTTGTCATTATCTAACTATGTTTCAGATCAACATTGATAGATTTGGAATGCTTCATTCTTAATCCTGGGATTTGAACAGAACAAATACATTCATTTTTCTCTAGCTTAACATTCAGCTTGTGTTTGTGCATTCCAATGGGCCAGGACATTAGCAAGAAACTTCCAGTATTTCCCCCGCTGCCAGCACATCAGTGATCATGCATGCTCCATTCAGGAAGCAACAGCAACAAAGCCTACGAATTGTCAGGATGGTAGAGAGATGGCTTCAGATTAAGTGGTCTGAGACTCAGCATTTAAAACCATTTCCAAAGGAGCCGCAGTAGACAAAGACAGTCTAAAGATTCTTCACCTGGAGCCTTAATAAATCTTAAGCTCTGCCATGGTCTCTGGGTCTCAGTACTCAAGGCAACAGGGTTTGGGGAAACTGGCTTGATTCACACATGGCATATGTGGCTTGTGAACTCAGCCACTGCGTTTTGTAAACCAAGGGTTACAGTTTAGCATTATGCATGAACACCACCAATTGTGATTTAGTCAATGAACCATGGGTTAGCAAAATGGGGGAGCCCACATTCTGAGACAATATAGAAGCAATATTTGATTGCCAGAATGGTGTATTGCCAGCAGTTCATTCAAAAGAAAATTTCTCCATATGAGAAAGGGACAATTTGGGAGGAAAAAAGGCACTTGCAAGAAGTAAATTGGAAAAAAAGAAAGACATGATTCTATGTATAGAAAGCCTTTTGGGATGTTGTTATGTTAATAGGTCCCTTTTGAACCCATAAATATCAAGATCCTTTTTTTGGCTTCTCCACCAAGTGCAGGGCATGAACATAAATTCTAGTACACTCTTGGGAATAACTCCATTTTGCAAAACAGGCAAAGCAAATATATAGCTGTAACAAAAGATTGAAAGAATTATGGAACTGGATTGGGCAAAAATCTGTATATTCCCATAATTAAAAGACAGATCATGACTTTTTAAAGTTACAATACATTTTATCTAGCTGTTAAGGTACAGTGCCCCAAAGATATGCTACAGCATCACAAACCAAAATTATGTATAAAACTATGCTGTTAGATGGGATTGCCCAGGGAGTGGCTGCATGATATGGCTGGAACCAGCAATTGGCTGCTTAGAACACTTCAAAACAGGAAAGAGATAGGAAAGAACAGAACTGCTGACCTTACAATGATATACTCTATCACTGCCCCTTCAGTGTGATGATGCTTTAATTTTGGATAATATTCTATGCTATAGTAAAAAGAAGACATATTGCTCAGAAGCAGGCTTTACATGCAAAAAGCTTCAGGTTCAATCCTTGGAGCATGAAAAATTTCAGAAGTATGCCACCCCTAGTATTCATACATGTACTGAACCTGAGTGGAAGGTGCTGTACCAGAACAGGCACCAAGCAGCAAGCTAGCTAAATAGCAGCATTATCAGGATTTTCAGTATAAGCACATCCTGTGCCATAACAGCAGCATGGCATTAACCATTAATGATAATTTTAAGGCAACCATGTATGAGTTGGTTGAGCACCATCGGTGCTATTTTCCTTCACTGAAGAAGACGAAATGTTGACTTTCATTTTAGCATGCAACATTTGTTGCTCTAGGGTAAAACAGAAGGTTGCTCTGTGGTTATCCTGCTATGCAAACAGTATTAATAGAGGAGGGACAAAGAACACACAGAGACAACATTCTGCTGTCCATATGGTAAGGCTCAAAAGCTGAAATGGATTGCCTTCCTCGCATAGCTTCCCCATACAGCTGGGCTATCATTTTGTAAAATTTAATAAAAATACAGTAAGTACCACCAAGAACGTTTGCTCTATCAAGAGGGGCAGAAAACATTCAAGAGTTTTTGAGAACGTTCTTGCCATTCATAGCATGCTTTTGAAGGCTGGAAGCAACATAGGATGGCAAAGACTATGTTGTCCATCAATCTCATTCTGCAGCAGCTTTTATGAAGGGAAAATCATGCTCTGAAATGCTCTTCCAAAGCAGCCCTGTTTATTCTAATCACACCTCATTGCTGCCAAGTTTAGATCTATAGGAGGGGAAAGCGCTGAATCAGAAAAGCCACAGAAGGCAGGCAGAGCAATCTCTCCTGCAAGGTTGTGGGAATTCTGCAGCAGATTTTATTCATTCACCTCCAGCCTTGCAGTAATAACATGGCTGTTTAGAATCTTCTCTGAGCTTCAGGGGAGAAAGAAAAGGAAGTGTTCTCAGAAATCCTGATTCAGTACTGAATTGCACAACCATGAGAAACCAGCTTCCCACCAATTCATTAATCAGCTTAAATCCATAAATGGTAGCTCCCGTGTAGCTGCAGTCAGATTGCACTCGTAGCAAAACATTCTTCCTGTGAAAATGAGACTTTAGATCCTAACAGACTATATGAGCAAAATATCACAAAGCTTGCTTTTCATGCCTAAACCTAGGAAAATGCTACTTGGTCTTTTGGCCAAGATCAACTGTAGTATTGCTTCTGATCGGGCCAGGTTCTACCTAGATTCACACATTGCACCAAGCCATTATGAGGTTCACTTCATGTTGGCTTTGCCTGCTGTGTGAACCCAGCTTTTGGGGTTTATAAATCATAGTCTTTGGTCATTCAACAAACCATGGTTTCTCCTGATATGCGAATCCATTCTAGCAGTGATTTTCTGTTCGGAAAGCATCTCCAGCATCTCAGGCAGAGATCTCCCTTCTTATAGGCACATTACCTTTGAACTGAAAACATCTGGCATTGGATTTGGGATTTTTGACATACAAACACTACTTTCTCTCATCATGCTATTGATACCAGGGCCATGTTCACATGATTCAGTTGGCTATAAACCTCAGCTAGAGAATATGTGCATGCTGCCACTTTTACACACAGAAATCCAACATGCCAAGCTTGCTGTTTAACTGAGTGGGTTTAAACCCTAAATGGCCACTGTCTTGGATTCCTTTTAATTGGATTTTTGTTGCAACCCACAAAAACCCCAGGGATCATTCCTATGTATTTGGTAAACAAAGCATCTAAAATAAATTTGGTCAGAGTATTACAGCAGTTGTTTTGTTACTGTTATTTTTCTCAACAATGCACATTTTCTTTTACATTGGATTCACTGTTTGTGGACAGTGAAGATTAGGAATATCGTTAAGAACGATGACAGTTTCTGCTCACATATAGAAAAGAAGCTTTGTCACTGTAGCTCTTTCTTCTAGATAGCAAAAAACTGTAAACAGCATATTTAGTTTTCGTAAGCAACTTTGAAAAATATAAAGGGCAGTTTATTTGTTGCTGATTAAAATGATTAACCAGAACAGCCTGAAGCATGACTTTTCAATGGAATGGAGCTTCTTTTTTAAACAATGCAAACAATTCCATCGCTCATGCATCAGTTCATTGTGGATAAGGCTGAATGCAACAAAATATTTCCTTATGTTGGTAGACTCAAATATATGAATACAGGATTGAGTCAATCTGAATTAATTAGTAACCAAACAGCAGAGGAATTTCATAAAAGCAAACAAATTACGCATAATATTTTGGGACAAAATATTGCACATATATATAAACTAATTTCCAGAGCAAGGAGAAGTTTCCTGTAAGTGGCTCAAGGAAAACAACATTGGGAGATCAAATTGCAGTTGCAAGGGTAGCACTGAATTTGTCATCTTTGGGGGCATCCACAATCACAGGCATCCATAACAAACTACAGTGACATCAAAATGACAATACAGGCATCATAAAGTCATGGCACAAATGATGCAATTATGTACTTAAATCAGAAAATCTGGCACAAATACATAAGTTGCATCTTTTGCATAATGATATCATGACACACATGTTGTAATTTGCTCCCCCCTTGCCCTTCCATGGATGATTATGAACCCATGCTTTCTAATAGGCAGGCAAATCTCATCATATGCCCATCACAAACCCACTTCTCTGTCTCCAGTGCCTGAATTTCCAAGAGCTCTCACCTCTGTGACGTATCCTTGGCATGAGAAGATGGCCAGGTTCACACTTTATTTATTTATTTATTTATTTATCTATTTATTTATTTATTTATTTATTTAATTTATATAACCGCCCATCTCCCCCAACGGGGAACTCTGGGCGGTTTACAATAAATACATGTACACTTTGTGACAAAGGCATCTGTAACAAGCTGCAATGACATCAAAGTGATGACACATGCATCATGGTATCATTGCACACATGATGGAAGTATGTCCTGGCGTCCTGACATTTGAAGCAACTACATAAGTAAAGCATGACATATGCCATCATTTGCTCCTCCTTGCTCCTCTCTGGAAGCCTGTGCTCTAAGTCATATTGTGCTTTGTTTAGTTTGGGTTTATTGTGTTATGAAAACCAAGGTAACTGCAGTTTGTAAACCATAGCTTAACATGTTGTATTAACCCAGCTAGCTGTGGCTTATTCCAGGGGTCCCCAAACTGTGGGCCGCGGCCTGTTAGGAAGTGGGTCACACAGCAGGTGAGCGGTGGTGGTCCGCGCGATTGGCTCCTGCTTGCAAACCCCACCCCCGTCTGTGCAATTGGCTCCCGCCTGCAAACCCTGCCCCCCATCCACACAATTGGCTCTCACCTGCAAACCCCGCCCCCGCCTGTGCAACTGGCTCCCGCCTGCAAAACCCCCCTGCTTGCGCGATTGGCTCCTGCCTGCAAACCCCACCCCCCGGTCCGTGCGATTGGCTTCCACCCATAACCCCCCCACCCCCCCGTCCGTGGAAAAATTGTCTTCCACGACCAGTCCCAGGTGCTAAAAAAGTTGGGTACCCCTGGCTTATTCAGTAAAGTCATAAAAATCAGCTTTGGTTTAGCACAATGTCTAAACTCAAGACATTTCCACCAAAGTCTGTTGCACTAATCCAAAATCAGTACTAGATTGGCATGACTGGTGTGTAATCATATCCCATTGACTTTATTTGCAACTGAGCTGATTTATTTCTGGATAAGCTGCAATGCGTCTCAAACGGAACTTTAAGCCATTCTCCTTTTGAAATGCTGAAGGTTGAACAGCATGTGGGAGGGCCAGCTTTCTGTTGGCAGGAGCTCTCCTATCACTCTGCCCCCAGGCTCAGCCTAGCCTCTGAGTCCTCCCCAGAGGTAGAGCCATCATAGCATCACAGGTGGCTTGAAAAAGAGAAGGAAGTGCCTGGTCAGCTTTGCAGCTCTTCCTATATAGCAGTGTTTCTCAACCTTGGCAACTTTAAGATGTCTGGACTTCAACTCCCAGAATTCCCCAGCCAGCATGCCTGGCTGGGGAATTCTGAGAGTTGAAGTCCAGACATCTTAAAGTTGCCAAGGTTGAGAAACACTGTTCCATAGTAACCTTTCCAATTTGGGAGGAAATAAAGCCCACAGTATGATCTCAAAACTTGGCAGTGGTGCAGGACACTAACTGAACGTCATTTCTTCCCTCTCCCATTGCTCAGCTGGAGGAGGAACTGATTGCTCCATGAGGATCAGGAAATCTAGACTAAGCAGCAATGAAGATGACCATGGCTGCTTCTGAGGAACTGGGAAATGGAAATGGCGATGGCGTGGAGCTGCCCCAGCCAACCTGTAAGCCTTTAAGATCTAATTCTGCATAGTTCATCCTGCACTCTGAGGTCATCAATAGGACTCCAGTTGCTGATTTTGCCACAAATGTGCTTGACATCAACTGTTCATTTCACTTTTTCTGTGCTCATTTTGTGGAAAAACGTGTCACTGGAATTAACCTTCCTTATTACGGTTTAGGAGGGCTCTAAAAACAGGCTCATTCACCTAGGCCTTTTAATGTTTTCATGTT
The DNA here is from genome assembly GCA_023362775.1 of Charina bottae. Taxonomy (NCBI): domain Eukaryota; kingdom Metazoa; phylum Chordata; class Lepidosauria; order Squamata; family Charinaidae; genus Charina; species Charina bottae. The sequence continues at coordinate 22,772,152 of JALMGJ010000017.1, forward strand.
ACTGTTTTGGTTTTTAGCATTTTATATTTTCTTGTTGTTAATGCAGGTTTTTATTCTTATTTTAATAAAACACCCAGAACCATTAAAGGAATAGGTGGCATATACATTTTCCAAATCCAATAAATAGGAATTAAATAGGGACCCTTTTTTCCTCTTCCCAAGAACAACTGTTTCCAGAATTACAGTAGCTGCTCTCCACAATCACTGAGAAGGTGTAAGTAGGATATGGCTAACAAATTTCCTGCCCATCCCAGCAGTTCCATATCAAGTGTGTTCCAGAAGAATCAGACTTGTGATCTGTATCAGCTTCTGACTTGCAAGCAAGTATAGGGCACACTGGATAACATGCCATATAACCAACCATGTGGCCCTGTGACTTTTCTCTTTTCTAGCTATTTTTTATTTCTTTTTGTGGGTTATCATCCATGGTACGGAATAGAGGAAGGATTAACTGGTATCCTACTTTCCATCTCTATTCTGCTGCCATTATCTAGACCAGAGCTTTCCAAACTGTGTGTCGCGACACACAGTCTGGTGTGTCGCCACACAACCCGGAAGCGCTGATCATCATCAGTGCTTCCGGGTTTTCCCGGGTTTTCCCGGGGCGACACACCAATTACAGCGCGAAAAACCTGAAAGTGGCAGCAGAGCTTCCGGGTTTTTGTGCGCTGCCGCACTTCCGGGTTTTCCCACGGCGACACACCAACACCGGTTGGTGTGTCGCCACGGGAAAAACTTTGGAAAGCCCTGATCTAGACCCACGGTATTCAAACTGTGTTCCCTGGAACAACAGGGTTCTGGGAGAATCATACAGGGGTTCAACATGACCGTTTCTGTTTCCATTGTATAAAATATATTATTGCAACATTAATTGTAACATTTTGTTCAAATAAAATATTACGTCAGTGTTTTTCAAACTTGGCGACTTTAAGATGTGTGGACCTCAACTCCCAGAATTCCCCAGCCAGCATGCTGGCAGAGGAATTCTGGGAGTTGAAGTCCACACATCTTAAAGTTGCCAAGTTTGAAAAACACTGTATTACATGAAACATATTTTTTAATGGGTTCCGCACTGATTTTTCCCATAGAAAAGGGTTCCTCGGGTATCTCAAGTCTGAAGACCACTGATCTAGATAAAAGAGTTAAGGTTGGAATAACCAAAAGCCCCTCCCTTTGGGACTGTCTATGCTAATTACCCACAGTATTGTGTCCAGTGCCTTGGTCCCTTTTGATATAGAGATAGATGTGGATAATGTAAATTGTTGCCTGTTCATGTCTCCCTCTCTCCCTGCTTTTGCCTGCTTTTTGGTCCCACTTTGCCAATTTTTGATCTTTGCTGATGTTTAATAAATAAGCATCAAGCTATATTTTGCTAGTTGAATTGAGTGGCACATGTGCTTGCTCTGATCTGGACGTAGGGGCTGACTAGAAGTATGCCAGAGGCAAACTAAACTGGAAATTATCCACAGTAATTTTCCAACACTTTTTCATGTACATTAATTTATTTACTCACTTACTTATCAGCAAAGAAGAAGGATTCATGGAGAAAATCTATCAATGTTGTCGCTAAAATTCAACATCGACTTGATGGCACATAATCAATCAAATCAGAAGGATTAAGGGCCCCTCACCCCTACCCAGAGGTACTTAACCTTCTTTCCTGTTTAACATACTATTATATTTTATCACTGGGGCTTATATACTCAATAAACTGAAGGGTCCTTTCATACTTTCTGAACCTCATAAACTTTTCTCTCTTTTTATAATCTGCCTGGTTCCATCCGACTGCCACTGAAGCCAGTAAACAGACTGCAGCAAGCTGGCTGGGGGATTCTGGGAGTTGAAGTTCACACAACTTAAAATCGCCAAGGTTGAGAAATACTGCTCTAATGAGTGGAAATCTAAAGCTCTGTTCACATGGCATCCTTACCCATGGTTAATTTAATGTTGGTCTACTTGACTATTTCAGTTCTTTCAATTCACACATGCTGAACCATAAACTGGCCACATGGATCAGGTTTGCAGAATATGCTGGGCTAGAATGTTGGTGACAACTTGGTTTTTCAGGGTGTTGTAGAAATACAGTTGGTCAGGGATGAGTAAATTTTTATCTGAGGACTGAACAAAGAGGGAGAATTTTTAGAGGATGATGTTGTCCCTCTGGGAATGCAAAGATATGATTCATTGGCTGGTTTTACAAATCACACTAAACTATTGTCTGTGTGTGTGTGTGTGTGTGTGTACACAGTTTATTTTAACTGTGATATCTGAAATAATCCATAACTAGCTATGTTCACACAATATGCTATGCCCTAACAATGGTTTACAAATACAGGTAGTCCTCACTTAACATCCACTCATTTAGCAACCATTCAAAGTTATGACAGCCCTGAACAAGGGGTACTTACAATGGGTCCTCATAGTTGTGGCCATCACAGTGTCCTGCAGTCGCACGATCATGATTCAGGCACTCGGCAACCAGCTCACAATTATGACATCGCAGCATCCCACGGTCACGTGATTGCCATTTGTGACTTTCACTGCCAGCTTCCAACAAGCAAAGTCAATGGGGAAGCCGGCAGGAGGTCACAAATGGCGATCATGTGACTGTGGGATGCTGCGACCATGTGGGATTTGCCTAACAACGGCAACTGGGACTGCTGGAACTGGTGTAAGTCGGCACGGTCATGTGAAGTTGCACCTTACAATTACATCGCTTAGCGACGGAGCTCCTGGTCCCATTTACCATCAGTAAGCAAGGACTACCTGCAGATTCATTTTAGCTGTGCCTGGCTCTCTGCACAATGTTCTAGATTTCTATCTGGTATTTAAATCCAAACTAGAATCAGAACTCTTCAGTTGATCTAAGGATCTTCATCAAAGGCTGTGTATCTACTCAACCAAAAGCTTATTTCATAAAAATCTGGGGGTAATAATCATGCCATCCAGCCACCATTTGGGATTTACAGAAAATGAAATGGAAACCATTTATTTATTTATTTATTTATTTATTTATTTATTTTTCGATTTATATCACCGCCCCATCTCCCCCAAAGGGGACTCTGGGCGGTTATATGCCTCCATTTCAAATTCCAGTATCCATAAACCTCAAAGAGCTGCAATTCCAATTAAACAGACATAGTAAGTATGAGACTGTGATAAAAGAACTACAGTATGTGAGATTGATAGGGGTGGGGGTGGCTTAGGATAGCAGCCTGGGCTCATTAAGTAGACTTTGTGGCTTAGTGTGTCATATGAACATAGTCTAATTGTCAGTTTATGAGCTGTAATAAAAGGCCTAAAAAGTAACACTGGCTTGGTATCTTGCATTACACCATAATATGCTTTGTTTAGTTTTAATAACTTACTGTGTGAATCTAGCCACTGCAATTTATAAATTGCTTTATGCCTTTGCGTGTTATAGAAACCCAGCAAAATATGGTTTATTTCATAAACCATGGTTACACTTGTCTTGCATTGAAGTGTTACATCCACCTAACACTAGACTGAACTAAGAGCTCACACTACATGCTTTATTTATTTTATTCAACTTATATCCTGCTTTTCTTCTCAAATATGTACTCAATTTTAACAATATAGTTAGTAATTAAAACACAGAATACAAAATAAAAAATAGGAAAATATAAATTAAAATTAAGACTACAGTAAAACATATACAGATTGTTCTTCTACTTTCATATGGATCTTGTTCTGATGTGTTGTGTTTCTTAACCTCCTCTCAAAGCTTGGCTTTTTATATTTTATTATATAATATATATTCATACTTTAACATATTTTACATAGCCACCTGGTGAGAGGGCAGCCATATAAAATGAATGAATGAATGAATGAATGAATGAATGAATGAATGAATCTGACTGAGGTTTATTGAAGGTACTTGAAGCTTTTCTACCCAAGCTCTGCCTAAGCTGCAAGATCTATCATCTTTCTATGGGATTTTAGTCTCTTAAATTTAGCTCCTGAACAATTGTTTCTGTAGGTTTACTCTCCTGGGCTTTAGTGCCAGCCTACAGCGCTCTTTCTTGTTTCAGCTTCAGCTAATAACTGAATAAATTAAATGACGATTAAATAAATAGCATTATCTTCCCTTTGCACAGGTGTTTAATTGATTTAAATTTCAATAACCTTGATGCTTCATCACAGGCATTAAGCAGCTTCATCCATTGGGTTTCCCCCCACATTCATTTGTGATTTGAGGAAAGGTGAAAATGCTAACCAATCTTCTCAAGTCATAACCTGCAATTTCGTAACAGAATGGCACGGCAGGCCAATATTCATGATATTACTATAATTTACAGCTAGAGATGTGCAGATCAGGGTAAAGCTAATAGGGGGTTTTTTTTTTTGTCCATATTAGTAAGATATTATCAGCGGAGTCAGGGGGGTGTCAAAATCAACACAGTGGTGGACTAAGTGTTGCAATACAAGCCCCGTCCATTTTGTACACGTATTGACATTGCACCCAGATTCAAAAGGGGTGAGCCTTGTATCATGACACACACTCTGCCATTTTTTCGATTTTGATCTCTCCCCTATAGATGTCACTAGGCATTATCTTAATCTCTTATTTTTCCAATGGATGTTAAAACAAATATCTGCACCTGTTCTCATTCACAACTTTTCCTAACATACAGAATATTTGTATGATGCTTGCCCTTTTTTTTTTTTTGGTACCTTCAAGTCAGTGTCTTCAAGTATGTGCCTTCAAGCATGGTCTGGGAGAACAAAATGAAGCAGGACCTAGGCTGATAGAATTTTACCAAGACAATTCACAGTGCATAACAAACACCAAGAAGGCAAGATGGCTGTCTGCTGAGACACTGGAAGTAGCCCAAGAAAGAAGGAAAGCAAAAGGCAACAGTGATAGGGGGAGATATGCCCAATTAAATGCAAAATTCCAGAGGTTAGCCAGAAGAGATAAGGAATTATTTTTAAACAAGCAATGTGCGGAAGTGGAAGAAGATAATAGAATAGTAAGGACAAGAGACCTCTTCCAGAAAATTAGAAACATCAGAGGTAAATTCCAGGCAAAACTGGGTATGATCAAAAACAAAGTTGGCAAGGACCTAACAGAAGCAGAAGAGATCAAGAAAAGGTGGCAAGAATATACGGAAGATCTGTATAGGAAGGATAATAATATCGGGGATAGATTTGACGGTGTGGTCAGTGAGTTAGAGTCAGACATCCTGAAGAGTGAGGTTGAATGGGCCTTAAGAAGCATTGCTAATAACAAGGCAGCAGGAGATGACGGTATCCCAGCTGAACTGTTTAAAATCTTGCAAGATGATGCTGTCAAGGTGATGCATGCCATATGCCAGCAAATTTGGAAAACACAAGAATGGCCATCAGATTGGAAAAAAATCAACTTATATCCCCATACCAAAAAAGGGAAACACTAAAGAATGTTCAAACTATCGAACAGTGGCACTTATTTCACATGCCAGTAAGGTAATGCTCAAGATCTTGCAAGGTAGACTCCAGCAATTCATGGAGCGAGAATTGCCAGATGTACAAGCTGGGTTTAGAAAAGGCAGAACTAGAGATCAAATTGCCAATATCCGCTGGATAATGGAGAAAGCCAGGGAGTTTCAGAAAAACATCTATTTCTGTTTTATTGACTATTCTAAAGCCTTTGACTGTGTGGATCATAACAAATTGTGGCAAGTTCTTGGTGGTATGGGGACACCAAGTCATCTTATCTGCCTCCTGAGGAATCTGTATAACGACCAAGTAGCAACGGTAAGAACAGACCACAGAACAACGGACTGCTTTAAGATTGGGAAAGGAGTACGGCAGGGTTGTATACTCTCACCCTACCTATTCGACCTGTATGCAGAACACATCATGCGACGTGCTGGACTTGATGAATCCAAGGCTGGAGTTAAAATCGCTGGAAGAAACATTAACAATCTCAGATATGCAGATGATACCACTTTGATGGCTGAAAGCGTGGAGGAGCTGAGGAGCCTTATGACGAAGGTGAAAGAAGAAAGTGCAAAAGCTGGGTTGCAGTTAAACCTCAAAAAAACCAAGATTATGGCAACGAGCTTGATTGATAACTGGCAAATAGAGGGAGAAAAAGTGGAGGCAGTGACAGACTTTGTATTGCTAGGCACAAAGATTACTGCAGACGCTGACTGCAGCCAGGAAATCAGAAGACGTCTACTTCTTGGGAGGAGAGCAATGACAAATCTTGATAAAATAGTTAAAAGCAGAGACAACACACTGACAACAAAGATCCGCATAGTTAAAGCAATGGTATTCCCTGTAGTAACCTATGGCTGTGAGAGCTGGACCATAAGGAAGGCTGAGTGAAGGAAAATAGATGCTTTTGAACTGTGGTGTTGGAGGAAAATTCTGAGAGTGCCTTGGACTGCAAGAAGATCAAACCAGTCCATACTCCAGGAAATCAAGCCAGACTGCTCACTTGAGGGAATGATATTAAAGGCAAGACTGAAGTACTTTGGCCACATAATGAGAAGACAGGATACCCTGGAGAAGATGCTGATGCTAGGGAAAATGGAAGGCAAAAGGAAGAGGGGCCGACCAAGGGCAAGATGGATGGATGATATTCTGGAGGTGACGGACTCGACCGTGGGGGAGCTGGGGATGGTGATGGCCGACAGGAAGCTCTGGCGTGGGTTGGTCCATGAAGTCACGAAGAGTCGGAAGCGACTGAACGAATAAACAACAAGTCAATGTTGGCTCTTGGCAATTACCTGGACAAGCCCTGCAGTTTTCTTGGCAAAATTTCAGAAGTGGTTTGCCACAGCCTTCTTAGAATTGAGAGAGTGGGTGACTGGCCCAAGGTCACCCAGCTGGCTTTGTGCCTAAGGTGAGACTAGAACTCATGGTCTCCCGGTTTCTATCCTGATGCCTGAACCACTACACCAACCTGGATCTCTCCTAATAAACACAGCTTTAACGTAAACAAGATATTTATTTATTTATTTTATTTTACGTATTTATACCCCGCCTATCCCCTCCCTAGACGGAGGGCTCTAGGCGGCTTACAATCATTGAATTCATACATATTATACAGCATATATATTAACAATGTATTACCTGCACGTTAGGAAGGGGGTGAGGGAACCGGCTCTTCTTCCGCAGGAATCGGACTACATGCCCCAGAATCCCTCGCTTCCGAGCTGGCTGCTGACATCCTGGAAGTTGTCATTCGGGATCCACCGTCCCCCGCCACCATCCACGGGATTCACCAGATCTTCTTGGTTCCGAGGGCGACCCCCGACAGGACGCCAGCAAATTGACCCACTTTAACGTGGTACCCATTTATCTACTCGCCTTAGCTTTTGAACTGTTGGGTTGACAGAAGCCGGGGTGAATGGCGAGAGCTCACTTCGCCACGCGGGGATTCGAACTGCCAACCATTAGACCGGCAGTCTTTTTACAGCTCAGCGGTTTAACCCGCTGAGCCACCGTGCCCCTTTAATATCTTTGTTTTAAGGCAGTTCCTCATAACAATATTTTTAATATAATGTTCTGCAATTCAGGTTTGTAAAAAAAATAAGTAAATTTCTTTCTTCAATCCTGCTTTATATACAATGTTTATTCTTTTCGGATGCATCTTTCTCCAACAAATGTACTGTATGTAATTTTTTTTCACCAGAGATAAATTTTAGTAGATTCTATTTAATGCTGCTGTACCTGTGCTGTTTTGAAGTCTATTTTAGTCCATCTTACAAATCCATTCCCAGAGAAATCCATAGTGGACATCTTTTATATCAACCCTTAGGATGTGAAAATGATAGTTTTGATTTGTGAAACTGACTGTTATTTGGGAAGAAACAGTGTTGAGAAAGACTCCTTCCCCCAACACACAGATAAACAACTTTGTTTTCCTGATTTGGTGTCTTGATTTATCAATTTGTTCACTTTGGAGAAATTGCATTAAATTTAATGGGCTTTGGCTCTGATTAACAGTACAACCCCATGCATATGTAACCTCTGATTTTTAGAAGATTGGGGTCTATTTATGAAGAAATCACCTCTCCCTGTTGTTGTCTTGCAAGATATTGATATTGATTTCACTGTTTTGCTGAAAAATCAATATGTCAAAGTCAATTTGGTTCAGAGTTAAACAGCTTTAAAATTGTCATTGGCATTCTGAGCCCCCATGATGACCATCCAGGTCACGGTAGATAGCTCAGGGAAAACATCTAGCATAACATAAATGATGGCACTGCTTCTATGACAGCCTCCTTCGAGATGGAGGCCAGCTCCCAGTCAACATGAATAACTTTTGTCCAATATATCTGAAGCAGCAGCTTTGGGAAGGCTTATTTATGCATTTATGGGTGGGGCACGGTGGCTCAGCGGGTTAAACTGCTGAGCTGTAAAAGGCTGCCGGTCTAATGGTCGGCAGTTCGAATCCCTGCGTGGCGAAGTGAGCTCTCGCCATTCACCCCAGCTTCTGTCAACCCAACAGTTCGAAAGCTAATGCGAGTAGATAAACGGGTACCACGTTAAAGTGGGTCAATTTGCTGGCGTCCTGTCGGGGGTCGCCCTCGGAACCAAGAAGATCTGGTGAATCCCGTGGATGGTGGCGGAGGACGGTGGATCCCGAATGACAACTTCCAGGATGTCAGCAGCCAGCTCAGAACCGAGGGATTCTGGGGCATGTAGTCCGATTCCTGCGGAAGAAGAGCCGGTTCCCTCACCCCCTCCCTAACGCGCGGGTAATACATTGTTAATATATATGCTGTATAATATGTATGAATTCAATGATTGTAAGCCGCCTAGAGCCCTCCGTCTAGGGAGGGGATAGGCGGGGTATAAATACGTAAATAAATAAATATAAATAAATAAACCCCTATCTGCCTCTCTTCTCCTAAACACCTGCAGCAGCGTATTTAGTAGTGGTACTCCATAATGCTGGAGCAATATGTTCCTTTACCCTCACAACATGCTCATGAATTTGAAAACCCAGAGTGAAAGTTGCTCTGATCACACTCCAATAATCAAAAATAGCAAACTCAAAGTGGTATTTGTAAACAGACTCTGCATACAAAGTTCACATATAGGAATGAGAAACTTGCAGGCCCGGAGCGCCTTCAGCCCATTCCCCCCTTGGACAACATGCTTCTACATGTTGGCAGCAAAATGCCAAGAAGCAAAGGCACCATTTTTCACCTTTGGATGTTAAAAAGTTCAATCCTTCTTTTAAGGTCACCGCACCCAAGAAATCAATCCCTTCATAACATATAATTTCCCGTCCTGGAAATCCTTGGCCACTTGCATTAAGTGATGAAGTTGCTGCATCATCACCTCACCCTCTAAGCCTTTGGCTGCCTCCCCAAAATTAATTTGAAAGAAATTGGGGAAGGCATGCAGAGCATGGCTTCTGGAATCCTTTGTAACTCCATAATAATAGCTTTGCTCCACACATAGGACCCGGAAGGAAAAGGGAGGAGGCTCAGAAAGAAAGAGAAAGCAACATACTCAGATGCTGCCCCACTGCCTCTCCCGGAAGGATTCGCTGGAAGACTCTTTCTCTGCAGTCCTTGACCAGACCTGGACCATTTTTAACTCAAGCTTCCCATTTACTGGCTTCCCTCCACCAGCACCAAACATGGTCCTCTTCATTTTTGGAGAAATATCCTGCAGCAGGACAGACCCACAGATGGATAGAGTGCTGAGCTTCTTCACGCAGTTTCTTTCCAACATTCCTTTGGGTTGGTAAAATAAAAAGAGCAATTGCATCCAGCTTCACTGCTGATAAATCCAGTAATAAACATGAGACATTCTCCCACCTCCTTATTTATAACCAGTCTGGAAGATGGCATTGGCAGTCAGCCTTCTCCTTAGAGAGATTCTCTGTTGATGAAATCAGGCAAGTCCCTCTCTTGGGCAGAACGTCAATCCCACTGTTGTGGCCACCATCTTGACTTTTTTTTACCATCCCTGTGGACAACAGGAAAGCCTTCAGGCCAGGATTGGCTGCAAAACTGCAAAACGTACAAATGGATTGCTATATATGCCTGAAGGGAGGAGAATCTAGCAGTACATTTCATGCCTTTCTGACTGGAAATTTTTTCATCAGTGGAGTCCTTGGTGCTCTCTGAGCCTTGTTGTTTCCTTGCAGACGTTTCATTGCCAGGCTAGGCAACATAATCAGTGTGAAAAGGGAGTGGGACCTGCTCTGTTTATATACCATGGTTTGTCCTGCTTGTGTATTGTTTCATCAGTTTTCCTCTTTTTTTGTACTATTGCATCTGCTTATTCAATAGCTGGAGCGTTAATGCAGTCCAATTTCAGTGACTTAAAAAAACACTGTGAAGAGGAATAATATAACTTGCAAGTCATTAGTCTACATTTGCAATGATCTATTATGTTTTCAGTGTCCAATTCCATCATCTTTCTGCATGAAAATGAAATTAACAAAATCAGTTTTAGGATGGATCTTATTTCAAACTCAATTTCTTAAAATGTCAACTAAGCAGCAGTTCAGCCACAAACCAAGATCTACTGATTTTTGGGGGGTGGGGGGTGAGGATCCTTTAAAGCCTGAATTGCATGGAATGGTGGAAAGAAATGCTATCATCTGTCTTGGGGCAGCTTCACTCATAACATTTTCCAGTTTGTAAAATGGTCATTACTGAAAACAGGAAGGAGGATTATGCAAAGGGATATGGATGAGAAGCCTTGACTGTAGTAAGGTCACTACTAAAACATAGTACTATCAACTCTTTTTGTGGGATTTTTAGACTGGCAGTCAGGTTGTGGAACTTGCAGATCCAAGGACATGCGCTTATTCTGGGCAAGCCCTGCATAGAAAGAAAGGCAACAGGATCACTGCTGCTTCCGGGGGAGGCATGGTGAACTGAAGATGTCTCCGTGTAAGTGGAGCCAACAACCGTGGCAAAGACCAAAGAACCGGTGAGTAGACCAGTTCTTCGGAACCTCTCCGGACAAGGAGAGGATGGGAGACCACCCACATGTGCTCCGGATCGCTGCTCCTCATGAGAGACCACAGGACAGTGGCTTTCCTTGGGTTTGAATGCCAGGAGACAAAGGGATTAGCCGTCTTGTTTGCAACCACGGCAGAGCCGTGGACACCAAGTTCACAAGCCTCACTTTCTAATCACTTTTGGAAATTGCCTATTAGCCATCTTAATTGCCTATTAACCATTTTAAAGCTATTAGAGACCTTCAGAACAACAAGTTTGAAAAATCATCAGGTGAGTTTATCTTCAACTCTAAACAAAAGAAAAATTAATTACAAGCTGAAGAACTTAAAGAATTTGAAATACAGTAGACTGTCACTTAACTGGAACTCAAGCAACTGGCAAAAAAATCAAAGAAATAATACAAATTAAAATAAAATCAATTTCTAGCGGAAATGTAAGGAGGAGAAGGAGGAGGGGCGCATGTGTGTCGTCCGGGGCCACTGCACGGATCGTGTGAACTTGCCTGTGCGGGCCAGGGAACTGGTAAGTGTCTTAGCTAGTGCCGTAACCCTCTCCTCCTGTTCTCTGCCCTCACCCCGGCCGTCCGCAAAGGAAGATGGGCAGGTGCTGCCAGCTCGGTGCGGCAGGCAGTTCAGCTCGTCAGGATGCATGCCTAGAAGGCATAATAAGTCTTCTTCCCACCAGCAGGTTTGTGTGGGGCTCCCGGGGCTGGGGGTGGGCGAGGGTGTGCTCCCCCAGCTCGGCTGAGCCGACCACAGCGCCAGTGCGTGGGCAGGCGGGTGCGATCAGCATCTCCCTGCGCTCTGCAGTGGCTCCCGGATGGTGAAGGGGCGTGTGTGCCTGAGCGTGAGTGTGTCCAGGGGGAGCGAGCAAAGGCGGCACAAGTTAATTGCATGCTTCGGAGGCAACCCAGAAACTGCAGGCCAGGAGGGGAGAGGGAGACAGGTGCAGGGGAGGCCAAAGAAGCACCAATTTGGAGAGGTCCTGCCAAGTAACTCTCAAGCAACCAGAAACTACATTTATCTGGCATCTACCAATCCCCATGGGTGCTGGTTAACTGAGAGTCTACTGTAAATAGCAAAAAGCTAAATAAGATTTTTATCTAAGAAAGTTACAAGCAGATTAAGGGTCCAGTTGACTTTTACTATAAGATTTTGGAATTAACTATAAAATATAAATAGCTTCTCATTGGAATCAGAGTTATTTTGGCTATCTTGGCTCATAACAAAGATAAGCAACTTTATGATTTTATAAACTGCACACTAGAGGAGACTAAAGATTCTAAGTACAAGAGGAAAAAAATACAAGCCAGCTTTTGGTGTCGGTTAACTGGGACTTACAAAATGACACAAAATGTCATAACATTGGAAATATTAAAGGAGATCTTTGAAGAATGGAGCCAGAAATTAGAAGCTACAATATCAACAGTGTAAGTAATTATGTCTGATTCTGGATAGAGTATGTCCAAAATATGTCAGTGAGGGAATGACAGATGTGGAGCAAATTTTGTCTGACAAGACAGAGAAAGTACTGAATGTGTAACTAAGAAAGACAGGCCAAGAGAATGATTTGGAAAGGGATGCTTTATTGAATATACAAAAGAAACTAGCTGAAGTTTTAAAAATTAAAGGGGAAATACAAATGACAAACCAAAAGAATGACTTGGAAATGTTTTCTTACTGGATCTACAAAAGAGGCTTGTTAAACCCTTGAAGAAATCTGTGCAACGGGATAAAGAAGAATTGAAGAGAAATCAAATCCTATAACAATATTTGAATGAACTAAAGATTAAGACTGTTAGAAGTAAAAGGAAGGAATATAAAGTTGGTTTATTTGATCAAGGTTAAAATAAGATATTTATTTGCAACGTTCTGGCAACCCTTTATGGACTTTTTGCTGACACCAGGATTGAAAAGTTGATATTTTATGGATTTTCTTATAGATAAAGGATGGGATATGGGACAAAGAGATATCTGTTTGTAACCTTATAAGGGGTGAAGAGTTACTAAATATGTCTGTACTTGTTGTAATGAAGATTGGAAGTCGCTTCTTTATATATTTCTTTTCTTTTTCTTAATCACATTCTTTCTTTTCTCTTTTCTCTTTTTCTTTTTCCTTGCACTTCTTATTCTTTCTTACTGTTCTTTTTTTTCCTTTAAGTTTAGTTTGTATTAGTTTTTACTTCTGTAATCAAAATACTTAATAAAAAAAATTATATACAAGGATCACTGCTTAATGACAGAGCATATGCTCTGTATGCAGAAAACCCCCAATTCCATTCCTGGCATCTAAGAATACAAGCCAAGATGAATCAGGCCTTGCTTCCTCCTGGTGAGTAGGATTTCTTTGACTCTGGGTTTCTGCCTAGGGTCCTGGAGATGATCTAGATGGAACTAGAGTGGAGGATTGAGCTCAGTCAGGATACTTTGGTTCCACTAATCTTCTGGTATTATTGAGGGAGTGTATCCTAGGTGATGGACCTGGAAAGGATTTGCTGCATCCTCTTACACTTTGGCCCCTGCATGATGATGTTGTTGTTGAGTTGCTTCCATCACCTCATAAACTGATGGACATACTGTAATTTCACCAGAATTCTCTGTCAGTAACAACTTCTTTGTGTTCTTGTAAATTTATGCTTGTCTCATCAGTGATAAGGGGTCGTGGTGGCTCAGCGGGTAAGACACCAGGCTTGTTGATCGGAAGATCGCAAGTTCGGAGGTTCGAATCCCTAGCCCTGCGTGCGGAGTGAGCTCCCGCACTCGCCCCAGCTCTTGCCAACCTAGCAATTCGAAAGCATGCAAATGCAAGTAGATGAATAGGTACCACTTCGGTGGGAAGGTAACAGCGTTCCGCGTGCGTCATGCCGGCCACATGACCGCGGAAGCGTCTTCGGACAACGCTGGCTCTTCGGCTAACAAACGGAGATGAGCACCGGCCCCTAGAGTCGGACACGACTGCACAAATGTGCGGGGGGGACCTTTACCTTTACCTTTACATCAGTGATGCTATCTAGCAACATTGTCTTCTGTTGGGCTCTTTTTAAATTGGCTTTGATTTGGTCAAACATCAGGATCTTCTCCTGTGCTTTCATCTTCACAACCCTAACCCGCTCTGAAAGCTATTAAGCTGGTATTCATCATCATTTTTTTGTCAATTCCATAAGCGTATGATGCACTGAGTAAAGGAATCCTTCATTTCTGTCTCCCTTGAATATTGTGTCAGTCGGTTTTATTGGGTGTCTACAATTCTAGAAATATATGGGGGGGGGGAGTATTTCCTCTCACTTTCTTCACATGTTTTTATTTATATATTTATTTATTTATTTATTTATTTAATTTCTATAACCGCCCATCTCCCCCCATGGGAAACTCTGGGCGGTTCACAATAAATAAGTTAAAATAAGGTTAAAATCTCAAATATACAGTAAAAATATATTGAAAAATCCAGAAGGTAATGGAATAAATAAAGAAGGACAGTTATAAAATTAGGGGATTAGCCACCCCCATGAGGAACTATCCCTCCCTCCTTCCCATGCCAGGAGGCAGAACCAGGTCTTCAGCTCTTTCCTAAAGGTCGGGAGGGAGGAGATCTGTCTGAACTCTGGGGCCAGGATGTTCAATAGAGTGGGCGCTGTCACAGAGAAGGCCCGCCTCCTAGACCCCATCAGATGACACTCTTTAATTGATGGGGTTCGTAGCAGGCCCTCTCTGAATGACCGGGTGGGGCGGGTCGATAACATGGGGATAAGACGGTCCCTCAGGTATTCTGGCCCCATGCCATGTAGGGCTTTAAAGGTGATAACCAACACCTTGAATTGTACCTGGAAGCAAACCGGCACCCAATGCAGCTCGCGGAGCAGCGGTGTTACATGTGCGGATCTTGACGCACCCAAAACTGCCCGTGCGGCCGCATTCTGCACCAGCTGTAGCTTCCGGATCGTCTTCAAGGGTAGCCCCATGTAGAGCGCATTGCAATAATCTATATGGGAGATGAGAGCATGAGTGACTGTACGGAGGGCATCGCGATCCAGGAATGGGTGTAACTGACACACTAACCGAAGTTCTGCGAAAGCCCTCCTAGCCACAACTGCCACCTGCTCTTCAAGCAGGAGTCGTGAGTCTAGAAGGACCCCCAGATTACGCACCGGTTCCGAACGGGGTAGTGCTACCCCATCAAGAACCAAAGATGATAATTTCCCAGAAGACGCTAAGCCATCAATCCACAGCCACTCGGTCTTACCAGGGTTCAGCTGAAGCCTGTTGTTCCCCATCCAGGCCCTCACAGCCCCCAGGCACTGGGAGAGGGTGGACACTGCATCACTTACCTCACCAGGGATGGAGATATACAATTGGGTGTCATCCGCATACTGATGATACCTCATCCCATGGTGACGGATGATCTCGCCCAGCGGTTTCATGTAGATGTTAAATAGGAAAGGAGAGAGAACCGACCCCTGCGGCACCCCACAAAGGAGCGGTCGCAGGCCGGATCTCTCCTCTCCTATCAGCACCGACTGGGAGTGGCCCTGGAGGAAGGAGGTGAACCAGCGCAAAACTACGCCACCCACCCCCAACTCCCTGAGCCGCCCCAAAAGGATACCATGGTTGATGGTATCGAAAGCCGCTGAGAGATCTAAGTGAGCCAGGATAGATGCACTACCTCCATCCCGCTCCCGCCAGAGATCATCCGTAAGCGTGACCAATGCAGTCTTCGTCCCATGTCCCGGCCTGAAACCTGACTGAAGAGGGTCTAGATAATCCGTTTCATCCAGGGTCCTTTGAAGTTGCAACGCCACCACTTTCTCAATCACCTTTCCCAAAAAGGGAAGGTGGGAGACTGGACGAAAATTGTCCAGGATGGTAGGGTCCAGGGATGGCTTCTTGAGGAGGGGGTGTACCAATGCCTCCTTGAAGGCAGTTGGAACCACCCCCTCCAACAAGGATGTATTAATCATAGCCTGGACCCATCCACATGTCACCTCCCTGGCCGATTTTACCAGCCAGGAAGGGCAGGAAGGTTTTTATCAACCTTTTGAAGTGATCTAAGGGGACTGTAGGCCATTGAAAAAAATATCTCTGTAGATTTCAATATAGGAAGGAGGCAATGGCAAATCACTTCTGAAAAACCTTGCCAGGAAACCTCAGGGACTTGTCCAGGCAGTCTCTGCAAATCGGACACGATTGAACAGATTAAAAAAAAAAAGATTTCAATAAATAACAGATTAAAAAAAAGATTTCAATAAAAGGGTCGTTAATCTTCCTCTGTTGCACTTTTCCTTTTAAATAAATAAAATCCAAAACATTATTATTCACTTGTTACCTTTGAAAGTTCCTTTTAGTAGTTGGGCCCAGTCCATCTAAGTATAACTAATAAGCCACCGTTACTTAATGCTGGCTGAAAAAATGCATAAGTATCACAGAAGTGCTGAGCTGGTATTCTCAAGGACATTGTACTTAGTAACTTAAAAAAATAGCTCTATAAATAGATGGTTGCAAGAATCCAACTATGTTAATTGCAGTATAAATAAGGCACAGATGAACTGTATTTACACCTGCATTTCACTTTGGATTTATTCCAGGAATGTGAAGAACCCCTACTACAGATTGATTGTCATGGCTTCCTGTTTGTCCCATTTGAACCTTCTATGAAATATCAAAATATACTTGACAGGTCTTAGTCTAATACTCCACTCCCACATGTGAATATTGTATGCCAAGGGTGGGCAATTTTAATTTTTTTTCAATTAAACTTTAATTTTTACTTTTCCCCCCAACCTTCAAAGGCCACAGGGACATCTTGCTGATGAGGTGGTTCACCAGGAGTAGTGAAGGAGACAACAGCCCTATTGTTTGTTTGGGGATGGATGGGTGGGGGAGATTTGGAGAAGTTCACTTTGCAAGGCACTCTCTATTCTACTTCATGTTTTTAGCAGCAGATCAGATTGCTCCTGCTTATTTTGAAAAGCACTGTAAATATATTTCTAAGCACATTTACCAGAGATTTAAGTCCAGTTGACACAGCAGAACTTCTGAATTAAAATGCATGAGATCAATTATGTTGCAGTCATTCTTTATCTGTGAAAGGCTTCCCTGTAAGTAACTGTCCCCCACTTTCTCTTCATTTAGAAGACATACCTTGAGCTAGGCCTTCAAAGGCTAATAATTTCACTATTTGTGGTTTAAAGTTTGGGTGTTGGGTGTGGATTTGGGTGTATGTTTTATAGTGGGTGTTATCTTGTTGCTACCAATTTGAACAGAAAGGCAGGGTGTAAATTGATGTAACGGTCAAGGGCATTTTTTAATAATCAAATCTGAATTTATTACTTTCTTGTTATTCATAATGCTTCCTTGCCCCAAACAATTCTCGTTACCTAAACATTCAAAGGACAATATCTTTTCTCTAAGGCAGTGTTTCTCAACCTTGGCAACTTGAAGATGTGTAGATTTCAACTCCCAGAATTCCCCAGCCAGCATGGAAGTTGAAGTCCACACATCTTCAAGTTGCCTTTACTGCTCTAAGGTAAACTGGGATTACAACTCCCATATTTGCAGGGCCACCTGTCTCTCGGGGTACCTGCCCGTTCCACCAGGTGGGATAGGGTGGGTGTGCTCCAGGTCCCCTCCTTTAAATGTAATCTGGTGGGACCTAGGAAGCACGCCTTCTCCATAGCGGCCCCTGCCCTGTGGAATACCTTCCCCCCAGAATCTGGCAGCCCCCCTCCTAGCCTTATGAGCTGGCCCTTCCCCCAGGTGTTGGGCTAGGGTGAGGCAGCTGCCAAGTAAGTATAAATGTAAATGTAAATGTGGGGGAGTGATGTTCTGACATTGCAAGTAGTTTTCTGAAGTTGGTTTTATTGCTCTCTTTTATGTTTTTATTGCTGTTTTTGTGAGCCATCCAGAGTTACTGTGGGCGGCCATATAAATCTCATGATTAATTGATTGATTGATTGATTGATTGATTAATTCCCAATTACTTATTCCAAAGGCAGAAAATTCTGGGGATTTTAGGCTCCACAAACATCTGGAGAGCTGGTCTAGAAGAACGCAGTGAGTTCCCAAGAAAATAGGATGATGGTAATTTTTGGCCACTGTTCTGTTCTGTTCTCCCTCCCAGATATGCAGTTCTTGTTAACTTATTTTGTTAATGTATTTATTATTAAATATAATATTCCACCAAAAATAATACATAAGGCTACTGACTATGAAATACAAAGCAAACAACAGGGGAGAGACTTGTCACATTAAAATGTATCAGTAAGAGAAAAATAAAGACAGCCACCTGATTAAAAGCTCACTCGGCAATAAATTAACTTAAGGCCAATTTTTAAAAAATCTGAATAAACAATCTCTACTTGTTGGCAGGGCAACATACCGTATGTGAGACACCCTTCCATTCCCTTTTATTGGGAATCCACTTCCAGTAGTTGGCAGAGTAATGTACGGCCATATCCTGAATCTATTGTGTCTCTCTGGCTATAGAGAAAAATATCTCTTAATGGGAGCCATTACCCAGGAAAGATCAGCAACATTATTCAATATTCTGAATGAGGTAGAATTGGATCCCTTTGTGTAAAAGTACAAAAAAAAAAATTAAAATAAATTTGAAAAGGAGAGGGATAGAGCTGAGGTTCAAGGAGATTAGAGGCAACTTGAAGGGATCTGATGTAGAGCATTAATTGGTTGCCAGCTATATATCTCTAGCTGTGCATATTCTATATGCTTGTAAGTAAACGAAAGTATTGCAAAGAGAACCAAGACCAGCTAAGTACAACTCTGGAACTGCTTGCCATTTATGGAACTGAGGCATATTCAACACCATTCTTTAGGGTAATGGGGAACAGATTTATTCTCATTCTGAGAGCTGTTGTTGCTTGTTAGATTTCTGTCCCGTATTTCTCCAAGACTCAGATTGGGTTACATGGGGATCTCCATTTTATCCCAATATCCTTGTGAAGTAGATTGGGTTGAGAAAGAGAAACTGGCTTAGCGAGTTTCCATGGCTGAGGGTGGAGTCCCAGTCCCAGCCCAACACTTTAACTACAGTTGTATTTACTGTAATCATAGTTTACTCAGTGAAGCCAGGTTTCTGGATTTGCACAATACATTGAACTTCTAACAAGTTCAAATTAAATCTCTGAAAAACAGAGTTGCTGTTTGTTGGTGATTGTTTTGGCTTAATTCTGGTGCCTTCTGGATGGAGTTGCATTCCCCCTGAAGGAGCAGATTTGCATTTTGAGGGTCCTCTTGGACTCTCAGCCCCTGTTAGAGCAGCAGGTCAAAACCAGGGCCAGGAGGGTCTTTGGCTGGTGTGCCAATTGCAGCCCTTTGTGGGCCAGGAGCCCCATTCAACAGTGGTGCCCTTATCATCTCTTGATCCCTTTGTGTAAAAGGACAAAAACAGACCTAGGCAACACACAGTACATGACCTGCCTTTGAAGATGACTCGGAAGCTGTAATTAGTCCATAAGGTAGTAGCCCCTCTACTAACTAGTGGGAGCAGATTTAGTCTAACACCAATGCTACAGTCATTGCACTGGTTACTGGTCTGCTTCCAAGTCCAATCCAACGTGCTTGTTATTATCTTTAAAGCCCCACATGGCTCAAGTCCTATCTCTTCCGTCAAAGTTTTAACACACCCTGTGCGCTCTTCTAGGAGGGGGGTCCTGAGAGTCCCCACCCCACATGAAATGAAGGGGTCAGGGGCTCAACAACAGTCTTCTCCTGCAGTTGCTCCCACACCTCGGAATACTTTGCCTCCTGAGGCACTTTGTTTTGCAGGATGCTTGGGTGCCAACAGTGGCTGGGCAGCCTTGGTGATTTTTACAGTGGGGACATGTGGTTGTATCCTTTAGTCTACACATATTTTAATTTTAAGCACACTTTGTTGCATTCTTTGTGGTTTATACCACCTTAAGTCATGAGAAATATGTGGCACATAACATTTAGCATAAATAAATAAACAAACTAACCACACACAAACCAATGCAGTTGGCTAGTCTTGGGCTCAGTATGTTCTGCAAACCAGCAATATAAAGCTTTCCCCTAAAAAGAGGAGATGTAGGGGTTTAGCCTGAGTGGATGAGTGACCATTTGCCTGTGATTTCTCTGCTACAGCTGCACAGTTTATGGTAATTTTGAAGGGTATTTATAGCTACCTTTGATGAGTTCCCTGCAGTATTTCAAAGCACGTTGCAATCATTTGGCATCTCTAATGACTCCTCTTTTTTCTCTACTTATTCCCTTTGAAGGAAGCAAGCAAGGCTTTGACAGTGGTACTAGCCTTTATATGAGCATAGGTGTACATGAGCATTTCTGGAGAAGCACAGCTGCTTTAAGATGTGTCACATCAATGGTACAGTCACATTGTCAGGTTCTCTAAATATCGAGTTTGGGTAGACCCATCAGTATCAAAGGAAATGCCTCCCAAGAAGGTCATTCCTGTGTACTCAAGGAGAGAATTAAGGATAGTTGAGGAACAACAAGGATCTGTAGCTCTCTAGATGTTGGGGCACAACTCCCATCATCTTTCCATTAACTAAGCTGGCTAAAGCTATTTAAGAATTGTAATTCAGCAACATCTGGAAGGTGAAGGTGGGAGTATGGAGGAAGTTTGGAAAATGGTCTCTCCTAAAAATGGCTTCTAATAACTGCTTATCTATACATGTGGCAGAAGTACATGCGGTACAATTAAATATAGCATTTTACACTACAGGTAAATATGAGGGGGAGGGGGAGGTCCCACAGACAAATTCTTTGAAAGTAGGAATCACAGCAGGGTGAGAGGTTCTAACTAATCCTGTTGTAGTGTCTTTCTGCCCTCAATACATTTTTTTAATGTAGGGAAATCTGGGGAAAAAAGGGGTGTGTGTGTTTCAGGTAGATTATAGTATCCTAGCCCAGTGACTGTGGAGGCGGGCGGGGGGTGGAATTCCCCCAAATATTTAATCCCTAAACTCTGAGGTTGAAAAAAATTATTCATCCCGCTCCCCATACAAACTTCTCTGGTACGCTAAAACTAGTTGGCTAACACAGTTGGCTAACTCTGGGAATCCCTATTTATAATATAGAAATAATCACTACTGTTCTTACTATGTTTTGCTATTAATATTGCTTTTTTTTTTTTGTTTGTTTATTCGTTCAGTCGCTTCCGACTCTTCGTGACTTCATGGACCAGTCCACGCCAGAGCTTTCTGTCGGCCGTCACCATCCCCAGCTCCCCAATGGTTGAGTCCGTCACTTCCAGAATACCATCCATCCATCTTGCCCTTGGTCGGCCCCTCTTCCTTTTGCCTTCCACTTTCCCTAGCATCAGCTTCTTCTCCAGGGTATCCTGTCTTCTCATTATGTGGCCAAAGTACTTCAGTTTTGCCTTTAATATCATTCCCTCAAGTGAGCAGTCTGGCTTGATTTCCTGGAGTATGGACTGGTTTGATCTTCTTGCAGTCCAAGGCACTCTCAGAATTTTCCTCCGACAATATTGCTACAATTTTCCTCCAACAATATTGCTACAATTATTATTTTTCTTATATCATGGATCATATCATTATGTGTTACTGAAACACCCCCTCTCACACACACACCGAGCAATGCCCTCTGCCTGGTTTCAATGGGGAAGTTGAAATTTCAGCTGAAAAACTATAAATCCAGAAAGTGAGTTCCAAAAAAAAGGCCACCTTTAAATAATCACAACCATGAATTAGTAGCTTGAGCAGACTCATAATTTATGAATTACAAGCTGGTACGTGAACTGCATGACAATGGAGCCTCCTGAGCTATTAAATAATTTTTTCTGTAATTCTTCCTATGGTGAAGGAAGACATTAATGATGTATTAGAGATCCCAATGCAGACAAGAGACCAGTGTCCTTGGGATTCTAATTTGAAGTCTACGTAATTTGTAAAGCATGAAAGGTCCATGGATTTATCTTAAATTCAGAAATTATTTGTTCTTCCTCCACTTTCTACCTTCCCTCAGCTCTAAAATGATAGGTCCATATTCTTCCTTCCCTTCTTATATTTACACATCTCATTAATCCATAATATGGTTTGTTAGGTTTTGGTTTAGTGTGCTGTGGGAATCCAGTCAATTATCACTAATTCAACAAGCCATGCTTTAAACATTTTGGCTTAGCTCAATGTGCAAAATCAGTCACCTCTCCTTCTAGGGTCAAAACATTGATTTTAAAATCCTCGGGGTTGGATATCAGTCTTGTAATACCAAAAACTTTTTGACAGTCAGTTAATAAAAAATCCTCAGTACAAAATGATTGCATTTGCATAATATGCTTGACTTGGTTACTGAATGTATTCATTTTCTGGGTTTACTGTATATTTTGTGCAAACTGACCTGATTAGGCACACTATGCAAACACAGCCACAGACTGGGTTTGCACATTGCAGTGAACCCAGGTCTATGTTAAGTGTAATTTGATAAATATGCCCCGAACTGACCAGGTTCACACATTGTACCAAGCTATTAACCATGGTTTGTTAACCATAGTGGCTTGTTTCACATTACATGCTAAGCCAAAACCAAGCAAAACACATCATGGAACCACAATAATCATAGGATAACAGAATGGACCTGCAATATCATGTGAATAGAAGCAACAATCATCTATCCAGTGCTTTCCTGGTGCTGCACTCTTGACCTTCCCTGATCTGAGACCTTGCAGATGTGCCCAGACTACAAATCACAGAATTCCCAGCCAGTGTGGCATTTGGAAAGGCTGATCTTTGGATATGAATTGGGTATGTTGCCTTTCAGTTGAATTTCCTAGTTGATCCTCTCATCAAAGGACCATGGTCAGCTTTCAAGGAAACCTGAGACTCTCCAGAATGCATATGGGTGGCATTTTTAAAATTCCATTTCTCCTTTCATGTACTAAAATGGATATAAGAATAAAAATATAAAGTGGATTTGTATGTTATTGGAATGAGCTAAGAGGCCTGACTCCTGTAATAGACTGTAGGTTGGAGTCCAAAAGCTGGAAGATTTTTTAACAGAATAAATATTTGGCTTCATTTTTTTCTAGGCCCTGAGTCTGCTTCTATGGACATAAATCATACTGGGAACTGTATTGCATTGCTCAGCAATAGACCCTCAGATCTATTACTACGACAAGATACGGTTTTGAAATGTATGAATCACTGGAATTTTAAAATTCCATTTCTCCTTTCATGTACTAAAATGGATATAAGAATAAAAATATAAAGTGGATTTGTATGTTATTGGAATGAGCTAAGAGGCCTGACTCCTGTAATAGACTGTAGGTTGGAGTCCAAAAGCTGGAAGATTTTTTAACAGAATAAATATTTGGCTTCATTTTTTTCTAGGCCCTGAGTCTGCTTCTATGGACATAAATCATACTGGGAACTGTATTGCATTGCTCAGCAATAGACCCTCAGATCTATTACTACGACAAGATACGGTTTTGAAATGTATGAATCACTGACTTTGTCCCAGTCGTAAGGCATTCTCATCCCCTACATAACACTGGCTGTTTTGTGTGGTTCAGGATATGAACCAATTAATCATACAGGAGACCAGAGAGGGCACAATCATTGCAAATAGTGTTTCCTGAAAAGGCCAGTCAAAATCTACAATCACCGAAAACCTTCAGCTAATTATAAAAGAGTGAATCTCAAACAGTCCTGACATGAAACCATTCAAAAAAGAAAATTGCATCTTCTCCACTGTCTCTGATCTGCAAGGGAAGATACCTTTCTCTTATCTGCTCTTTTGTGTGACTGGATCTGAACTGGCATATCCACATTAAATCATTCCAAGGTCTTGCCTTATTTTTCAAACAAATTATCGGGCCAAATTACTTACTTTGCTCAGATAATGACACCATTCAGATTATCTAATGTACAAGCTCCTGACATATTCTGTGTTATTTTTTTTTGCAAGGGAATTTATCTGAGATCAAAATCTCCCCCTCCCCAAGCCAGCTCCAGTTCTGCATTTAAAAAAAGAGTCTTAAAGTACAAATGGTACACATACCGCAGAAACACTATTCCTGTCCTGTGATTGACCTGCATTTTTCAATTAACACCGGGAAGAGAGGCTGCTTAGACAAGCTAGCTCTTCCTATTTACTCTTACAACTTGTGAGATAACAAACTTTTTGCTCTAACCCCAATCAGATAATTATTTCCCTCTTTTGTGGTAGCAGGCACCCAGTGTGTAGCAGGCACCCAGCCTGCTAGACATTTAATCCTTATTAATATCTAATCTTCCTTTGCTGATGCCTAAACTAAGCAGTTCTGGGGGTGGAGGGGGAAAGAGAGGATGCAGGGCTATAAAACTTGTCCAATGAAAGCAACCCCTTTGTGAATTGAACTCCAGAGGCCATCCTTGCTGTTTGGGCTCACCCAGCAGATTAAGGACAGGCCCGCTGGCACTGTGAGTATATTCAGGGACAATTTCTTAATAAACTTTCAAAGTGTGTTGCTGTCCAGGCATCTCCCTTGGTGTTCTTGTTCTTTGGTATCCATTCTGCAAATCCTAAATTAAGTGTTGATGCAGAAATTAGTGGAACAATGCATTTATCAAAGTACAATAAGCTGTAAGTTATGGGTCAAAGGAATAAAGAAAAATGGTTCACAAAATTACATGCCTTCTTATGTAGAGTCATAGTTCTCCTTAGCCTGAGTTAAGAAACCCTTTCAGCTCCATTCTGTAAAATGGGACCAATAGTGATGTAATATAAGAAGCCATACTGTTTTTTAAGGAAAAAGGGGGAATCAAATATTGAAATACAATGAATATACTCAATTTTAAATAAACATGCAATATTTCTGTTGATTAAGGAATAAAGGTTAAATAATAAGGGGTAATTTAACAGAGGAGGATGAATAAATCTCTGGTTAGTTAGAGTTTTCCTTTCCAAATGGCACAAAGCTAATTGCAGAGAAAGTCTGAGAAATTCCAGCTAAGACTACTATAGTCAACTGTAATGTGATCTTTTTGGAACTTGTCAAAACTGCCATCTCTTAAAATAGAGCCTTTAGCTTGTTACCTAAAACCAGTCCCTGGGAAAAATCTTTCCTAGGCTTCAACTACTCCAGTGACATCCAGTTCTTTCTTTGGAGCATAATTTAGAGTGTTGATGCTTAATGTTCGATAGGCCATTCTCCTTGGGACCTGGGCATCTGAAGACTTATCTGAACAGATGCCATTCTAATGATGGGCTATGATGTCTTTGGAAATGCTCCATTATGAGCATGTGAGCAAATGATTACTAGGAAAAACATCTTGCTGGTTGTTGTCTTTCCACTGATTCCTTCCTGTGCCAGGCAAAAACCTTATTTCCTCAGGTTGTGAAATATTTTTCCATCTACTGAAGCTGTCTTAATATAGCTATTTTTATCTGCCATTTTTTCTAGGTTTGTACCAGTGTTTTGATAGTACTGTTAAAAAAATGCAAATGCTTAAAATAAATTGTTTTTACTGTTTTAATTTTGTAGGCTCCTTGGGTATAAATTGCACTTAAATATTTGAGATGATACAAAAGCCATTTATATTCATTCATTCAAATATTTTTATACCACCCAGCTCAAAACTGAATCTTGGTGGTTTACACAAATCTGAAATACAAAAATATCAAACAAAATTTAGAAATACATATCCAGATAAAGAGAAGTGCCCACACTATGAACAGCCAACATCTACTTCCTGCATGCCTGCTCAAACTAGACAGGCTTGACCATCTTAAGAAAGGCTAATAGAGGGCCAGGTGCACCTCTGTAGGCAAGGTGTTCCATAACATGGAAGGCACAACAGAAAAAGACTGCCTATGGATCTGCATCCCCGTATATGCTTGTTGTCTCTGCATGCATGCATGGACCATGTAGATCCTGCTTAGAGGAGACAGTTCCTAAGGTACCCTGGAGCTACACCATGTAGAGTTTTACAGATGAAAACCAGCACTTTGAATTGGACTTAGAAGCCTACTGGCAATAAATGCAATATCCAAAGACTAACCTGGCTAATGATCGGGCCAATATATTTTGTACCAACTGTAGCTTTCAAATGATTTTCCAAGGCAGCTCCACGTACACCATATTACAGTAACTCAGATGAGTGGTGATACAGGCAAGAATGACTGTGGCCAAGGTGTCCTAGTCCACATAGGGCCTTAATTGGCGCAACAACCTCTTGGCATCAGGACTTGGCATTAGTTCAGAATCAGTTACAGATTGTCTGGTTGGCAGATATTGACTTGGGGAGTCTCGTCAGTTTATTGCAGGAACTCTTGCCCCACCCTTCTGTCCCCTGGACAAAGAGTGACAATTTCTCTCCCACTCTCTCCCATATTATTGATACATATCTATGTGGTCACTAAGAGTTGACAGTAACTGGATGAACATAATCAATCAATCAATCAATCAATCTCTCCCATACAGAGTTTTGCCATCTTGTTCATGCCTCTGGTCTGGAGGCATTGTTTAAGGAACCTCCTCTCTCCTGCTACATCTACTGCGAGAGCGTATAACATTGTTGAAATAATTGTAACAAAATTGCTGCTGTGCACAACACTGGTACTGAAAACATGCAGAAATCGTGACAACAATTTATTTTAGAATTTGTGAAGAATACAAAGGTGATGAGTAGTCCTGAATGTAGGACAGATCATTTTTAGTAGTGCCAAAAGCAGACATGGGGGGAAATGGACATGGAAGAAAAGGAAAAAAACTGAAAGAAGCAAGACTTACAGTAGAACAATGAAGGAAGAAGAAGTACGAGTCCTGTATGAACAAGTATTAGAGGACAGATGATCTCCCAACAGAATGAATGGAAAGGAGATGCAAGAGAAGTCGGTATGGAAGCTCCTTGGAATAGGGTGAAAACAATTATATTATAGGGTACTTCAGAAGTGTGTGTAAATTGGAATAACAAACAAACAAATAAACTTCCACTGATGTGAAGTATGAAAAGGGATGCTGTGTAGAATGATGAAGTGGAAAAAACTGTGGCTGGGGGGGAAATTGTGTATAACAGAGTGACTGCTGCAAAAAAGTGACTGCTGCATTAAAAAAAAGTCAGAAAGATTGTATAATGAGGCTACAGGAAAAAAGATAGATCCAAAGAATGTAGTCAAAGAAGGCAAGGAATGGTTAAAAGAGAGAAAATGCAGAGTGATTTGAATGAACATTTTAGAGTTCCATTTAAGCAATTGCTGTGGAAATAGGAAAGAGGGCTAAACAAAGATCAAACAGCAGTATGAATGGAATTAAAAATGGAGCTGGGTGACCAATAAATTTAAATAAATAAATAAATAAAAATTATGAAATGATTAAATGATTTGAGATTAAATTGAAATGAGGAAATGTTGGAAGGAGTATTCTAGGGAATTCTTGGGAATAACAGCAATATGTCAAAAAATAGAATTGAAATAATGCTATAAATTTTAAGTGTTCAAAATTGATTCAAAGGAAATCATAAATGCTGTGAGAATGTGAAACACAAGAAAAAAGAATTTTGAAAGATTGCATACAAAGGTGACTTCCAACTTTCAACAGGAAGAATATACAACAGTTACCATATTCAAACCCTTTCTCTATATCAAACCAAGATCACATCATTTCTATAAATCTTTAACACATATACAAATCACTAATACAATTGCTCCTTCCCCTTATATAAAAAATAAATTATATATATATAAATTTCTAGTTCAGCTTCCCTCCTCCATAAAACACCATCCATTTAATTATTTCCTTCCTACCACTATTCTGTATGTTTCTGTCTACTATAATAAACATCAAATTATAAAAACAAATAGTCTGCCTTTATAGTTAATAAAATTACAACAGTCTTAACCCTACTGAACCTGAAGAACAATATAAAATATTATATCTTTTCCATAACTTTTAAATCTTACAAATCAAAAATCCTGTAAATCTTAATCCAAATAATTTAAAAAATGACATCATGATAGCCTCATTATCAGTCCAGTTACATATTCTTAGTTTTTACCCCTCCTCAAAATATACTAGAGCATTTACATATTTCCCCATTACACAAAAGGCATTTTTTAATATACAAATCCCATAGCCCAACTGCCCCCCGAGATATAGACTTCTCAGCAGAAAAAAAACTCCCACACATCATATTCTTTTCTTTCCCATAACACTGATTCAGATAGTCATAACTTTTCCCCAGCGTAGTAAGTCCTTGTGCAGTTTTAAACTCAGACTGTCGTTTTAACCCCTTCAACACCAAACCACGATCTTCAGCTGGCATTACTTCAATCTCAGTAACAGCAACAAAGTCCCCATCTTTACCAAAATCTTCATCTTCCATCATAGCATTTCCAGCCAGATGACACATTTTAGCAACAATCTCATCTGCAATGTCCCAAACGCTCTGCAAAACAGTTTGACAACACTCTGAAAGGATTTCTTTAAAAGTCTGTTTACGCTCAGATCGGAATTCTAAGAAATCTTCTTCAAAATCTTCCATACTTCAGGCAGCAAACCAAGGCACCCCCTAAATAGTTGACTCACAAAGATAAAACTCACAGAAATAAAAGTTAATGACTTAATGAAAAACTTCCATCTGAAATTAATGAAAGAAAGTATACTAGTAAACAAGTCCCAGAGAAAGTGAACAGAAAGCTAAAAATTTAAAACATTTAAACATTTAAAACATCAAATCCAACATGTAGGAAAACAGTCCATCCTTCAAATTTAGTACAAGGCAATTATATTTTTTCAGCCCTTGTTACACTTTAGGTGTAATCTAAATGATGTATGTAATCTTTAAAAATTCTTTTTTCTTGTGTTTCACACTTTTTAGTTTCTTTTTCTTTTTTTGTTTGCATTTTTTGTTTTTCTGTAGTTTTTATCTTTGTTTCAAATATAATAAAAAAATTATCAAAAAAAATAAATGCTGTGAGAATGTTGAAACAGTAAGGCTGCTGGTTTAGATGGTGATAAAATGTGTGGTTTGCTTATGAAATAGCTGTTGCTTGTTTGATGCAAGTTTCTATACACTTTGTTACATGGAAGTGAGAGATGGGTATGTCTGGAAAAACATAAAAGTAAGTTGAGGGCAGTTGGAATGGGAGTAATTTCAAAATGTGTGTGGTAAAACAAGCACATATGTGATTGAGAGTGAACAGGTAGTGAAGGAATATGGGTTGAACAGAAAAGTGAATGCCCAGTACAAAAGAAGTACATTGAGGTAGTTTAATCATAGAGAGAGACTGGATGAAGACTGAAGAGGTTGAGAAGAAGGGGAAGACTGAGGGAGATGTGGTTGAATAGAGTTGATGAGATCCTCAAAGAGAGGTGACAGGTTTATGAAACAAATGGCAATGTATGAATCAATGTAGGGACATGGTACACGCACAGATGGTTTGCAGAGAAGCAACGGTATGGACCCTGACTGCTCATTGGAAGGACAGATACTGAATCTGAAGCTCAAATACTTTGGCCACCTAATGCGAAGAGAGGACTCACTGGAAAAGACCCTGATGATGGGAAAGACTGAAGGCAAAAGGAGAAGGGGACGGC
Organism: Charina bottae; assembly: GCA_023362775.1. Taxonomy (NCBI): domain Eukaryota; kingdom Metazoa; phylum Chordata; class Lepidosauria; order Squamata; family Charinaidae; genus Charina; species Charina bottae. The sequence continues at coordinate 22,801,623 of JALMGJ010000017.1, forward strand.
AGAGGATGAGATGGTTAGATAGCATCACCGACGTAATGAACATGAATTTGAGTAAACTCCAGGAGACAGTGGAGGACAGGAAGGCTTGGCATGCTATGGTCCATGGGGTCAAAAAGAGTCGGACACAACTTAATGACTGAACAACAACAAAAGGTATGGAAAAGTATTCTAAATTTTCTGTGACAGGCGTATGTTGTTATGTGTTGTTCTGCCTTAAAAGACTTGTACTTAAACCAACCTAGTCTTTCACTATAGGGGGTGTGGTGGCTCAGCGGGTAAGACGCCAGGCTTGTTGATCGGAAGATTGCAAGTTTGGAGATTCGAATCCCTAGCCCCGCGTGACGGAGTGAGCTCCCGCACTAGCCCCAGCTCTTGCCAACCTAGCAATTCGAAAGCAAGCAAATGCAAGTAGATTAATAGGTACCACTTCGGTGGGTAGGTAACAGCGTTCCGCGTGCGTCATGCCGGCCACATGACCGTGGAAGCATCTTTGGACAACTCTGGCTCTTCGGCTAACAAACGGAGATGAGCACCGGCCCCTAGAGTCGGACATGACTGCACAAATGTGCGGGGGGAAACTTCACCTTTACCTTAGTCTTTCACTTGCTGTTCACCTGCTTTCACCCAGATCTCAACTTTGTGTTCTCAAATTCCTCACAGCTGATAGAAGGACTGTACAGCACTTATTTTTCTTTTTCAGAGAGGAAAGTTGGAATTATTGGTTCAAAACTGCAAAGCTGATTTGATAGGTGGGAGAAAGAAAATTAGAAACATGAAGCTACCTATAAAATGCACATGGTGATAACTAAAAACTCTGGAATTGGGTTGGAATTACATTTTGCCCCTCTTTTGAAAGCTTAATTTATCATTCCTGGTTACAGCCACAGACTTGAATCATTATACTCCTACCAAACCGTGAGATGAAAGTAAATTCTTCCGCTATGACACAGTACTTTGTCTCAAGGAGGTACAATAAGAATCTTCCCCCAACAGAACGGGAGTGTGCCACTGTTGGAGTGTCCCATTTGATCAAAAAGTTGTTTTGCACGTTTTTGCAAACCTAAAAAAAGCTGTTCTTCTGGAAACCACTGTGATCATATTCTCATAACACTCGTATAACTCGTATAAGGAGTCCCAAATTAGGGGGCTCTGTAGTAGTTTGGCAACTGTGCTTGGAGGAGACTCAGAGGACTGCAATAATTAGGACGGGGGGCTGCAGGCAACTTTGATTACTCAGCCTTGCGGTAGACTTTGCATTCTGTTTCACATGCCATATTTTATTGTCTTGCCTGCTACACAAGCAGAACTTGCAGGCAAGAATTATGCCTCTTTGTTTGGCAGCTGGTGTTCGGTGGAGTGGTATGACATTTTGAAGGTGAAGGAGATTTGATCAAATCCCTCCTTTGAATCAAGGCTCTCAAGTCACTTGAGGTGTTGGATCAAAACAGATGCCTTCAATTCACTTTGGAGAGCTGAGAAGGAAATTTGGAGATTGGATGGACTGGTATTTCTGGTTTTGCACAGACTCAAAATTTGGTGCAGACAAAACGTGGGGAAGGGTGGTAAGTGCTCAGAAAAGTAAGTACTGTAGCCCAAAAGTGGTTGACTCTTTGATCTTCAGTAAGAGCTTACTTTTTAATAGGTTTTGAAGAATTTCATTTTTAAATGCAAGTAGGACACTTTCTGCATTGATTCAGCATAATTTAGTCTGTCTACTGGACAATCTGGAGATTGCTGTGCTCTCATTTCCTCATCCTTACTATCTCTAGTTTCAAAGAGGTGCAGAGGGACCATTTCAAAAATTTATTGTGTTTATGCCCTTGAAGGTATCCAGCTGCAATTGGGCAAGGTTAATGTCTACATATTATTATATTATATTATATTATATTATATTATATTATATTATATTATATTATATTATATTATATTTATAATTATATTAAGGTAAAGGTTTCCCCTGCACAGTCGTGTCCGACTCTAGGGGCCAGTGCTCATCTCCGTTTGTTAGCTGAAGAGCCAGCGTTGTCCGAAGACGCTTCCACGGTCATGTGGCCAGCATGACGCGCGCGGAATGCTGTTACCTACCCTCCGAAGTGGTACCTATTCATCTACTTGCATTTGCATGCTTTTGAATTGCTAGGTTGGCAAGAGCTGGGGTGAGTGCGGGAGCTCACTCCATCACGTGGGGCTAGGGATTTGAACCTCCAAACTTGTGATCTTCCGATCGACAAGCCTGGGGTCTTACCCGCTGAGCCATCGCGCCCCTGTTTATATATTATATTATTATATTATTATATTATTATATTATTATATTATTATATTATTATATTATATTATAATATTATATTATATTATATTATACTTATTATATTATTATATTAATTATTATATTAGTAGAAGGCTCTGATCCTTCTACTACTACTACTTCTACTACTTCCGATCCTTCTACTAGTACAAGGTTAGGATATACTACCCCTGCTATTCTAATCCCGTTCTGCCAAAATGAAGTAGTCAGAAGTGTTTTGATGCAACCCCATGATAGTATATCAATGAATCTTTTCTTCAATCAAATTTCAAATCTGTTCAAATGAATTTTGATATTCAAAAACAAAGTAACCATGAATTTGGCATGAAGTAGACTTGGCAAAGTGAGCTGGGGGGTTGTTAACTTGATGTTGGGTAGCTAAGCACTCCATTTGGTTTGGCACACTAAGGAAAGAAGGAAGGAATGTAGATTTTTAAGGCTGACCTACACAACAATGACTCTGGAGGGCCTTAGAAATCTAAATAAATAAATGATCAGTAAGTTCACAATGAGTTGGAAAGGTATATTCAAAGACGATTATCCCTATTTAGTTCTATCAATTTATCAGATTCAGTATCTGACTATTTATACTTTAATGGGACTGGAGTTAACAACTATAGTGTCTTTTGAGGGTATTTTAGTTCTTTAAAATTGTGTGTGTGTGTGTGTGTGTGCGCGCGCATAAAATGTTGGTTTTTTTAACAGACAGCCACTGGAGGTGTGGCTGGTGTCCTGTTATCTCCCCAAGTGGGTGAAGCCAAAATGTTTGGACCACTTTTCTGGGTTGGGGAGTGGAGGGTAGGGTAGCTTAAGTGATAAAACAGGTGTCTTAAACCATACAGAGGCTTAAGCATTCATTTTGCCTTTTTAAAAAGCTACCAAAATGAGAAAACATCAACCCAATGTTTTGGGTTTTTTCTTTTTTTTTGAGGAGAGAGAGGGGGGGTGGGGAGAGGGGGGGAGGGAGAGGGAGAGGGGGAGGGAGAGGGAGACTAAGGAGCCTGCAGGCCTGAGCCAACTCTCTGATTTGAACTCTAGCCAGATGTAATCTTATCGTTCTTCACTGTGCCTGTCCGCATTCATCTATACACATTAAAAGAGAGAAAGACTCTTTTGGACTCCTGTGGAGAAGCAAGGAAAAGAAGAGGTGATGGTGCTTGAAGACATGCAAGCGTCCAGCCAAATATCTGCACCCAGGAGAGTATTTGATTTACAATGCAGCGTTACAGTTATTGAAGCAATCGCTATGAAATTCTCGCTGAAGATAATGTGAAATTTACAGATTCTTCTACTCTGAACCTATTATCAACTGTGGTAGATTTTTGCTCCAAGATTTTGAAATTTTGTTCTCTTCACAAAAGCAGTAGGACTTAATAAAATGTTCATGATATTGAAATAGATACTTTTACAATTAAAGCTATTATTTTTCTCTCTGAGAATATTTGCCCAAAAAGAGTTTTGCTACAAAAACCAAGTCTGTCCCAATTTTGTGTGGGCAATCTGCCCAATTTCCTATCTACAGTATGTATGATCTTCACGTAAATCTTTCAAGCACTTGTGCTGGCGTACGGAGGCATCCCTAGATCTCGGGGGGGCCACAAGACAAACCTCTCAGATGGGCAGAGCTGAATCTTCTGCATCTGTTTGTGGACATCCAGTGGTCCTCTGGGTTCTTGCACTCCAGATCCTGTATGCAAACAGGAAGGAGGAAGAGAGCAGCCAGCAGCGGTCTCTGGGGAAGCTGCTAGGACCCCTGAGGGCGTGGCCTCCGATACCTGCTGCTGTGGCTGAGGCCAGAGCTGATGGGGGAGCAGTAGCAAAGAAGATGGTGGCAGGAGTGTGGTGGCCTTTCCATTACTTCCTTCTGCTTCCTTCTTCCACAATGCTCCTCCACTATGGCTCCTGCAGGGATCTCACACTTGGCCTATAAAAATCTGGATGATCATTAGACCTGGCAGCACAGAAATACAGAAAACTCTTAGCACTTTCTGCCATCTAGTGGTTGTTTGGATTTCTGCAGCCCAAATATTAGTCCCATCCTGATGTCAGTCCCACCAAGTAGATCAGACCAGGAATCCACTCCATAGAATACTAAGACTACTTTTATTGAGAGTAGCTATAACAGGGTTTCCCAAACTTGGCAACTTTAAGATGTGTAGACTTCAACTCCCAAAATTCCCTAGCCAGCATGCTGGGCATTGAAGTCCACACATCTTAAAGTTGCCAAGTTTGAAAAACATTGGGCAATAATAACAGAATCTTGCAAGTCTGATTGCGATGTACCTCCCCCTCCTTCTTATAGTTCAGTGAATTAAGGAAGTTTTCTGTCTGAGCCACTTCCACATACTTTCTGCTCGTTTTAGACTTAAGATACGTTTTCTCCTCATGGATTCAGTAACAGATCTTGCCTATCTCTGTCAAGGTCATCTTCCTTAGTCTCTACATCTGCACATGAAGGCATGGGGCAAGGTGTGGGTACCAAGGCGGTTGCTGGCCTGCACGTCCTAAAGCAGCTGCTTCCTCTGCATTTATTCTAATTATGCCACTGCTAGGGCACAAATTCTGCAATATAATGAAGAGGCATCTTAAATGTGCACATACAACGTGCCACTGTAGAATTTGTAACACATCTGTTTGCTGGGAATCAATTGAGTGCATTGTTTGTAGAATATATATATATATATTTTGCATCTGTTGGAGAGGAGTACAGTTGTACAGGAGCAGTCAACATTTTAATGGCTGGAGCTGTCCTTCTTTCTATGTGTTGAGTGATCAAAGGTAGAATGACATCATCAACGGTGGCGAAGCTAGAATTTTTTGGAGTGCTGATGGGCTTTCAGCATATTGGCTTTTGCTTGTTTTTTGGTATACTAAACTGAAAATGACACTGATATATCTTTTCTCTTGTGGAAAAAAAAAACAGTGGCAAATCATGGCCCTGATTCTTTACAGTTTGCCATTGATATTCAGCATGGTAATATTTGGGGCCTGCAAAGAAAAAGGGGGTCCGTATGCAGCCTGTCCCCTTCATGGATCACTGCCTTGTCGTGGCGAAGGGGCTTGCGTAACTCAATGAAGTCAGGTCAAGAAGAACAGGTCATGATGGAGAGTTATTACAAAACGTGGTCCACTGGAGGAGGGAATGGCAAACCACTCCAGTATCCTTGCCAAGAAAACCCATGGACAGTATCAAAAGGCTAAAAGATATGACGCCGGAAGATGAGCCCCTCAGGTCGGAAGGTGTCCAAAATGCTACTGGGGAAGAGCGGAGGGCAATTCCGAGTAGCTCCAGAAAGTGTGAAACGGCTGGGCCAAAGCCGAAAGGACGCTCAGTTGTGGATGTGTCTGGAAGTGGAAGGAAAGTCCGATGCTGTAAAGAACAATATTGCATAGGAACCTGGAATGTAAGATCTATGAATCAAGGTAAGCTGGATGTGGTCAAACATGAGATGACAAGATTGAACATCGACATCTTGGGAATCAGCGAACTAAAATGGACAGGAATGGGCGAATTTAATTCAGGAGACCATTATATATACTACTGTGGGCAAGAATCCCTTAGAAGAAATGGAGTAGCTCTCATAGTCAATAAAAGAGTGGGAAAGGCAGTACTGGGGTACAACCTCAAAAACGACAGAATGCTTTCAGTTCGAATCCAAGGCAAACCATTCAACATCACAGTGATCCAAGTCTATGCCCCAACCACTGATGCCAAAGAAGCTGAAGTTGACCGGTTCTATGAAGATCTACAACACCTTCTAGAACTAACACCAAAAAAAGATGTCCTTTTCATCATAGGGGACTGGAATGCTAAGGTAGGAAGTCAAAAAATAACCGGAATAACGGGCAAGTTCGGCCTCGGAGTACAAAATGAAGCAGGGCAAAGGCTAATAGAGTTTTGTCAAGAGAACACGCTGGTCATAGCAAACACTCTTTTCCAACAACACAAGAGACGACTCTACACATGGACATCACCAGATGGTCAATACCGAAATCAGATTGATTATATACTTTGCAGCCAAAGATGGAGAAGCTCTATACAATCAGCAAAAACAAGACCTGGAGCTGACTGTGGCTCAGATCATGAGCTTCTTATCGCAAAATTTAGGCTTAAATTGAAGAACGTAGAGAAAACCACTAGACCAATCAGGTATGACCTAAATCATATCCCTTATGAATATACAGTGGAGGTGAGGAATAGATTTAAAGGATTAGATCTGGTAAACAGAGTGCCTGAAGAACTATGGATGGAGGTTCGTAACATTGTACAGGAGGCAGCAACTAAAACCATCCCAAAGAAAAAGAAATGCAAGAAAGCAAAGTGGCTGACTGATGAGGCTTTACAAATAGCTGAGGAAAGAAGGGAAGCAAAAGGCAAGGGAGAAAGGGAAAGATATAAACAACTGAATGCAGAATTCCAGAGAATAGCAAGGAGAGATAAGAAGGCCTTCTTAAATGAACAATGCAAAGAAATCGAGGAAAACAATAGAATGGGGAAGACTAGAGATCTCTTCAAGAAAATCGGAGATATCAAGGGAACGTTTTGTGCAAAGATGGGCATGATAAAGGACAAAAAAGGCAGGGACCTAACAGAAGCAGAAGAGATTAAGAAGAGGTGGCAAGAATACACAGAAGAACTATACAAGAAAGATCTTAATATCCCTGATAAATATGATGGTGTGGTCACTGACCTTGAGCCGGACATCCTAGAGAGTGAAGTCAAGTGGGCCTTAGGAAGCATTACTAACAACAAAGCTAGCGGAGAAGACAGTATCCCAGCTGAGCTATTTAAAATCCTAAAAGATGATGCTGTTAAAGTGCTGCACTCAATATGCCAACAAATTTGGAAAACTCAACAGTGGCCACAGGATTGGAAAAGGTCAGTTTACATTCCAATCCCAAAGAAAGGCAATGCCAAAGAATGTTCAAACTACCGTACAATTGCGCTCATTTCACATGCCAGCAAGGTTATGCTCAAAATCCTACAAGCTAGGCTTCAGCAGCATGTGAACCGAGAACCACCAGAAGTGCAAGCTGGGTTTCGAAGAGGCAGAGGAACTAGAGATCAGACTGCCAACATTCGCTGGATCATGGAAAAAGCAAGAGAGTTCCAGAAAAACATCTACTTCTGCTTCATTGACTACGCTAAAGCCTTTGATTGTGTGGATCACAACAAACTGTGGCAAATTCTTAAAGAGATGGGAGTACCAGACCACCTTACCTGTCTCCTGAGAAACCTGTATGCGGGTCAAGAAGCAACAGTTAGAACCGGACATGGAACAACCGACTGGTTCAAAATTGGGAAAGGAGTACGACAAGGCTGTATATTATCACCGTGCTTATTTAACTTATATGCAGAGTACATCATGAGAAATGCCGGGCTGGATGAATCACAAGCCGGAGTTAAGATTGCCGGGAAAAATATCAACAACCTCAGATATGCAGACGATACCACCCTAATGGCATAAAGTGAAGAGGAACTAAAGAGCCTCTTGATGAGGGTGAAAGAGGAGAGTGCAAAAGCTGGCTTGAAACTCAACATTAAAAAAACCCAGATCATGGCATCTGGTCCCATCACTTCCTGGCAAATAGAAGGGGAAGAAATGGAAGCAGTGACAGATTTTATTTTCTTGGGCTCCAAGATCACCGCAGACGGTGACTGCAGCCATGAAATTAAAAGACGCTTGCTCCTTGGGAGGAAAGCTATGGCAAACCTAGACAGCATATTAAAAAGCAGAGACATCACCTTGCCGACAAAGGTCCGTATAGTTAAAGCTATGGTTTTTCCAGTAGCAATGTATGGCTGTGAGAGTTGGACCATAAGGAAGGCTGAGCGCCGAAGAATTGATGCTTTCGAGCTGTGGTGCTGGAGAAGACTCTTGAGAGTCCCTTGGACTGCAAGGAGGTCAAACCAGTCAATCCTAAAGGAAATCAACCCTGACTGCTCATTGGAAGGACAGATGCTGAAGCTGAATCTCAAATACTTTGGCCACCTAATGCGAAGAGAGGACTCACTGGAAAAGACCCTGATGCTGGGAAAGACTGAGGGCAAAAGGAGAAGGGGACGGCAGAGGATGAGATGGTTAGATAGCATCACCGATGTAATGAACATGAATTTGAGTAAACTCCGAGAGACAGTGGAGGACAGGAAGGCCTGGCGTACTATGGTCCATGAGGTCACGAAGAGTCGGACACGACTAAACGACTGAACAACAACATGCAGCCTGTGGGCCAGGGGTTGCCCATCTCAAAACAGTTTGATCCTGTTGCACCTGAGGAAGTAGACAGGATCCTTCGGACTGTGAACGCCACCACATGCCAGCTTGACCCTTGTCCCTCCTGGCTGGTGAAATCGGCCAGTCAGGTGACATGTGGATGGGTCCAGGCGATGATTAATTTGTCCTTGAGTCAGGGGGTGTTTCCGGAGGCCTTTAAGGAGGCGCTGGTGCACCCCCTCCTCAAGAAGCCGTCCCTGGACCCTACCATCCTGGGCAACTTTCGCCCAGTCTCCCACCTTCCCTTTCTGGGAAAGGTGGTTGAGAAGGTGGTGGCGTGGCAACTCCAGAGGATTCTGGAGGAAACGGATTATCTAGACCCCTTCCAGTCAGGTTTCAGGCCGGGATATTGGACAGAGACCGCATTGGTCGCGCTTATCGATGATCTCTGGCGAGAGCGGGATGGAGGGAGTGCGTCCATCCTAGCTCTCTTAGATCTCTCAGCGGCTTTTGATACTGTCGACCACGGTATACTTTTGGGACGGCTCAGGGAGTTGGGGGTGGGCGGCGTAGTTTTGCGCTGGTTCGCCTCCTTCCTCCAGGGCCGTTCCCAGTCGGTGTTGATAGGGGAGGAGAGAGCTGACCCGCGGCCCCTGATTTGTGGGGTGCCGCAGGGGTCGGTTCTCTCTCCTCTCCTGTTCAACATCTACATGAAGCCACTGGGCGAGATCATCCGTCACCACGGGATGAGGTATCACCAATATGCTGATGATACCCAGTTATACATCTCCATCCCGGGTGAAGTAGGTGATGCGGTCGATGCCTTATCTCAGTGTCTGGAGGCTGTGGGGGTCTGGATGGGGAACAACAGGCTTCAACTGAACCCTGGTAAGACGGAGTGGCTGTGGATTGATGGCCCCGCTAGATCCGGGAAGTTGTCATCTTTGGTTCTGGGTGGGGTGGCACTACCTCGCTCGGATACAGTGCGGAATCTGGGGGTCCTCCTGGACTCACGACTCCTGCTCGAAGAGCAGGTGGCAGTCACGGCCAGGAGGGCCTTTGCACAGCTTCGTGTTGTGCGCCAGTTACGCCCTTTCCTGGATCAGGAGGCCCTCCGAACAGTCACTCACGCCCTTGTCATATCCCGTATAGATTACTGTAATGCGCTCTACATGGGGCTACCCCTGAAGAGTATCCGGAAGCTTCAGCTGGTGCAAAATGCCGCGGCGCGAGCAGTTATGGGTGCCATGAGATCGGCACATGTTACACCTCTGCTACGCGAGCTGCATTGGCTACCAGTTTGCTTCCGGGTCCAATTCAAGGTGTTGGTGATTACCTTTAAAGCCCTACATGGCATAGGACCAGGGTACCTGAGGGACCGTCTCGTCCCAATAACGTCGACCCGCCCCACCCGTGCATGCAGAGAGGGCATGCTTCGGACCCCCTCAACAAGAGAATTCCATCTAGCGGGGTCCAGGAGGCGTGCCTTCTCTGCGATAGCGCCCGCCTTGTGGAATATCTTGCCCCCAGAGGTGAGACTGGCCCCTTCACTCCTGGCCTTTCGGAAGACCCTTAAGACCTGGCTCTGCCGCCGGTCCTGGGACGACAGAGGCGGCAGTGCCTCCTGGGGTTGGCTGGCCCCGTAGTGGTATGGTCCATCCTGCGGTCCCCCCTTGGATTTTATGTAATTTATTATTATTATTATTCGATGTATTTTAGATACTGTTTTTGTATTTTTAAACTTTCAATTGTTGTAACCCGCCCAGAGTCCCTTGCAAGGGAGATGGGCGGGGAATAAATTGAAATAATAAATAATAAATAAATAAAATAAATAAATCTCAGTATATAAGAATATTTTGCTTTGTAGCATTGCTGGGCATTGTCTTGAGAGACACTGCTACTACTCAGGGCTTGCCTGAAACAATAACGAGTCCCAATTCGGGACTGAACAAAGGAATGTCAATAAGCCAGAATATTCAAGAGGTCATTCAGTGACAGAAAATCAGAAGTAGATAACTTCTGTGGAATATTCTGAATGGCAGGAGAGCCGGGGGGGGGGGGGGAGGAGGGAGAGACAGAGAGATGGTATTTATTTATTTATTACATTTATATCCCGCCCATCTCCCCCACAAGGAGGGACCCTAGGCGGTATCCTTTTCTACCCCTCTTTAGACCTGGGGGGTGTAAAGGAAGAAATAAAGCACTAAAGAAAACTGCAGTGAGGAATCAAGTGTGAGAATGTGGCAAAGAGAAGTGTTCTGGAAAGGATTTTGGGGGAGGAGTGGCTGTACGGTAGAAATGTAGTTGTAAATGAACTCAAATATTACAGAAACAGTTTAAATTTGAATGATCTCATCCTCAAAAATTTAAACCAGGGTAAGCACTGCTGTTGAAATTTGAGAACATGGGAAGAACCAAACAAGGTGGGGGTGGGTATAAGGACACCTGCTCACAAGCTCACTTATCTTGCATTATGGCCAATTGCACAAAATCCATATTTCATAATATGGTTTGATTTGGTTGGCAATTCTGAGAGCTATAGTTCCAATCCATCTGAAAGGCACTACATTTGTAAAGGCTATCCCCAGGTATTTTAATACAACCATTAATGTGAGGTATTTTAAGAGCTCCTGCTTATCTGCAGGTTCAAAAGCTTTATACATTATTTCAAAGACCTCAAGATTGTTTCATCAGTTCAGGTACTAATTAATCCCTTGGAAGAACAGATGATCTGAGTGATGGGTCACACCAGCTGAAAAATTAAAGAAAATTCAATACAGCTTTTTCAACCACTTCCAGCTGTGTGTGCATGTGCCTTCAAGTCAGTTTTTGACTCCTGGCGACTGCCTGGACTGGTCCCTGCAGTTTTCTTGGCAAGGTTTTTCAGAAGTGGTTTTTCATTGCCTGCTCCCTAGGGCTGAGAAAGAGTGACTGGCCCAAGGTCACCCAGCTGTCTTTGTGCCTAAGGCACTGGAACTCACCATCTCCCAGTGGTTAGAATTGTAGATTGTGCTTTTGTGTGTTTTATGCCCATTGGCTAAGGATTTTTTCCTTTCCCGGTCCCCCTACCCTCCCTCTGAGGCAGAGCTTTCCAAACTGTGTGTCGTGACACAAAAGTGTGTTGCCACACACAGCGTGGTGTGTCGCCACACACAGCGTAGTGTGTCGCCACACCACCCGGAAGCGGCGGCGCGCGCGTGCACGGCGGCGGCAGCAGTGGCGCGGGATCAGTGGTTCCGCGTTTTAGTGGAGGCTGCTGCCGCCGTGCACGCGTGCGCCGCCGCGCGCCACCGCCGCTGCCACCACTGGTGTGTCGCCAGCGGCGGCACTTTGAAAAGCTCTGCTCTGAGGACTCCTCGGAGGTGGTGTGACAAGTGCGCCCTGCAACTTCACCATGATCAACAAAACAGAGGTAGCTGCTAAGGCCATCTAGAAACCTCCTCATCCTAATGTAGAAAAGGAAGGAGGAGGACTTTTTTTTTAAAAAAAAGAAGAAGTTAGATTGTAGCAGCAGTGGAGAAAATAGCTGCTATCAGCTAATCTTTAAAAAAATCCTCTTTTGACTTAGTAAATCTTTCTAGATGGACCCATTTTGTTTCCTAAAATAATCTACAACCCACAAAAAGGCTCACTGTATTATATATTTTAATTATATATTTGTTCTACATCTCAGTTCACTTTTTGCTAGCCTTATATTCATATATTCAGAAAAGTAGCAACGTTCATCCTTTTTTTTATTATGTTCCTATAAGAACACAGGTTCCTTGTTCCCTTCTTTTTTCCATTATATCTACATTTGCTCCCTTGAATTCATGGATGCCTGTAAAACTACAACCGCTATGATCCAACTAGTAGGAGAATGCATAGCAGCATTCCATCTGGCTCCCCCAGACAAAAAATCTTCTCCCCATCCTCTGAGCATGCTCAGTGGACCCGCATGCCCTTATGGTGTTGCAGGATCTTAGGCATCTCTGTGCTACGTGCTATGGTTGTGCAAAGAGAGGAAGGGGCTTTTGCAGAGGCCGCTGGCACAAGCACAGCAGGTCTCAAATTGTTGAGGCAACTGCATCCTTCAGTAGGCTGAGTGCAATTCCTCTGAGGATTTTCCTAGGTTGTCTCTGCCTGGCTATCTGGGCACAGCATCCCAGCAGAAATGTCTCTGCAGAGGAGGCAACCTAGAGAAGACTTTACACACACACACCCCACACTGCTGTGTATCACCTTCCTATAAAGTCTGTTTTGTGCCAAGGCTTGCTGAACAAGACTTAGGCTGAATTCAAGTAAGAAACCACACCAGACATTCATTCAGTTATGACGTGGCAGCTTGTATGAAGCATGAATCCATTAAATGGTAGCTTGTCCCATAGACCATGATGAAGCATAGCCAGGCTTTGTGCAGTATATAATCTAGTCATTATTCAGTTCAGATCTGGAATTTGTTATAGTATGAATGGTGAGTTTTGTGAAGCGCATGATTTAGAGCATACACAGTGTGTCTGATGGGGAACAGTGCTCACCAAGGCTCTTGAAGTAATAGTTAGTTGAAAATAGCAATTAAGAGTTAATCACAGATATCTATTTTCTCAGTGGAAACGTTTCGCTCCTTATCCAAGGAGCTTCTTCAGTCTGAGCAAAGTTAGTAAGGGAATTGTCTGTAGCTTGAATCACGTCAACTGGATTTCTATTTTCTCAGTGGAAACGTTTCGCTCCTTATCCAAGGAGCTTCTTCAGTCTGAGCAAAGTTAGTAAGGGAATCCTAAATAAATTTAGGATTGATTGATCGTCAAGGAATCCATTTATGCCAACTTGGAAAATCCTTCCTTGAATAGAGGTAGGGGCCTCAGGCACAATCTTTCCCCCATCTTCCTCCCTGCTTTGTCTTCTGTGCCTAGGAAGATTAAGACCATTTCACAAGCTCAACAGCAGCATGGTGATCTTAACGATCCTCCTTTAGATGATAAAAGGACTTAAAATAACATCTCAATATAACCATGACCTAGCCCCAGGTGTAAGGTCACACAGCTACCTAGAAACATATTTAGGATTCCCTTACTAACTTTGCTCAGACTGAAGAAGCTCCTTGGATAAGGAGCGAAACGTTTCCACTGAGAAAATAGAAATCCAGGTGACATGATTCAAGCTACAGACAATTCCACCTGGATGACTGAGAACCTTCATAGACATAATCACAGATACCTGAACAGAAGGGGCATGAAAGAGAAGGAGAAGGAGAAGGAGAAGGAGAAGGAGAAGGAGGAGAAGGAGAAGGAGAAGGAGAAGAAGGAGAAGGAGAAGGAGAAGGAGAAGGAGAAGGAGAAGGAGAAGGAGAAGGAGAAGGAGAAGGAGAAGGAGAAGGAGAGAGAGAGAGAGAAGAAAGAAAGAAAGAAAGAAAGAAAGAAAGAAAGAAAGAAAGAAAGAAAGAAAGAAAGAAAGAAAGAAAGAAAGAAAGAAAGAAAGAAAGAAAGAAAGAAAGAAAGAAAGAAAGAAAGAAAGAAAGAAAGAAAGAAAGAAAGAAAGAAAGAAAGAATCAGGCTCCATGTAAATCTTGAGATGGACATTGTAAGCAGAAAAGTCTTCCCAGGCACCTAAAATTATCAGTTCATTAGCTGCTTTCCCAGGTAGGAAGGATGAATCTACCTAAGAACCAAACACACAATCTGCATAGGATTGAAAGTAAGACACTTAGCTGATCCAAACCTTTATATTCCTTCCTGGAGAAAGCGTTCTCCTTCTTTCTTCTTCCTGCAGATCTTTTCAATTATTTTAATTCTGTTTCATCAGTTTTTTCAGGAAGCCTCACTAGGCTTTTCAGAATTGACTGAGATACCCGTTCCACAGGGCCATAGATTTTCCCTTAGACTGAGGCATGTTTTCTTGATTCCTTATTAATTTCTTATCCAGGAAATGAGCAATAAAATTACAATTTTACAGTGGATATTAGCCACTGTGATTAAATGGAAATATTATGTTCAGATTAATGTAACGCTATCTGTGTGAGGTTTCCTCTGAAGGCACTCCAGAAAAATCTACTATTTCAAAACACAGCCACCAGGGTCTGTATTGGAGCTCAGGTATAAATATAACTCTAATCATGCATCATTTTTATTGATTGCCTATTTGTTTCTGTGCAAATTAACCTTTAAAATTCTTTATGGAACAGAACTGGGATGCATTAAAGACAGCTGTCTCCCACATCAGACGAGACACCAGCGTAGTCTAGTGATTCAGGTGTTAAAACTAAAACAGGGAAGAGTTTTGTCTGCACTTGACCATGGAACTAATTTGCTTTAGGCCAAACTTTGTCTTTCAAAACGTGTGTTGACAGAAGAACAACAGGATGTAAATGTAAAAATAAGTGTTTAAAAAACCCCATCTTAAGATCTGGCTTCTATTTGTGCTGCCGCATGTATTTATACAATAGGCAAACTTCAAGAACTGAAGACTTTTTTGGAAAAGTAAAGATGCCCTTAAATTGACCTTGACTCCTGGTCATGACATAAGCACATTCATGTAGTTTTTGTGGCAACAGTAAGGAAAGTGTTGGCCATTGGCGTCTTCCCAATCTAGCCTACAGCACTATATTCCCATGTAAGCACGAACCAGACCTGACCCTGCTTAGTTTCTGAGCCCAGAGGAACCAAGCCAAGGACTGGATATGTGCTGCTGTCTGATCAGACAATGTTTCTGAGGTGCCACTTAAATTGTGAATCATCCTTCCTTGGGGTATCAATTCAGCCATATCCATTTTTGGGGAAATTGACTTGGCTAAGGCTATCTGAGGATTACCGCATTGGAGCATTTCCTTGTTACAACAATTCATCTTTTCAATCCATTACATGTTTTTATGCTGGAAATGGAAAGGCACAATATTAATTTTGAAATAATTAAATGAATAGCTTTTGAGTTTCCTAAGCTGCTTTGGACAAGATTTTCTTCAGGCCTAAAAGAATCAGACTTATAAAAAGGAGAGCCTGCATTGCACTGCACTGTTATCTTTTGCATTCAGATCACAGGCAAGTTAACCTTGGCTTTATTTTTCGTGCAGGCAGCAGATTACAGTTTTTTCCTGCCACAGATCTGGTACTGCACGGTGACAGTCATTCTGCAGTGTCTGTGGGCTAATCTAGGAAAACAAAGCCAATTTACTAGCAGCAGAGCTACTCCTCTTCCAAGGAGCCAGGCAGCTGGAAAACTTACCAGATAGATTTTCAAACCTGAGTCTACATGCACAACGAAGGAGTTATTTTTTAAATAATGATCTTATTGAGCATTACAATTAATAAGATAAGAACTAATACAAACTAAAAAAATATAAAAGAAAAAAAAGAAAAAATAGAAAGTGCAGGAAAGAAAGAAAATAAAAAAAGAAAATAAAAGGTATATAAAGAAAGACTTCCCCCTTCATAACAAGTATAAACAATTTTAGTAACTCATCACCTTCTCTTAAAATACAACAAATGATCTGTTCCTCCCATATCTCATCTCTTATCTATAAACAAATCTTAAAGCCTCGTCACTCAGTCCTGGTCAGCAAAAGCCCATTAAGGTTTACTAGAGATAACAACATATCTATTTTAACCTTGATCAAATAAACCAACTTTATATTCTTTCCTTTTATTTTGACAATTTTTTTATTTTCCTTCCCTTTATTTTTAAAAATCTTGATCCTTAATCCACTCAGATAAAGTCCTGGAACTTGATTTCTTCTCATTCCCCCCCCCCCTTCTTACAATATTCTTCACAAATTTAACAGGCCTCTTTTTAAAATCCAGTATAAGAAAGTTATCCAGAAAGTTATTCAGTGGGAACATTAATATCACTTTTCTCTTTTTTAATTTAAAAATGCATAGTCCATTCAGTGTCCCCAGAATTCTGCCAGCCAATTTGGCTGTATTTGCAGACCATGTGTAAGGCTCCAATTAAATTCTTACCTTAGCCACATATATTCCTTAGCAAGTCACAACGTGGCTTTCACTCCATTATGTTCTCTGCTTCTCCAACCCCACTAGCATTGTAGACAAAATTATGCAGGTCTACCCGTGAGCTTTTTGTATGAATTACCATTGAAAGATATTGTATAAACATGCTAAATAAATGTTATATTGAAATATTTGTTATCAATTTGTATGTTTGCCTGTTCTAGCAGAGCCATTTTTCCTCCTTTCCTCCCCAGCTATAAAAATATATTAATACTAGTTACAATACAAAGAGGGAGGGAATCCCTGAAGTGGCACAGTTATTTTTGCAAATGTTACTGATAATGTTACTATAAAGTGAAAGAAAACAATTCAATAGGAAACAGACAAAGACAGACACAAATGCCAGACTCCATTATTTTGTGTCGCAGTGTGGAATTACACCCACAGTTTGCATTAAAAACCCAGTTCCAACCCTACCAATCATATTTAATAAAGAAAAATATACTTTAAAAGGTTCCAGGATATAGTTATAGTGTAGCCTTCCAGAAATATTAAAGCACAACTCCCAGAATTCTTAGGATATGCTAGGTGGCCTAATCCAGGTACTATATTAGGAAAGACTAATATAGTAGCAGGATTGACATGTTGGCACTCTAAATCCTTTTATATGTACTGTTCACCTAGACTACTAGCACACTGAGAAGAGTTGCTGTACTTGGAGGAATTGTATATGATATGCACAGTCACCTTTTCCAGCCAGTGAGAGATTCCAAGGAGCAGCAGTACAGTACTGAGAGTCATTCCTCATTCATTCATTCCACTTGTATGGCCGCCCACTTAACAAATGACTCAGGATGGTGAACAGTAAGCTAAACACAACAATAAAAACATAAATAAAAACTAAAACACATCATACCTGGAGCAGCATACATATCCACATCAATAACCCCTAAAAATAGGCTCACCTGCTTCCTGGCCCAATGCCTGGAGGAAAAGCCAAGGTTGTTGGTTTTTTTGGACATTTAAATATTTTATTGGTAAAGTATAACAACTAAAAGATGTGATGAAATACAACCAAAAATAGAACATTGCTAATATAATCAAAAAAGAATATACAAAGTAGTATTTAGATGGGGGACATTTGAAAAAACTAAAGATATATCCATAAAGTATTAATATAAAACTAGCTCAATCCTTTAACATATTATTAAATCTAGCCAAATAGACCATCTACTGCTCCATCTTCTCAGTTTTAATACAGTATATTATTTCAGTACAATGATATTTATATAATATAGTAAGATGCTTAATATTCTGTAAGCCATGTTTTTAGCACCTTACGAAAGGCCATCAGGGTAGGGGCCATCCAAACCTCACTGGGGGAGGGGGGAATGCTGTTCCACAGGGAAGACACAGCAACAGAGAAGGCATAGTTCCTAGACTATATCAGATGGCATTGTTTAGTCACTCATGTGTTAGTCACCTCCCTATTGGATTATTGCAATGTGCTCTACATGGGGCTGCTCTTGTAACTGATCCAGAATGCAGTGGCATGCATAGTTCTGGGTGCCCTGCAGCTTGCCCATGTTACACCACTGCTGCGTGGGCAATCCTGTTGCCTCTGGTTGCCTTCATATTCCAAAGGTCAATAAGGTGTCCAACAACGTTACCCTCCAGATGGCTAGGAAACTCTCCAAGCACCATCAAGAAAACTGCTGAATCCATCAGGCACCTGGGGCAGACCATCTTAATGGACCCCACCTCCATGCAGAGGTTGGTGCTTCCATTAACCACATCATCATGAGGAAGTGATATGTCCGTGACAATGTACTGATGGGAAAGTTCCCCAGGATCAGATCATGACACATTTGCTCTGAGGTGAACACCAGATGAGTCTGGCCATTGATGATCTGGGAGAAGTGCATAGTTGTTATAGTGTCTATGAACTCCCAAGTTGCCTTCAATCCCAGAGAGGACATTGAAATCACTCAGTACCAACAATTTGGGCAAATATACAACATCCCCTACAATAAAATTGAGCTGCTCGGTTAAGGAGGTTGCTGTGCAGCTGGGAGGACAATAAAATAACAGTACCACCAGCTTGTCCCTTGGCCCAGCATCATGAGCACGACCTCCCATCTGGCAACCTGCAAATAGCACTCCTTGCAACTGCTGGGGCTTTCGTGGTACACAACTGCCACACTACCTCCCCTGCCCTACGGCCAAGACTGTTGCAAGACACAAAACCCAGCTGAGCAGTTCTTCATGAGGAGGACCCCCATTTCCTCCAGCCAGGTCTCAGTGATATATGCCGGGTCTTTCTTCTGGCTCACAATTAAATTGTGGAAGAGGCTGGTTTTATTACTGACAGACCTAGTGTTTAATAGCATCATCCTGAGCCTGGACCACCCAGCAACTCAATTGCCTGCTTCCTAAGTCAAGGCTGGGGGCAAGAAGTATAGATAGGAACTAAATTTCCCCTGGAGGGACTTGCCCCCACTTTCTCCTGCCTGTCACTACCATTATCCTTCCCTCCATTTTTATCCCCTCTGCTATCCCCACCCATGCTCCCATTTATTATCTCCTGCCTATCTCTTAAGCAATGGCTCAGCAGTTAAGACGCCAGGCTTGTCAATCGGAAGGTTGCAAGTTCGGAGGTTTGAATTCCTAGCCCTGCGTGATGGAGTGAGCTCCCGCACTCGCCCCAGCTCTTGCCAACCTAGCAATTCGAAAGCATGCAAATGCAAGTAGATAAATAGGTACCACTTCAGTGGGATGGTAACAGCGTTCCGCGTGCGTCATGCCGCCACATGACCGCGGAAGCATCTTCAGACAATGCTGGCTCTTCGGCTAACAAATGGAGATGAGCACCGGCCCCTAGACTCAGATACGACTGTGCGGGGAAACCTTTACCTTTTTGCCTATCTCTTACTGAAGCCACTGGTGTCCAGCAGCAGAAGGGGAAAAAAGAATATGTGGAAAGAGAGGCTTTTTCAAGACTTACAATGAAATCAATAGGACTAATGTCTTAAATGAAGAAAAGCTTTACTCTGATTGTCCAGAGTGACTACGTATACCTCTATATCTCATTCTGCTATATAGCAAAAAGCTCATTATGGAAGCATATTCTACACACACACACACACACACACACACACACACACACACTTATTTGCATTCTCCCTAAGAGGAAATTCAGCACCATCACTCAAGGAAGCTTTGAACTGTTACAGTGCTACAGTACAGTTTTGATTTATCTCACAACTTGTTCACAGGAGCTCAGAATAGAAAGCAGCATTGTTAGGAGCAGGGGAAAATATGAAATGTAAAAGCTAACTCTCTTAAGCTACTATTATCATATATAGCACAGTTATATTACACAGGAGGCTTTCTGGCACACCATTTATTTTATTTTTATTTATTTTATTTATTTTCTATCCCGCCTTTATTATTTTTATAAATAACTCAAGGCGGTGAACATACCTAATACTCCTTCCTCCTCCTATTTTCCCCAACAACCACCCTGTGAGGTGAGTTGGGCTGAGTGTGTGTGACTGGCCCAAGGTCACCCAGCCGGCTTTCCTGCCTAAGGCGGGACTAGAACTCACAGACTCCTGGTTTCTAGACCAGCACCTTCACCACTAGACCAAACCTTTATGCTTTTTTTATGCTTTTGACAGAACTGCAGAGAAAGTTCTTGTTGCTCCCATCCTGCAAACAATCTTGCCACTGATGACTCAAAGGCTGTAGGGGGCCTGTGTATGAGACCTCACAAAGTGCTTTCCCCTTATGATGCTGCTGAGCCATTAATACCTTCTGGTCAAGTGAGCCTGGCATCTTCTTGGACCTTGGCCTTTGGAGTGATTTATAGAGGAGATTTGCCAGTGAAGCTCGCAGAATTGCAATCCCTATTGATCCAATTAAAACCATCTTATTCCAGCAGACTTTGGAACATAGTGTTAAGCTACTTGCCATTTCTTGCCCTGCCTTGATAGTAAATGGTTTTACGAGGGAACAGTTTCCAGCATGCTAGTTGTTAGTGTTTAGCACAATAAGCTGATCTGTGCATCCCTTGGATGGAGAAGCAAGTTATAAATAACTTCTCCACTTCTTTTGCTCTCGCACACATGAATTTGAGGCAAGGTCATATACAAATGATAGGTCCACATTTTTATGAACCTAGGAACTAAATACTGTGTGCCTAGCTTTATCCCAGATGGCAGGAATCAAAATACCCCCAATTCCTGGGAGGCCTTGTGCCCTTTGCCATCCTTATTCAAAATCAGAAGGACAAATGCAAAGGGTGGAGAAAATAAATCTAACAAATAAAATGGAAGTTACTCCCTCCCCCCCCCCACTTTTGGACATGACTGGGGTCAAACCCACTTCATCTCTTTGCCCAATTCTATCAGACTCAAACTGACCCTCCTGGCGCCAGACAAAGCCCCCCTGCAATCCCATCTAGACCAGAGAACGGAAGCCTCCTCACCAGCTCCCAGTAGGGCAGCCCTAGTAAGGGAGTTGCCTTCCCATTGTTTGGCCTCCCTCTTTCTTGTAAAGCAGGCACCCAACGATGATTGCCATAAAGCACGGGTGGGGAACCTTTTTTCTGCCAAAGGCCATTTGGATATTTATAACCGGGGACCGAGGGGGTGGGGGGTGGGGTTTCTGGGATTTCCACGGACCGGGGGCCGGAGTTTGCAGGCGGGAGCCAATCACAAGCACTGGGGGGCGGGGTTTGCGGGTGGGAGCCAATCGTGTGGAAGGGGCGGGGTTTGCGGGCGGGAGCCCCACAGGCCTTATACGGCCTGCGGGCCTGACGTTGCCCACCCCTGCCATAAACCTTGGTTCTTCTTCGGGTTGTGCTCCTTCTTCAGACTGAATCCACCACACCTATTTACCAACTTTTCCCTCCAAACGTGGTAGGGTTATCCTAAGTAAAGGTAAAGGTTCCCCCCGCACATTTGTGCAGTCGTGTCCGACTGTAGGGGCTGGTGCTCATCTCCGTTTGTTAGCCGAAGAGCCAGCGTTGTCCGAAGACGCTCCCACGGTCATGTGGCCAGCATGACGCACGCGGAACGCTGTTACCTACCCACCAAAGTGGTACCTATTCATCTACTTGCATTTGCATGCTTTTGAATTGCTAGGTTGGCAAGAGCTAGAGCTAGTGCGGGAGCTCACTCCGTCACACGGGGCTAGGGATTTGAACCTCCGAACTTGCGATCTTCCAATCGACAAGCCTGGTGTCTTACCCGCTGAGCCACCAGTGTTAGCCTTTTTAAATAATGCATAAGCAGGGATTCTCTCCCTTTTGTTTTCTTTCCTGTCCATTGCTTTTTGGCTCCCTTGTATCACTACCCAGTTTGGCTTTCCCTTCCCTTCTCTCACCCCAACTCTGGCTTCTTGTTTCCTCTTTTTTGATGCTTCTGCGAGGAGGAGGAGGAGGAGGAGGAGGAGGAGGAGGAGGAGGAGGAGGAGGAGGAGGAGGAAGGGATGTTTTCATGTGTTTCTGTGGCTGAGAGGGGTTTGGGGGTGAGAGAGAGAAAGGTTGGTATATGCAGACAATCTGCAGGGATCAATTAATTTCTTAAATGGGCTACCTTATTTTACAGGCAATTAATTTTAACCCAGGCTATTAATCGTGTGTGTGTGTGTGTGTGTGTGTGTGTGTGTGTGTGTGTGTTCTGGCCCTGCTCTTTTTGTGTATTATGGCTTCTGGCAAGTATCTGTTCACACAAACATATATGCACACTTATGTACAAGTCACACACACACATTTGTTGGAGTGGGGTGGGATCCCTGGGGTTGGTTTCAGCTTGAGTCAACAACCCTCCACTGAGGAGGTGAGGAGCTGGTAATTGTACAAGGTTTATTTTTTCTGTCTCTTCTTCCTTCAAGGGGATCATTGGGATTTCTGAGCCATCTCCCTTTTGGATAAATACAATATTTTATTCCTGGTAAGGATCTCTTTATTCCCACCTAATGTTCATCTTGTAATCTGCTTTTTTAAAAGTAGAAGTGCTGCTGGATGTTTCGGTTCTGCTGACTTTTAATTGTCATGTTATTATGCATTACTTCATTGTGTTTTTAACCTCACCGTTGCCCATTCCAAACACTGTTTTAATGAGGGTGAGCTTTTTGCATTGGGGTGCCACTTCTGATCTCAACAAATCCTTCAAAGTCCAACAAACAGTGGCCACAGATACCTCGACGATGGAGAGGATGGAACTGGGAATTAATCCAACCTGGCCAGATTGAGAGGATGGGGAATGGTCATCCTTGAGAAGACCACGGGTGGGTGGGAACAACATGGTGCTATTCAAGTAGCTCAAAAAATCCCATAAAAAAGGAAGCCAAGACTAGATCTTTGTTATCCCCCAGTGCAGGGAGAGGGATAATGGTCTCAAGTTACAAGATTCTGAGTGAATGTTGGGAAAAACTCCTTAATGACAAGAGCATTTGAACAGCAAAAGCAAGAGAGGTGATGAGCCCCTTTTCTGCATGTGCTTTTGAGAACTACATGCAAACCACAGGGCACAGGCTTCTGCTCCTGCTTTAATAGAAAAGCAGCCTCTAAATCAGTGTTTCTCAACCTTGGCCGTTTTAAGATGTGTGGACTTCAACTCAATTCTGGGAGTTGAGGTCCACACATCTTAAAATGGCCAAGGTTAAGGAACACTGCTCTAAATAAAGCATGTAAAAGGTTTCACGTTATTCTGAAAAATGCTGGGCTGTGATGCATTGCACAGCAATGACTGAGAAACAATTGGCTGTATTTAAACAACAGGCTAAGCCATGTTTAAATTAATCCTGGGTTACATAACCCTACTTTGGGTTCATACAACACACATGGCTGAAAATGTGGTTACTAGTTTGTAGTTCAGTGTCATGAGAACACAACCCCTTGTCATTTTGGGGGCTCGGATCATTTTGATCTGCTGCTGGATTTGGCAGAATCAATGCTGTTCCAGAAAGGCATTTGTGGCCTTCCTTCCTCCTGCCTCCCTGCCCCTTCCCCCAACTCAGATTTAGAGCTGAGAAAATGTGGATATTTATCTACAAGGAAGCATTTCTTTTAGTGCTTGAAACACTGACTGCCTCGGTAACTTGAGGGTTGAGTCTCTGAAAACTGGCAGGAGTCCAAACCAGCAGGATCAGCCAAACAGGAGCAAAGCTGAATAGCGCCTTTCCCCGCTTTCCTTTCTGTTGCTCTCCAGAATGAATGGGGGGACGTGGAAGAGCTCTTGGCTGCAGGATGGAAGAAATCTGATGCTTTGGGGGAAATGATGGGCTGCTAGCTGTCTCATCACCACCCTGCATCTGAGACTGCTTTGACTATTATTGGTAAATAATATGCAAACATGCAAACGACAGAGCCCAGAGTCGCTTACTTTGTGAGATGGGCGGCTATATAAATTGGATAAACAAACAAACGAACAAATAAATATCAACTGATGATGTGTTTCTGAATGATTGATACTACAGGTTTTAGAATGAATTCAAAATGTTATATACCAATGGAAGAGAATGTTACATAGTTACTGAATGGAAGTATTTCTCCAGGTAATATCTTATGTTTTGGAATGAATTGGTTCTGTTTACGTACTATGGTTATGTATTGAAAGATAGTCTCATCTTTCATGTTTTGAGCTGCTTAAGGCATTTTTATGTGGATAAACTCCATGATTTATGCTTTTATGTGGATAAACACCACGGGGGCGTGGTGGCTCAGCGGGTAAGATGCCAGGCTTGTCGATCGGAAGATCGCAAGTTCGGAGGTTCGAATCCCTAGCCCTGCGTGACGGAGTGAGCTCCCACACTCGCCCCAGCTCTTGCCAACCTAACAATTCGAAAGCATGCAAATGCAAGTAGATGAATAGGTACCACTTCGGTGGGTAGGTAACAGCATTTCGCGCGCATCATGCGGCCACATGACTGTGGAAGCATCTTCGGAGAACGCTGGCTCTTCGGCTAACAAACGGAGATGAGCACCGGCCCCTAGAGTCGGACACGACTGCACAAATGTGCGGGGGGAAACTTTATCTTTACCTTTAAACTCCATGCTAGTTATAAAGTTATGAATAAAGATCACTCCTGCTTGCAAGATTGTAGTACCTACTCCTCCCAAGAAGTCAAAGATGTTCCTGCTATCCTCCTCCTCCTCTTTACACTTTTGCTTAAGAAGGGGCAGGGTCCAGGTCTACATTAACCTTCTCAGCTTGGTGCTCTTTAGGTATTTTGAGACTGCTAGCTGAGAATTTTTGGAGTTTCAGTCCCAACATACCTAGAGGGCACTAAACTAGGAAAGACCGGAATTCACAGAAAAGTTGCCCACTTGAAATCAGTTTCCCTATCTCTGCCAAAATCAAAAGCAATGAATTGACACACTTTCACCAAAAATCTGCTTCTGTAGAATGAGATGGAACTAACTCAATACTTAATTTTGGTTAGCCACCCTGAGTGCTTGCCAGAGAAGAAAGGTGGGGTATAAATCAAATACAAATATACATACATACATACATACATACATACATACATACATACTCTTTTCAACATCCAATCTTGTCTGAAAGGCTGATGGATGGGAGAGGGAATACTGTAAATGGAAGATCTGCCTCCACTCCTTCCTTAAATCATTATTAGTTGATCTTGTGTGCCTCCCTCCCACCCTTAAGGACTGAATGGTTTCTCAGCAGACAACCAAAGCAGCTGATTTTTAGTAAGTCAAAAGACCAGTTCTGATGGCATTATAGCAGCACAGCCAATAACAGGTTGAAGTTGATGAGGCTAGTTAGAAGTTAGTTCCTAGGCTAGAGAGGACCATTATATAAGCATACCTGAGCCATAAATCAAATCACCAAGTATCTGTTAACATGAAAAGGCAGGAAGACCAAATCGGGACTGTAGATATAAAGAGGCTCTTTAATCTTTTCTCTCTAGAGAGCAATCAATTATTGAGTTATATTTCCAATCATATTTATACACACACACTACACTATTTCCCTATGAGGTAAGCAAGGTTATGCAAAGTACAGAAGGAAAGTAAGAAATACGAAATCAAAGAAATTAAAGACATAAGAAAACAAAAGGAAATATAAGTAAATTTATTTATACTAACATCTTTCACTATATGTCTCCATACCTCTGTATATCCTTGCTGTTAAAAGTCAGAAGTCACATCTTTCTGTAATGTTGAAAGAAAAATTCTTTTGTGTTTTCACACCTTTTTAATTTTTCTTTTTCTCTTTTTCTGTTTTTTGTAGCTTTTATCTCTCTCTTTAAACTTAATAAAATTCATAATAAAAAACCTGTATGTCTTCATACCTCTTCATCTTCGCAAATCATCCCTGCTTCCACCACACCCATATGCCTATTCATTCATTGCTTTTAAGTTTTCATCTCTTTCTTTGAGGATCTCATTAATTCCATCCAACTACCACTTTCTTGGCCTTCGGTTTCCTTTTGACCCGTTCACTGTGCCTTCATATACCTGTTTTGCAATTTGATCCTTATTTGTTCTTTCTATATGACCAAACCACCTCAATGTACCTCTTTCTTTTTGGTGACTCACATTTGTATGCAGTCCATATTCATTTGCCTCCATTTATTCTTGACTGTACCTCTTGTTTTATCACACATACTTCTTTAGTAACTCATCCCCACTTCTTTTGACTAATTTTATGCTTCTCCTGACACATCCAACTCTCACTTCCATATAACTAAGTGGGCAAAAGCACACCTTAATATGCAGCCTTTCAACAAATATTTATTCCTTATAACAGAACATATATTATCCACTACCTTTCTACTAGCATTTCCACATTTCTCCACCTATTTTCCATATTTAGTAAACATTCTACCAAGGAGTATAAATTCATCAACCTCCTCTGTTTTTTCTCCATTTATATATAAATTGAAAACATTCACTCTATTTTTGTTGTCAGACACAAAGAGCTTCTTCTTGCTAAATTCCTGATGTCTAATGGATTTTTAAAAACAAATTTTAAACTGCCATTCAGTGGTTCATCAGTGCTGTGCCCAAACCAGGAGAGAACATGACCAGTGAATCATGTCAACTGGATTTCTATTTTCTCAGTGGAAACGTTTCGCTCCTTATCCAAGGAGCTTCTTCAGTCTGAGCAAAGTTAGTAAGGGAATCCTTAAATATGTTTCTAGGTGGCTGTGTGACCTTGCACCTGGGGCTAGGTCATGGTTATTTTGAGATGTTATTTCTAAGTCCCTTTATCATCTAAAGGAGGATCGTTAAGATTACCATGCTGCTGTTGAGCTTGCGAAATGGTCTTAATCTTCCTAGGCACAGAAGACAAAGCAGGAAGGAAAATAGGGGAAAGATTGTGCCTGAGGCCCCCACCTCTATTCAAGGAAGGATTTTCCAAGTTGGCATAAATGGATTCCTTGACCCCTCTCTCAAACCACCTATCTTCTCTGTCTAAAATGTGAACATTAATGTCCTCAAATGAGTGTCCTTTTTCCTTTAGATGAAGATAAACTGCTGACTCTGGTCCTGTGGTGTTACTTCTCCTGTGTTGGGCCATCCTCCTGTACAAAGGTTGTTTGGTTTCTCCAATGTAGAGTTCAGAGCACTCCTCACTGCACTGGATTGCATAAACTACATTGCTTTTCTTGTGTTTTGGAGTTTGATCTTTGGGGTGTACAAGCCTCTGTCTCAGTGTGTTGGTGGGTTTGAAATATACAGGTATGTGGTGTTTGCCAAATATCCTTTTTATCTTTTCAGACACGCCAGCCATGTAAGGAATGACCAGGTTCTTCCGTTTACTCTGAGTCTCAGCCCTATCTGTCGCTGTTTTAGGTCTGGTAGATTTAGATTTGGTGAAGGCCCAATTTGGATATCCACAGGCCTTCAGAGCTGTTCTCAGGTGCTGATTTTCATTCTTTTTGGAATCCATGGAGGTGGGGATGGTTTCTGCTCTGTGTGACAATGTCCTGATGACTCCTAGTTTGTGCTGCAGTGGATGGTGGGAGTCAAACATCAGATATTGATCTGTGTGTGTGGGTTTCCTATAGATCCCTAGCTTGCCACCGGTCCCAATGAGGACTTCACAGTCTAGGAATGCCAGTCTGTTGTCCTTGGTGTCTTCTCTGGTGAACCTAATGTTGGCATCTATAGTGTTTATATGGTCCGTGAAGGCATGTACTTCCTGGGCCTTGATTTTGACCCAGGTGTCATCCACATACCTAAACCAGTGGGTGGGCACCGTTCCCTGGAATGTGTTGAGTGCTTTCTTCTCCACTTCTTCCATGTATAAATTGGCCACAATCGGTGACACAGGAGAACCCATGGCACAGACGTGTTTTTGTCTGTAAAAGTCACCTCTGTATGAGAAATAAGTGGTGTTAAGACACAGGTCCAGAAGATGGCAGATCTGGTTTGGGTTGAGATGGTTTCTCCTTTCAAGGGTGCTGTCCTCTTCTAGTCTCTTCCTGACAGCGGATAGAGCATGAGTGGTGGGGATGCTGGTGAAAAGGGAGGACACATCGAAGGAGACCATAGTTTCATCTGTATCCAGTTTCAGGATCTTTGCTTTGGAAACAAATTCTTCCGAATTATGGATGTGGTGTTCAGAGTGTCCAACTAGAGGTGCTAGTATGGTAGAGAGGTGTTTGGCAATGTTGTATGTTACCAAATTAATGCTGCTGATTATGGGTCGGAGGGATGTTCCTTCCTTGTGGATCTTAGGAAGTCCGTAGATGCAAGGGATGGCTTCTCCAGGATACAGACGGTGGTAGGTAATCCTATCGATGAAGCCATCATGTTCCAATTGTTTCAAACTGTCTATAACCTTTTTCTTGTAATTGCTGGTGGGGTCTCTTTTCAGTTTTTCATATGTATGGTGATCCTCCAAAAGTGAGGTAATTTTATTGTGGTAGTCTGCAGTGTTTAGAACCACTGTACATCTTCCTTTGTCAGCAGGTAAAATGGTGATGGTTTCATCTTTGCTGAGGGCTGTCAGGGCTCTCCTCTCTTGGACGGTAAGGTTGGGGGGAGGAGGTTGAGCACTGGACAGAGCTGCAGATATTTTAAGCCGGAGTTGTTCCGCTTCCTCAAAAGGTAGGTGGTTGTTGTGGATGGCCGATTCTGTGGCTGTAATGAGCTCCACCACCGGAACTTGCTTGGGAGTGATGGCAAAATTAAGACCTTTGGCTAGGACATCTCTCTCTGGTTGGGTGAGTTCTCTGTCTGAGAGATTTTTCACCCACATGTTCTTTTTGTCCTCTGTGGTCCTGTTGTTGTTCCTCCCAGCGGTTTCTCCAGTTCCTTGTTTCTGCTTGCTGCGAGAAAGAAGAATGTCAAATTTCTTAGTTTGCCTCTCTTTTGTCTTGTGATGCTGGGCCAGCTGTACTTTATTGCCAAATCCAGTTGACATGATTCAAGCTACAGACAATTCCACCTGGATGACTGAGAACATTCATAGACATATTGCCATACATTTTGGGGATGAAACCCTGAAGTTGGTAAGGAAATTCGAGAAGATAGCAAGAAAGGTGGCAGACTATAGAAACCACCTACGTTTCAACCTCAGATGCAGACAACAGAGACTCATCCCGACAAGCCTACGCCTGCAATCTACAGTTAAGGGTCACAGAGCAGACCAGATCCTGCAGCAGGCACAAAGACATCTTCTAAATGAAAGAATAAGGCAAGTCCACTTCACCATTGATGCCCTGCAATACAATTTTGAAAACCTTCACCAGGAACTCACAGCCACCCTTCCTGACCCAATCCTGGATAGAGTTATTCAGTTTGGCAATAAAGTACAGCTGGCCCAGCATCACAAGACAAAAGAGAGGCAAACTAAGAAATTTGACATTCTTCTTTCTCGCAGCAAGCAGAAACAAGGAACTGGAGAAACCGCTGGGAGGAACAACAACAACAGGACCACAGAGGACAAAAAGAACATGTGGGTGAAAAATCTCTCAGACAGAGAACTCACCCAACCAGAGAGAGATGTCCTAGCCAAAGGTCTTAATTTTGCCATCACTCCCAAGCAAGTTCCGGTGGTGGAGCTCATTACAGCCACAGAATTGGCCATCCACAACAACCACCTACCTTTTGAGGAAGCGGAACAACTCCGGCTTAAAATATCTGCAGCTCTGTCCAGTGCTCAGCCTCCTCCCCCCAACCTTACCGTCCAAGAGAGGAGAGCCCTGACAGCCCTCAGCAAAGATGAAACCATCACCATTTTACCTGCTGACAAAGGAAGATGTACAGTGGTTCTAAACACTGCAGACTACCACAATAAAATTACCTCACTTTTGGAGGATCACCATACATATGAAAAACTGAAAAGAGACCCCACCAGCAATTACAAGAAAAAGGTTATAGACAGTTTGAAACAATTGGAACATGATGGCTTCATCGATAGGATTACCTACCACCGTCTGTATCCTGGAGAAGCCATCCCTTGCATCTACGGACTTCCTAAGATCCACAAGGAAGGAACATCCCTCCGACCCATAGTCAGCAGCATTAATTTGGTAACATACAACATTGCCAAACACCTCTCTACCATACTAGCACCTCTAGTTGGACACTCTGAACACCACATCCATAATTCGGAAGAATTTGTTTCCAAAGCAAAGATCCTGAAACTGGATACAGATGAAACTATGGTCTCCTTCGATGTGTCCTCCCTTTTCACCAGCATCCCCACCACTCATGCTCTATCCGCTGTCAGGAAGAGACTAGAAGAGGACAGCACCCTTGAAAGGAGAAACCATCTCAACCCAAACCAGATCTGCCATCTTCTGGACCTGTGTCTTAACACCACTTATTTCTCATACAGAGGTGACTTTTACAGACAAAAACACGTCTGTGCCATGGGTTCTCCTGTGTCACCGATTGTGGCCAATTTATACATGGAAGAAGTGGAGAAGAAAGCACTCAACACATTCCAGGGAACGGTGCCCACCCACTGGTTTAGGTATGTGGATGACACCTGGGTCAAAATCAAGGCCCAGGAAGTACATGCCTTCACGGACCATATAAACACTATAGATGCCAACATTAGGTTCACCAGAGAAGACACCAAGGACAACAGACTGGCATTCCTAGACTGTGAAGTCCTCATTGGGACCGGTGGCAAGCTAGGGATCTATAGGAAACCCACACACACAGATCAATATCTGATGTTTGACTCCCACCATCCACTGCAGCACAAACTAGGAGTCATCAGGACATTGTCACACAGAGCAGAAACCATCCCCACCTCCATGGATTCCAAAAAGAATGAAAATCAGCACCTGAGAACAGCTCTGAAGGCCTGTGGATATCCAAATTGGGCCTTCACCAAATCTAAATCTACCAGACCTAAAACAGCGACAGATAGGGCTGAGACTCAGAGTAAACGGAAGAACCTGGTCATTCCTTACATGGCTGGCGTGTCTGAAAAGATAAAAAGGATATTTGGCAAACACCACATACCTGTATATTTCAAACCCACCAACACACTGAGACAGAGGCTTGTACACCCCAAAGATCAAACTCCAAAACACAAGAAAAGCAATGTAGTTTATGCAATCCAGTGCAGTGAGGAGTGCTCTGAACTCTACATTGGAGAAACCAAACAACCTTTGTACAGGAGGATGGCCCAACACAGGAGAAGTAACACCACAGGACCAGAGTCAGCAGTTTATCTTCATCTAAAGGAAAAAGGACACTCATTTGAGGACATTAATGTTCACATTTTAGACAGAGAAGATAGGTGGTTTGAGAGAGGGGTCAAGGAATCCATTTATGCCAACTTGGAAAATCCTTCCTTGAATAGAGGTGGGGGCCTCAGGCACAATCTTTCCCCTATTTTCCTTCCTGCTTTGTCTTCTGTGCCTAGGAAGATTAAGACCATTTCGCAAGCTCAACAGCAGCATGGTAATCTTAACGATCCTCCTTTAGATGATAAAGGGACTTAGAAATAACATCTCAAAATAACCATGACCTAGCCCCAGGTGCAAGGTCACACAGCCACCTAGAAACATATTTAAGGATTCCCTTACTAACTTTGCTCAGACTGAAGAAGCTCCTTGGATAAGGAGCGAAATGTTTCCACTGAGAAAATAGAAATCCAGTTGACATGATTCAAGCTACAGACAATTCCACCTGGATGACTGAGAACCTTCATAGACATATTGCCATACATTTTGGGGATGAAACCCTGAAGTTGGTAAGGAAATTCGAGAAGATAGCAAGAAAGGCGTGGGCTGGTCCATGAAGTCACGAAGAGTTGGAAGCGACTGAACGAATAAACAACAACGCTTATTGAGCAGCCCTGAGCAAAAGCAGTGCCATAGCTTATATAGCTTTGGCCTACTACATCTCAAAAACAAGACAAAGGTAGACATTGGAATGTTATTGATAAACTCATCTCGCTGACCTTATTAATTCCTTCCTCCTAGGTCAACATGCTAGCTATACTATATTTGAGAAATGGCCAGTGAATATCAACCATTTGGTTTCCTGGGCTGCTGGTCCTGTCTGATTCCTTCCCCCGTCGCCACTCAGGGTCGCTTCATGTTGCTGTGAATGTTTTCTTACAAGGGCATTTTAAGCAGTTCACATGTATGGGGAGGCGTCTCATCAGTTTGGTAGGGAATGCTCATGTGTACCTGGAGGGGTACCTTTTACCACAACAAGATCTGGAGGATTTAAGAGGACACAAACTTGAGTATGAGTCAACAATGGGGTACAGCAGCTAAAAAGGCAAAGGCATTTCTAGGTAGCATCAACTGAAGTACAACATCCAGCTTGTGAGAAGTAACAGGACTGCTCCACTCTGTTTTGGACACACCTCAACTGCATCTAATTTTGGATATGCCAGTTTAAGAAGTGTGTCAAAGTATGAAATATATCCAGACAAGGATGACAGAGATGGCAAGAGGCCTCAGCAGCAGCTCCTATGAGGGAAGACTGAAAGACCTGTGTATGTTTAGTCTGGAGATTAAGAGATGATATGATAGCAACTTTCAAGTATTTGAAGAGCTGTCTTGTAGCTGTTGAAACAATTTTTTTCTGTTGCCCTGGATGGGAAATACTTGAACTAGTGGACTCAAACTACAAAGATGAGGATTTTATCTACCTAGTACAAAGCAGCCCCTTTTTGGAAGGAAAATTTTGATCTGCAGGCTGCTGGTTAAGCTTGCAACGTCTTCCAAATTTAGGATTGTATGTTCTATTGGTTTTGCTACTTTTTTTGTTTATTGTTGCTGTGTTTTTATGTTGGCTTTTTTCACATAGTGTGTTGTAAGTCACCAGGAATCTATCTTGGCAATCAACAGGTCTGCTTCCCTTAGCCCAGCTCTTAGGATAAAAGGGGCATAATGTCTCTGTACACAGAGCAGGGGAAGCTTCATTGCGTACATCCAACGAACTGAATCTCCATCACCTCTTCCTCCCCTTACAGAGGGTATTGCTTTATCAAATTATACCTATCTCCTGAGTTGACTTTGAGTTTTCAAATTACATTTGCTATATGAAACAGAACATGAGAAATAATATTTTGGGCTGCAGTTCAAAATGGAAAGATGGAAATTTTTGTCAGAAATGCCTCATTTTAGCCTTCCAGAAACTTTTGTAAACTGTGTTATTAAAGAGACTGATGCCCTGCCCCGATTTATATTAGGTTTTATGACTTTGTGATTTTAGATGCATTGTGTATATGTTGATTGTAATGCCTTTGTTTTGCTTTCGTTGTAGTCACAGAGTGTTTTATCAATTGCTGCAGATATAAATGTGATATTCTTCTTCAGATTATTTTTAAAAGAAACGAGAGCCAGTTTGGTCTAGTGGTTAAGGTGCTGGGCTAGAAACTAGGAGCCTGAGAGTTCTAGTCCCGCCTTAGACATGAAAGCCGGCTGGGTGGCCTTGGGCCAGTCACTCTCTCTCAGCCCAACTCACCTCACAGGGTGGTTGTTGTGGGGAAAATAGGAGGTGGTAGGAGTATTAGGTATACTCGCTGCCTTGGGTTATTTATAAAAATAATAAAGGCAGGATAAAAATAAAATAGAATAAAAAACAGGTGTTGGTGTATACACTTACCTGGGAGTATCTTTGGTCAAAAGGGAGATTATTCCTGAAAAAATTTATGCAGGATTGCACCAAGAATCAATGCAAAGTAAAAGGAGTATTTCCAGATTAAATCGTATTTTCTTTTAAAGAACCAAGTCTGCATTGACTGTATAGCATCTATCTTCTCATTAAGCTGACTGTTACTAGGTTGAAAGCTTATGGCCATGTTTTGTGATTTGAACATAGGGACACGTACACAAGTACGATGCCAATTCACTTTCTTTAGACAGCAGAGAACAAAACATGATCTGGTGTGGATTTTCTACATTCTTTTTGTCACAGGAGCCAGGTGAAGTCTGACACTAATAAGATGGGCTGATCTTTCCAACTGTGTCTTCCATGTGATCATTTATTATCAGTGTCAACCTAAAGTTATGACATACGTACTCTTAATCTTCAACGCTTTTCAGATGGGTCACAATCTTATATTCCAGCTTTTGTTTGACGCATGCTTTGTCAATGGAAGGGCCACAAGTCCAGTGGCAGATCACACCTGTTGCATTGTTGAAGACTTTGGACTTGTGCTTCTTGCCTTCTTTAGATGGAAACCTGTTATTCCTTTCTTTACTTCATAATGAAGTAAGCCACTCTGTTAACGTTGGGGACGCTCCTATTCATTTTCCTTCCAGGACTCATCAAATTTGGGGGCTTCTGCTTGCAAGACATGAACTATAAACTTTTCCTATGAAATAAAAGGGGCACTGGGTTTCTGCCCTGAAGTCCAACCCTGATGATGCCATTGCCCAATTCTGTTGGACAGAATTCTAACAACTTCCTGTGTTAGAATAATTTAATCATAAGAGTTGGAAGGAGCCTTTTAGATCACAGAGTCCAACCTCCTGCTCAGCACAGACACTGAAATTATAGGATCCCCAGCTTCAGTTTAAACACATCCAGGGAAAGAGATCCCATCTACTCTTAGTCTAACATTCAAGCAAAGTCTGCCTTCCTACAACTTAAATCTGTTATTCCAAGTCCTGCACCTGGAACCACAGAGATCCTTTCAAGTACCATCTTATCCTCCCTTTGGCTTCTTTCCTCAAGGCCAAACATACCCAATCCCTTCAACCTCTCCACAGAGGGCTTGGCTTCTAGTCCACTGATCATCTTTGTTGCTCTTTTCTGAACCTGTTCTAGCTTGTCAGTATTCTTCTTAAAGTGTGGTACCCACAACAGGACACAACATTCAACTATTGCTTTCTGTGATTTGGAAACTGTATTTCTGTTGTTGCAGCATCGAACTGCATTTGGCTACTGGCAGTCTCTTCACACTCATATTTACGTAGTTGAATTCACTCCTGGTGACTCAACCAATGAATAGTTGGCACCTCAGTTTGCCCCCAGCATGATTATGTAGCTGTTTGAAAGACAGTTCTCGGTTCCATTCATAGTCCTCCTCTTCCACTTCCCTCAACCTTGCCAACTTAGCCACTCCACCTCACCCAGTCCATCATCCATCTGCAACACATGCCCAAGTATGTTTCTGCTTCCTGATCATCTCCTCAAGGAAGCAATCAACCTTTATTTGGCCTAGGACTGTTTCTTCTTGCTGTCCATGGTATTCTTAGTAACAGTCCCCAGATTTGTGATTCAAAAGTATTTCTTGCTCTAGCTCTTTTTCAATGCTGTTTTCACAGCTACATTTTGCCATTAGAAACACACCTTTAACTGCTGTGATCTTTATTGCCAGAGAATATCCTTATCCTTTATGTACTTGTCTTTTTCATTGCCTTCCTTCCTAAGATTAGACTCTTCACTTCTCTAGTGAAGGCCACCTCCCTATCACCTTCACTTTTCACCACTCACAACAAATTCAATATACATGCTAGTTATTATTTTTGTCTTTATATTTAATATTAACCCAGATTTTTCACTTTCCAGTCTACTTTCCTAATGAGCTTTTCTAATCTTCTTCACTTTCAGCTAACAAAGTGATGTTGTC
Organism: Charina bottae; assembly: GCA_023362775.1. Taxonomy (NCBI): domain Eukaryota; kingdom Metazoa; phylum Chordata; class Lepidosauria; order Squamata; family Charinaidae; genus Charina; species Charina bottae. The sequence goes on from JALMGJ010000017.1 coordinate 22,837,105, forward strand.
TTCATCTCTCAAAGTGTTTTAATCTCGTATTTTTATTCCAGCTGTCATCTATTTCAATCCTGGCATTCTTACAATATATTAGCTTTATAAACAGAGGTGGAGATAATGTACATTCACATTTCATTCTCTTTCCTATACTGTAGAGGGCATAGGGAATGGCCTTGAAGGACAGGAGGAAGAGCCACTACCAAGGGAATGATCAGACAAGCAGGGCTTGAGTCCTCTCCAAGAAACTAATTTGAGAAAATGCCTCAGACAAGCCCCTCCCTAATTCACACAAAGATAAAGTGAGGAAGTAGGGAAGCACAATCAGACTTGCAAGATTCTCTTATAGCTGTTCCAATAAAAGTAGTTCTAGACCTATATGGCATTGGTTTCTTGGTCTGGTCTACCTTATAGGGCTGAGTTACACTCTGTTTCTCCAAACTCAATTCTTGCATTAGCTTCTCTTATATTGTAAAGACCCCTCAGGAGAATAATCAGATGTTCTGGCACGCTCATTCACTGTAATATATCCCATATTCTGGCATGACCTAAACAAAAGACTTCCTGTAGAGAATAAAACAAAGGCAAACCTCCTCCTCCTATTTTCTTGCTCTTCCTGTAATCCTTCTTAGCTATTTGATCTTGTGTCCTATCTGCCTTTTTGGAAACCTGCCTGTTCACTCACCATTTCCTTCTCCATGTATGGCTCTATTCTTCTTTATAAGTGCAATTACTCAATGGTTTGCATGTTCTTTTGCATATTCCTTCTTTGGTGTAAGTATGTATACTAATTTGTTCTGATTTCTAGGCAACACAATCCTTTTTCCTTACTTGTTGTCATACAGCTGTCATCAGTTTAATTGCCTTTTGTCTGCAGCTTTAATAGCTCAGTGGGTACCTCAGTGTAAATATGAGATAGATAGATAGATAGATAGATAGATAGATAGATAGATAGATAGATAGATAGAGACAGACCGACCCACATTTAATATGTTTTACTATCTAGACAGAGGGGAAGAATATAAAAAAGAAACAGTAAGAAAAGATTTAAAAGATACTATATGAAAGCTCGTTTTACACACAGCATTAAAATGTGACTCCTGAAGTAATACTGATTAACCTTTCCATTGCATCAATGAAAAACACCTAATGCTTTCCTATTTGACAGCCGGTCTACACCCTGTCGAACCTCACTTTCAAGAGGAGTTGGTTTCTCTCTATTTTCTCTTTCTCTGTAAACGTTTCTGTTATATAATTCTACTTAAAAAGTGTTTATAGTCTTTCTTCCTTTAACCTCATTTGCCTGTTCTATTTCTTCCATGATCATTCTTGAGTTCTCCTACTTAATATTAAATTTTCCTGTGATTTTTTAATCTTAAAAACATCGTTCATTTTCTTTTACTTATTGTTTCCCTCTGTTTATGGACTGGGGTATTGTCAGGGGAAGCAGAGAGGAGGGCGGAGCACTGGATAAGAAGCGGGCACGCAGCTCAGAGCGCCTAGCCTATTTCCCCAAACGTCAGAAGAAAGCTCCGCCCTAGGTTGAGCTGATATACTTGGGGAATCTTCAGGCACTGTTAGTTTAGCAGGATTTCTGCTTGTAGGTATGCAATAAACACTAGAGACTAGATTCCTGGCCTCGGCGTGTTATTTCTGCATCTACACACGACAGGTATCTTTCCTTGTCCTTTCTTGCTTGTTCGGTCATCTTGTGTCCTTCTTGTTTCCCCAAGGCATTCATCCTCCCTCTTTTTCTTGCTATGAATTTTTAAGCGCCTACTGCCTCAAAAACATTTTCACAAACACTGTCAAGGCAGGTCAAATAAGTCATTAATAAAGATGTTGGAAGAGGCCAGGGCCCTGGACTGAATCTTATGATACTCAATATCGCACTTCAGTCTGACAAGCAACCCTAACGAGATCTTAAGCCACCTATTTATCCACTTAATTGTCATGCCATCCAGTCCACATGTAACTGGCTTCGCTACCTTTTAATATGGTCTTCTCTGATCTTTCACTCAGTTGTAAAAAGGATCTTGATCCACCATGTCAGAGAAGGCTGTGTATGATCCAATGACTCCCACGCTTGTACTGTTCACATATACAGAAAGAAAATGTTTGGAAGAATCTTTAGCTGCAGCACAGAAACTAAATGGTCCAAATTGAAAGCAACGATAATCTAAACTGGATTAAAATGGGGACTTAATAGTGAAGTTGGAGCCATAAATTAGGATAATCAAATATAATTTACTCCCTTAGGCAGTGTATATTTTAGTGGAAAGAATTCCTTTTCAGTATAAAGGATCCTCCCTTAAAATGTCTATACTTTCTATTTTTGTATTTTAACTATACTTTGAAAGACAATAAAGTTCTTTATATATAAAAAAAGAATATCCTAGCGCTCCACACATGCCCAGAGTCTGAAACTGAGGAGTCCTTGAAAATGAATCAAGGACCCTGGAAACCACTGTTCCTACAGTGGCATCAGAGGAATCCATGAGTTGCTTTTAGGCTGCTGACCTCTCCCCCATGACCAAAAAGGCCATAGAAACAAAGAAGCTGATGGACCAGGAAAGAAAACCAGAGCCTCCAGTGGAGTTCCCAGCTATTCAGTCATCCAAGGCTACCTTTTACTTGACACTCTTTGGAAACATGGAAAACCCAAATAAGTTTCTGCCCTGATCAAAATTCAGCTGAAAGCCTGGAAGCTGTAGTCTCCAGCTCCTCTAAGCCAGACCATCACAAATGTAAAACTGATTTCCTGAAAGCAACCAACTTTCTCCTGCCTACTTGCTTTACTTTTGCTGCCAAACGTACCTGCAGCACTTCCAAATCAGGGAATGGATAGTGATCTGCCAGAGGTAACGTACATGCTAATCCACCCATCCATCTGAACAAGCCCTGAGTATTTGCCTGTCTAGTCCATTATTATCTAATACTCTGATCTCAATAGTTTCCTGGGGCTTCAAAGAAAGATCTTTCCCATCACCTTCTACTGACTCCTTCAAAACGGAAATGGGACTTGGGGCCTTCTACATGCCAAACATGTGCTCTACCACTGAACTTGGGCCCTGCCATCTACCACCTCATCCTCTAAACATCACAGCTGACATTCTTGTACAGTATTCAAAATATTAACTTCAATGCAAGCATTGCCAAGAGTAAACAACCTGTTGTTGCTGGCTGGGTTGTTTGCTCTCACAATGAGGTGCTGAGAAGGTGGCTGGATCACCAAGACAGCTATTCTCAATACAAAAGGGCAAAAGAATTACAATTCATATCAGTGCTCAAGTGCTTCCTTTTGGTTGGGTAGGAACATTCTAAACAAATGGATCTCTCTCAATAGTACCTTTATATAATATATCTTTCTTACTTACCTTATGTAACTTTTTCTTACAAAAATAAGGACTTAAGATCTAAAAACAAATGCATCTTTGAAAATAAAGATTTTAGCATCCCCTCCTTGCAACCCTTTGAAGCCTCCCAAATCTCAGATTGTTGGCAACTCTGAATAATATGGGTTTGTTGCGGAACAGCTAGTCTACTGTGGGGATATTCATAAATGAAGGGCAAACGTCTAGCTAACTGGGACCAATTTGCTCCTCCTCAGCATCTTCTTCTAATTCTCCCACATTATTTAGGAAGGCTCCTGTCCCTCTCACAGGCTTCTCAGAGATTGCAGGTAGAATGAGGCAGATGGGATGGGATGAAAATGAACTTCTCTATCATCCCAAGCACCTCTGCACTGGATGGGTCCATGCAGAGGTTGGACAGCCATGTGCCCAGGATGTTTTAACTCTGGCATGGAACCAAAAGGGCCTCTTCCAACACTAGTGCCTTGGATTTTAAGGTGTTTTAAAATAAGAACAGAAACACTGAAAATGCCAGATTCTGTATGAGGTAGAACAGTGAGGTTCACATACATGCCTGAGTATAATTTCATTTGGTTCCAATATTAACTTGTAATACAAGGTCCATTGGAGTCAGGCGATATACTGTACTTTAGAACCGATTGGTTGTGTGCCATCAAGTCGGTGTCGACTTAGTGACCACATAGATCAAGCTTCCCCAAAGGGGTCGATATCGACCCCCAAGGGTTGATGGGACTATCCAAGGGGCCGATAAATGGCTGGGGGTCAAAAAATGATGGAAGAGCAATTGGGGTCAATTAATCTTTTGGGGTCTCTGTAGAGCTCCACACCAGTCCCTAGTCCTGGGGGTGGCTAGCAGCGTGACAGTATTACCCGGGGTTGGATGGTCAGCTGCCAGCAAGAGCAGCCTTGAGTTGTCTCTAGTTGTCTGTTATTGGCCTCGTTCACCAGCATGCTTTGCATTGTGCGTCTGTGACCTACCACCCTCCCCCTTCTCTCTCTCATCTCCCTTGTCCCAGGAAGGATATATGTACATGTAGTGTTCCTGTACACCTCCTGTACTGAGCATACTCCCCCACCTCACCAATCTCCAAACAAATTATCAGTGCTCTTGACGACGCTCATCAGATACATCCTTCTCATTATTTCAACAGTTTCAGTAAAAAAATTATATAAAATCTTACATTTTTCATATTTTAAATATTATCTATTTTTATGAAGTTGTCTATTGTTGTTATTTATAGTACTATTAAAGTCATATTTATTAAATTATTTTCATATAATAAAAGTTTGGGGGCCAATGAACAGTCTGAAACTTCATGAAGGGGTCGATGAGCTGAAGACTTTGTGGACCCCTGACATAGGTAGATTTTCTCCATGATGACCTGTCCCCAACCTGGTCCTTCAGGTCTTCCAACAGTGCACCCATTGCCACTGTCACGGAGTCCATCCACCTTGCTGCTTGTCGTCCTCTTCTTCTTTCCTTCCACCTTTGGAATTGGGGTAGCCCACTTCTAAAATATACTTACAGCCTCACTCCAATGCATGGTACGTCTACTTATTCTTGGGTGTGTTCTCTCTTCCATTAACTTCCTAAGCTAAAGACAGAGGAGTAGAAATCTGTTTCTGGATAATAGCTACAAACATGTACAGCTTGTTGTATTCATGGTTCCCATGAGAAATAGATTATGTACTTGCTATACTTCTGTACAAACATATTTGAACCAACCAATCTGAGATAGCAGTAACTCCAGTGCCAATTTTATAGCCTTAAATGTGTCACCTAACAAACCCAGTGGCCGCTCCAATTAAAACTTAGAACAGGATGTAAAAAGTAATTTGTAATGTAAAAGGCAGTAATTTGTAATGTAAAAAGTTGTAAAAGGCAGTAATTTGATAATTTTCATATATACCTATACTTGGTATGCTAAAGTTGTACTTTCATGTTCTATACAAATTTCACCATGTCTATAAAATCCATCTAAAGTTGACATTTGGGTAGTATAAAAATACATGGTTTCTTCAAATAACAAGAAAATAACTTTCTCTGACAAATAGTTATTAATGTACATGGCACCTTCCATCAAATGAGTTTTTCAAGTTAAATAAAAGACTCTCCTCGGCCACCTATAAGGTAAGACCATTGTTCCTGCTCCTCCCTGTAATTTTTTGCAGCAAGAATTTATCAAATTAATTGTCAGGATTTGGATTATCACTATAGTCAAGACTAGGAAGGACAGTTCCACAAGAGACACATTGCTGAAACTGGGTACACTCATGATCCAATATGCCACAATTACAAAGAAAGCCTGAAAAACAGAGTCATATTATAGTTAAATGTGTATTTCATTGAGTCAACACTTCAGGAAATCAGATATGCAATATAGAGAACTGGGACCAGCAAGCAAAAATAATCAGGGAAACACACAACTGAAAAATAAAGGTGTTCCCTTTACTTACTCCATCCAGCATAAGATTGAATTCTTTCAATTGGGAAGTCCCAGAAGCAACCAGATGTGTGAAAAGCAAGCTCATAAACAACACAGAGAACTGTCAGGTCTGTTTAGCTCACTATGGTCTCTATCAGCCTTCCTTAGCCTGGTACCCTCCAGATGTGTTGAGACTGATTCCCAGGATTCCCAAAGAGTGCAATTTTCACTTCCACTCCCTGAGAACCCTGGGAGCCACAATCCCAATGCGTCTGGGTATACCCTGGCTGGCAATGACTTATGAGTCCACAAAGTCTGTCTCCTGCCTTACTTGGAAATGTCAGAGTTTGAACCTAGAATCTTCTCCTTGAAAATAATGTGTCTTCCCTCGGAAATACATACTGATATGAGTCTGAACCTGCAAGCACAGGCAAACTGTTACGTTTCAGCCTCCTCAGTGGGGCTCAGAATGCTTTTTGAGAACGCAGCCACAACAAATATATCTGTTCCCACTCCAGCTCAGACCTAGCAGGGCATCTGGATAATTACAAATTTTGGAATGGATTATAAAGGCCAGCCCAAATTTGTTAAACTGTCACTATGGAGATGATAGAACTACAGTACAATTGGATATCTGTCTTATGACAGGATTGGACAATGGGCCTTTGAGAGCATACAGATTAACACATAAAAGTACATAGACGAATGAGGATGAGGTGTGCATCTTAGTTTAAGAAGTAAAATAAAGATATTTGCTAGTATAAAGCATAGGGAGATATTCGGATCAACCTTCCCAATTATGTTTTTGAAAGCTGTGAACACATGGCTCTTCAGGAAGGCATTTGGGGATGCGTAACCCTAAGCAACCCTGAATGGTGGCACATCAGACTGATTATAGTTCTGTTACAAATGGATTTTATTAATTTTAATCCTACTCGGTAAGCCACTCAATTTCCTTGGAAATGAAGTGGCATATAATCTAAAGTAGATAAGAAAACGAATAACATATTTCTATGATACTGTTGGCCAATATAAAGGTTTTTTAAAGGATAAAGCACCTCATTGTTTACATACTGTAATAGGGTTTGGACAAATTCAATTTCCACATTATTTCTTTTCAACATTAACAGACTTTCTAGGCACACCAAAATGACCTTTCAGTACTTGAAAAACAAAATAATAGGAAGAAACTCCTTCAAGCAGAGAAGTGGGTTGGAATCTCCAGCTGCAAACTTCTAAGTTCCACAAGGTGATATACACTAGCCATGATCCATTTTAGAAGAGGTGGCTTTTAAAGACACATAGCATTATATCAGTAGCTTGATTTTTTTTCTTTAATGTCATGTCAGCAAACATTGGAAATAATAGAAAAATGAACTATAGAGAATTTCAGGGGGGGGAAAATCTTGAACTCTAAAATTGACAATTCAAAGAAAAGAATCCCCAAACTGTTATTTTTCAGTGGCTAAGCAGCTTTATAATTCTATGAACATTAATTACCACAGGTGTACTAAATAATAGGAAAAAAACAAGCCAAAATGTGAAAGAAAAAATATGAAAAATATTATTTACAACAGATTATAATACTTAAAAAAACCCTCTCCAATGCGTAATGTTTTATCAGTTCAAAGGCTATACAGAGTTTTATTATATTTGCAAACATAACATTATACATCATAAAATCTTGGAGAGGGAGGGAAAAGACCCATATAAGCCATCTATGAGAATTTAACATAATTGATAAAAACTACATCAGCCTTTCTCAATCTGGTGCCCTCCAAATGTCATGGGACTACAACTCCCAAAATATGTAGTCATGCTGGCTGGGAATTTGGGGGATTGTAGTTCCAACAGATCTGGAATACAACAGGTTGTGGTAGGATGGTCTAAATAATGGAATAATATACACGCCAATATAAATTTAAATGAGAATATGAATGTAAACATTCATTAATATACAACATGCATAGACATATACTGACCTTCTGTTTCAGAACTGTCGCTTTTGCTGTAATTGTGCTTTACCATCCACAGTGGCATCAATCTAACAGGCGCTGCTGATGTATAGTTCCTCTCTTTCGTGAGAATACATGCAGCCAAGGAATTCCTGTACGACCACCCCACCCCACCCCTTGCAGAAATGCCATGCAGTCCCAGTGCCCAGCAGACTGTGCCTAGAAGTGCATTGTTTCTAGGGAGTAGGGACATCACACAAGATGACCGGGCTTCAACTAGCTAGCTCCCATACTGGAGCTAATAAAATTGAAGTTCTGTTCTTCATTTAAAATAGCAGCACTTAGCTGTTTACCTCGGTGCATGTTTTTTCTACATTTCAAAAAATATAGACTTGGGGGAGGGGGCTGTATTTCTCTTATGGCTTCCCCTCACCCCTTTGCTTTTTTAATTAATGTGTTAAATTCCAAATCTTATAACCGCCACTTATGCAGTGAGCAAGTTAATCTAACAAAATGATTGACTCGTATTTGATGTGCAAGAATACCAACATCTTATTAGAATGATGGAAAGGAGGAGAGAATTAAATTAAAATGATGTTTTAGCCAAAAGCTATCTAAAATGGGGGGAAATGGCCAAGATAATAATCTAACATCTCCTTTTTAAAAGTGCAGGAAAAAAACTAGGTATTGTTTTACCCCAGAGCAAGAGGCACAGAACAATTAATCTAGTTCCCTGAGCTCCAGACACCTTTAGATTTCTTTCCCCCCCCCCCAAAGAAGCAGATCTCTCCTGAATTTGATCTACCAATGCTGCAATAAAACTACTTCATTTTAGAAAGAGGGAACCTTTTTTCGTTGGATTAGCTTAAAAAATGACACTCCCCACGCCCTTTCCCTAGGTGAATTCAGGCAACAGGTCCAGAGCAATTTCTCCAGCAATGTTTTTCTAATCCGTATGTGTCTGCATGGCTGGTAGTTGAACCAAGTACCTTCTACTGGGTAATTTTGGTGTATCTTGCAATTAATCACTTGAGGTTGTACAATGGAAGGGAAAAGTAGAGAATTACGCATAGTCAAGCATGGATAACTTGCCAAAGAGACTACTAATTCATTGACTTAATTTCACTTTCAGAGTGATATGAGACTAACGTTTTCTCTCTCCACAGTTACCCTCCATGCACAATAGTCATGACTGGCTCTGATCTCTGCCTGGTTAGCAGAAGACATGAAAGGCATTCACCTACATCAGATGGTACCCCTGTAGGATGCTCAGCATGATCTGAAATCTTGATAATGCAGACTTCCTGAACATGCTGAAGACTGCACAGTTGTGTAGTCATACATGAGTAGATGGTCCCTTTCACTGCTTCTGCTGAAAATGAGGAGACATGGGGTAACAGTCACGCATAGGTCAGGACCTCGGACCAGTGGGTACAATACCCCACTGTCACTGCAATCATTATTATATACATGGTGGAAGCTTTAAAGGGGCTTAACTTCACAGAAAGAATTTTAAAGTCCCTGAAATATGTATACAAACAGCCTTGTATGGCTGGATTACCACTGTAACTATTACTGAACATGTATGATTGTACAATGTTGCAAGAAGTTGTTTAAGCATTCCATATTATAGTGTGTGTGTGTGTGTGTGTATGTATGTATGTATGTGTGTGTGTGTGTGTGTATGTGTGTATATATATATATATATATATATATATATATATATATATAAAATCATATCTATTGCTTCCTCCATTCCCTTCATTCTAGATTACAGATGTTTAATTGCTGCATTTCAGACTAGTTAAGATATAATATTCAAGTAATAAGGTATTCTAATGGAGCTGGGAGGCAGGGGAAATGAAAAATTTACTGTCATGTTACACAACTACAGTTAAAAATTAAATAGAACAAATGTAAAATTCTGGTGCATATACAATACATTGGTTAAGATTTCTAAAACTAGGGTTTTGCTGGTTTTTTTTTTAAAAAGAAGTACCACTTTTTCTTTGTGATACTATAGTTATGCACAATAATTTATACCTAGTAAGAAATAAAATTTTCCATCTTCCACAAAATATATATAACTATAACATTCACATTGCTAGTTTAAGAAAACAAAATGTGAGTTTTACATATTATGTAGCAATCTTTGTGGACCCTTTTAAATCAGTACATGGAGCCTTGATTAAATAATGCTTGAACAACAAATCTGGTTTTTCCCATACAAAACACCAGATATTTTTTAAACTAAAAGCTAAATAATTTTTCCCATTTCACAATGGAACAATTACGAGCATAGTTCAGTTAACAGGGGAAAACATCTACAATATGGTAATAATGAAACAGTGAGAAAATATACATAATTTATCTTCCTCATAGAGGGATTCTGTGCCGATTTCCACAGGGGAATGAGCCAAAACCCAATCTTTTTCTGATCATATTGTTTGGTAGATTCACAGAAGAGAGCAATGCAACGTATTAGTATTCAGAGCTAAGCCACATGATTATTAGATTCATCATTTAATTGTACCACTTGAGGCTGAAGCAGCGATTAAATGTTAACGCTGTCATAATGAAAATATGATTTAATTCACTTATGCTCAAGGAACTAGTCCTCTAGTGAACTTTTGCCTTGTTCACCTTTGTCCTAGCAAACCCTGGATGGTATACAGGTGAAGTTTCTGCTCATGAGACTTCTGTTCAGTTACTGTGACCCCCTATGCCCAGTTCCACACCTCATCTGTCATTCTATTCAGGAGGGTCCCTGGGGGCAGCTGGGAGAAGGAGAAGAGGGAAAAACCACTTCTATGGATTACTTATTGTTAGCACCACATTAGAAGGAACCCTTGCCTAGTGTTTATCTGTCTCTCAGTAGGATTGAACAGCTTTAGGGTCACTAGAAGAGGTTAGTAATGACATTTCAGAAGAAGGAATGCTGTATATATGTTACTGAAATGAACAGGGATGAAAGAAGTGAACTGTAAATTTGTTTTAAGAAACCTACTCATCAATGTAAAAAAAAAGTGCAAACATTGTTATGGCTTGTTTAAAAGACAGTAATTTAGAAAGACTCAGAAATTTGGGTCTCTGGTTTTAGCAAATTGAACATCAATGCAATATCTCTGCCAGACATACAAAAGTGGGGCAAACTTCTCGTGAACAGTTTCTCACTTCTACTTACCAAGCAATGTAGATCTGAATTTATCTTCATCTAAATCGTCATGGCTGGGTTCATACCTACACCAATCCACAATGTCGCTTGTTTAGTTTTGGTTTAGCATGTTGTATGAACCCAACCATTGTTATTCGTGAACCACAGGTTAGCATGATGTACTAACCCAACCATTATAGTTGATTCAACACATTTGTGACTAAGAAAATTAAGTATAATGTGTGCCTGCAACAATGTACAATATTCTCTTCGATTGGTACAATGTACAAAGATGTAAAAAATATGGGGATGCTTATGAACATTTAATTTCCACTGCAGTCTAAAATGGTACAACCCAACAATACACACATCACATAAAGCAATTATCATACATTTTAGCTCTTAGCTAACATAAATTTCAGGCAGTCCATTCCAGCTGCTCTATCTTGTTCTACTTTTCTTTGCTAATTTAATATAAAATATTTACATAGATATTTTTCTGATTTTATAAAATTGCACACTGCCTACTACTGTAGCTAGATTTAAAAAATCATTCCCCACCCACCCAAAAGAACTGGATGCTATCCCAAGTCTACCTTATAACATGGTTAAAATATGCCAATTCTTTATCAAAACATTTGAAAGTGTTTTTACGAACACTCAATTTAACATAAAGAGAATAGATTTGTTTTCCCAACCTGGTACCCTCCAGATGTTGCCCAAGTTTCCATTCAGCACAACTAAAGACTAAAATATCAACATATCCTCAAATGCCAAGTTAGAGAAGCATGAGCTAGATATTTAAAATACACATACATTTCCCAGAGCTGATAATCTGAATCAGATATCACAAACATAAAGCAGTATTACTTGGAAATTAATTAAGGAAGGGGGGCACACGGGTTTTGCCATATGCATCTTAGGGCTTTTCCACTTCTCTGTTCCATATTAGACCAGCTGGTATTATTTCTTGCAAAGGATTTATTCTCTATTTGATTCTTAGACTTGTCTATGGCTTCTCCCCTTAATAGACAGAGAAAGATCTCCTTAATGATTATGACCAGACCTGGCTCATCCATCTTGCCCAACGTATTTCTGATGTTCTTCTGGCACTCGCTCTGGTGTGATTGCAAACTTTAACTATTAATTGGTAAATAGTGGGGTCAATCCTAGTTGATGAAGGCAAGCCCTAACATAATGAGCTGTGAGTGAAGGAAACATTTATTTTTGCAGCTGTTAACTGTTAGATCACTTACTAGGGGTAGATTATCTCACACATTGTCTTCAGGAACTCAAAAAGTAATTGAGGTTACAAGTTTATTTTAATCTGATTTGTATATTTGAGATAAGCAGATACCAAAATCAATTTGGGAAAAATATTGCTGCATGCCCAATTAAAATACTAACTTAATTTTCTATTGTCAGAACTAACTCACTGATTAAAAAACCCCACCACAACTGTGCATCTTTCAGAAGAATGGCCGCCTTGGACCTCCCATGCTGTCAAGTTCAAGTTCAATTTATTATGGTCCATGCTGTCAAAGCCAAATGCCTAGAGTCATCTGAGGAGAGCCATGGCTTGGGCGGAAATGGAATAAAATATATGACAGGAAGATTACTTGCAAAGACACAATTTAAGTACTGATGTTCTCTATTTTGAGTTGTGATTACTGCTACTAAGCTCTCATCCAGACCAGCAGTTAACCATGGAAAACTGAGATGTAGCTTCCACTAACCTCAACGGGACACGAGGCTCCCAATGTAGCGATCTAAAAGCACCTCAAATTAAAACAAGCTGCTGCTTCATCTTAATCCCCTGGGTATCCAATTCAAGTCACTTATTTTGCTACTCACCTAGAGATTATAATGCAAGTACACTGAAGGCCAAAGTATATGTATGTATAGATTCAAAGCAAGGTTACACACTGCACATTCCCTTTTGCACTAAATAAAAAGGTCCATTACTATAATAATAAAAATCACAATTAATATCAGTGAGCTTTCTAAGGAGGAGTTGAATATAAGAAGAGAATTACCCACAGGAAAAATCTGTTTTCTACCTGGAAATCACATTCCCCCCCACCCCTAATTTCAGATAAACTACCAGACCAACTAGCACAGCTTTCCCCACTGTGTGCCTCCAAGTACGCTGGGACTACAAATGTGGGTGTTGCAGACCCAACAAATCTGGAGAATATCATGTTGGAGAGGGTTAATCAGCGTACACATAACACTTTTCTTAACAGAAAACTCACTCATTAAAAAATAAAATAAAATAAAATAAAATAAAATAAAACAAAAAGGTTACCTTATTGGCAATGATTATATCATAAAAATAAGTTTAAATCACACAAGGGCATACAGAAATGCATACTAATATCTTACTACAGAGTATGTTTTAGAAATGCCTTTGCTGTCAGGAGGTAACTTGTGAGCATGAAGAGAAGCAAGGTTGGCTAATCAAGGTTTACAGAGAGGGATGCAGATAGTTCAAGAAGTCGCTGATGTTATAAAACCGGATGGTGTTGAAAACTGAGAGCTTGTTCCAGGAATTGCAGAAATTGAATCGGTGGTTGGTTTGGAAGAATGAGGAGAAAGTTAAGGCAAATACAGAACAGGAACAGAAGTGTTTGCCTTTATTTGTGATCAGTCCTCTCTCTTTCTCTCTCTTTTTTTGGTAATAGCTGCTTGTCCACAGAGATATGATGCAGATGGCTGTCCGAAGTTTTGCTAATACCTGATATTTCAGATAACACAGTAGTCAAAACATAACATTGTTCTAGGCTACCTGAGTTTTTCATGAAGCAGATGAATATCTGACATCCAAAACCGAAGTACCCTGGAACAGAAGAAATGGATGGTAGTGGTAAGAAACATTTTAAAATTATTTTTATATACACGCACACACCCCTTTGGTTCCATTTCATTTGTAGTTCAACAAAGAAGAGCAGAAGCTGAAAGAAACGAAAACCCACAGATAGTTATGTGGAGCAATGAGTCACTAACCTCTCTCTGTGCTCAGACTCCATTAATGGAATTCTCAATCAATAATCTCAATCAGTATTCTAAAACAAACAGAATTCTGAAACACCAAATACTATTGTCAGAGACATAATTTTCAATGAAAGAGAAGAAAATTTCAATGAAAGAGAAGAAAATTTTGGCACAAACTCGTCCCTTTGGGTGTAAATTTATACATTTGTTTTACCTCCTCCAGACATTTGAGCTTTTGTAAATAATGCTAAAATAAATTAAAAACTACAAATAATGATAATTTGAAACCAAAATAAGAATGCATAGAAATATCCAAAGGTATTAGAAGAAAAGCAGAGGAGCAAATAGTACTGAAAGGAAGATTTAAACATTAATACTATGATAGACTCGAAAGCATGCAAATGCAAGTAGATGAATAGGTACCGCTTCGGTGGGAAGGTAACAGCGTTCCATGTGCGTCATGCCGACCACATGACCGTGGAAGCGTCTTCAGACAACGCTGGCTCTTCGGCTAACAAACGGAGATGAGCACCAGCCCCTAGAGTCGGACACTACTGCACAAATGTGCGGGGGGAACCTTCACCTTTACATTTAGACTCCTGAGAGAGTTCACTTTCCAGCTTCAGGGAACCATCATGCAAAGTGGGAGCCTTTCCATTCTTTAACTTTCTTTATCTTTATTTATATATTTATGTTTATACCCTCCCGTATCACCTCATGGTGGCAGGTTCCATCTAAATAAGGTTTGGTTTTCAGTGCTTAATGGGGAGGGAGTGATATGGAGACAAGCATGCTCCAAAATATAAAAAAACAAAACCTTGGGTGCTGAGAATGTTAAGCCAAACCAAACCCTACCCAGCATTGAAAATGTATACAGCAACAACATCCAACATAGGTTTTCCAAACACAGTTACTATGTTAGATTCAGACCAACTATCTGGAACATTTTTTGTCAAACATGGTGCTTTCCTGTGTTCTTCTTCTATCATATCCAGATCAAATCAGATTACTTCAGACCATCTTGGCTTCACTGACCAGATGAGTATTTGTGAACATGCCAACTTCACCGACTGTTAACTGAGGATATCTAAATCATCAGTTTCCAAACAGCATGGTTATATAGTACAGTTATCCAAAAGCTAACCAAGGAGTTGATGCTGTCAAAAAACTATAATCCAGTTTGAGCAAATAAATGCTTATCGCTCTAAGTAAAAAAAAACTACTACTACCTCATCTTCTTCTTCAGATACTTTAATAGTATTATCCGGGGATTTGACAGGTTTCTGGGTACTGGTTCCATTTGTTTCAGCCTTCCCATGCTCAGCTTCCCACTCCTGTAGGACTTCGTCTATGTTAAAACGCCGCCGATAATTTACAAAAAAGTTCTTCACTTGCACCACAGACTTGTTTCCAATCACATCAGAGATTGCTTGAAAATCACGACCATACTTCCTGATTGCTACAAAAGAAAACAGATCTTTCTATCAATATCATTACTGAAGCTCAGATGACAATGATATATAACCTTCAAACTAATACTAAGCAATCCTGTCTCAGAGTAGCATGCATTTTCACAAGCATGCAGTGAGCTAGATTAGACTGAGTGACCTAAGATCATCCAGCAAAGGACTGTGAGAATTTAACCGAGATCTCCTTGTGAACCTGAATGGGATGTCAGAATAAAACTTGATGAATACATATTTGCATCAGCAGTATTGCAAAAAATGCATGCTGGAGACACTGTAGGGAATGTGTTGACAGAGCAAATGAACCTCACTGAGATGGAATGGTCATACTACATATAGCTTTAAAGTCAACAAATAAATTTAAGGGATACATCAAGGGCCACAGCCTTTCTAAAACAACTAAGGGTTTACGGAGCAGATAGAAACCTTTATAAACCTTCACTTGGCTTTCTTAAGATTCTGCCTCAATATAGGTCTGTCTGTCTGTCTGTCTGTCTGTCTATCTATCTATATCAAATTTATATGGCTGCCCACCCCACACAAGGTGACTCTGGGTGGTGTACAATAAAACCAACAATTTACACATATTATAAAACCAATTAAAACAATTATATTAATTATTAAAACCATATTTGATATTTCTTATGGCTAAATATAGATTTAGCTATATTTCCTTTTATTTTTCTTATCTCATACCTTTAATTTTTCCCTTATTATCTCTTCTTTTCTATACTTTGCATAATACTGCCTACCCCAAAGAGTAATAATCTGACATGTTCTAATAATTTAATTTAATTTAATTTAATTTAATTTAATTTAATTTAATTTAATTTAATTTAATTTAATTTAATTTAATTTAATTTTT
Source organism: Charina bottae (assembly GCA_023362775.1). NCBI lineage: Eukaryota > Metazoa > Chordata > Lepidosauria > Squamata > Charinaidae > Charina > Charina bottae. The sequence continues at coordinate 22,853,324 of JALMGJ010000017.1, forward strand.
TAATTTGCCATCCAATTCAAAAGTCTAGCTGGTGAACAATGTTAAAAACAGATTAAAACCCAGCAACAATCTTTAAAAAGTGGAGTGATCCAGAAGACTTGGCATACCATCATACAACAAGAGTACTGTCAAGGACTTTACCAGTGGTTAGATCAGAGCTTTCCAGACTTTTCATGTTGGTGACACACTTTTTAGACATGCATCATTTCGCAACACACTCTTACAGCAGGGCACAAGGCAGGCACTAGGACCTGCGTGGAATCCTGGCAGGGCTTGGAGGCAGCAGCAGCCGGGACACACCCAGACACTGCAGCTGACACACTAACGTGTCCCGACACACAGTTTGGAAAGCTCTGGGTTAGATCATAGTATATATAATATGCTGTCTGGTATGCTGTTCTCATGATCAAGAACATCATCTTGAGGCAAGGTATGTGTGGTGGTTTTAATGTTCATTGTTCAATTTTTTTTAAAAAAAGTCAAGAAAAACTGAACTCTAATCTGTATAACTATTCTTTCGTTTCTAATCTGTTTGGTCCATTTTTCTATTCCATCTAACATGATTTTTTTTCAAATTCTTGGTTTAAATATTTCACAATCATTTAAAAAAGAAAAAAATAAACAGCACAAATAACTATGCCATTCTTAAAACATTTAATTGATTAATACAGGGCTTCTCAAATTTGGGGGTGCCATGATCTCCTAAAATAAATGAATTTGTGTGAGCCTCAATAATAACATCATTAAATAATATGACTATCAATATGAATGCTTGCTGGAAGAATTAATTTATCCAGTTGTGTGGGGTCAACTGAGTAAGTGGCTAATTACTCAGTTGACCCCTCTTACGCCAGCAGTTACTTATTTCCTTTTGGTCTCTTGTGGGCAAGATCCCAATGCCACCACTGTGTTTCTTCCATGGCACAAGTCCCCCTGGCCTCGATAGTGCCCTCCCTTGCCCAGGCTGCATCAATGCTAGTAGTACCATCCCTCAGTCAGAGGCGTTGCAGCTGCACTTGAATCTACCCAGGCACCATTCCATTTCCCTGCAGATTATTTGCCAGCCACTACTGCAGGGTAGTCTCAGCTTCCCACTGGAACATTTAAATTTCTCTCCGCAGCGGGTAGTAGAAACAGGGCTCTCAGAAGGGAGTCACAGATAGGTATAAACCAATCAGAGATCCCAGCATCGCTGGCTGCAGAGCAGAAGTTAGGTCTGAGAAGACTTGCTTCCTTCTTTGCCTGGACAAGCCAGTTATGGCCCCCTCAAATATGCTCATGGCTGACCCCACAGGGGACTGCAACCCAGAGTTTGAGATTCTCCACCTTAACAAAAATGAATAGAAAACAAATTTCTACCCTTAACAAATATGCTTCCACAACTTGACAAAAGTCAAGCACAAGGACTTCCCCTTGTAAGTAAACCTGCAGTGGCTGAAATTGAGCACATTGTGCATACAGCGCGTGTGCACACAAAAATAAACTATTCTTATTATGTTTAAAATATGCACATTGAACAGATATATGTATTTTTTTCTTTATTTCAGAAAAGGAACATAAGAAGCCCAAGACATGGGTGGAGCTACTTTTCCAGCCAAACTCCACCCACTTCAACCAACAATCATCACTTGGAACATGAGGAACCGGGTCAATCATCATCTGGAGTATGGGAAACCGCCATTGCAAAAATGAATGAGAGTCTGGCCATCCTGGAGTAAGTGCAGTTGCAACTATCAAATGTTAGCATCAACCCTGAGAGGTGAGTCAGAAGCAGAAATTTGGAGCATTATTTCACTGGGCAATGAGGAAATGCTCCATCAGAAACCAAGTCAGAGGGAATATATTTGCAACACCATACCTTGCACTGCAAGAAGCTGTTCATCCGTGGTCCAGCGTGCATTAAATTTCAGTGTTACCTAAGTGTCATGAAACATAAAGAGAATAATTTACTTAGATAACAGATGTGCTTTTAAACCCCAGCCCCCAAACTATATACAAATGAAACAGTGAATGCATTGCTTGAGCAGTCATTTGTTAAATAAAGCCTGCATTATTCTTCTCAGCATGTTTTAAAAAATCTCTTTTCAAGTGAAATTACAGCGGCAGCCCATTATTTAGTTAACAATAACATTTAACTTATAATAGCAGAAAGAAAAAAGGGGATAAAGGGAGTGGCCAATGATTTTAGCACAAGGTTAGCTGCAAGACTCCAATTATGGGTTGGCTTTGTAAACCAAGCCAGAATTTAAGGGCACCTGGACTGTGGCCTTTGGTATCTTCCTGATCTTGAATTGTGCACTTCTTCTCATCCTAGCTCCAAGACTGGAACTAGAAAAGGGGATTGGGATAATTTCCAAACTTGCACTGGGTCTCCGAAGCACTTGAAGGACCTCTGCAGCCCAATGCAATTATGGGGATAGATGGCAAATTTGATCAGCTTTTATCTCGCAAGTCAGGTGCCCTTCTATAAACTTCAGAAAAGAGAAAAAACATAACTTCCCATTAGCATGCAAACTTACCTCTGGTAACCTATATTGCTCTATTCCCCCTTCAAGTTTCTCTTTCAAAGAGCTGTTGGTTTGTTTGATATTTTGAATCTGAAAAAAAAGGTTCCTCTCTCAGTATGGATAATACCCAAAGTTCCTGCCTGATCTAATCTCTAATATTCTCTGTTCCCCCATGCCACTAACTTAAGCTAGAGTCTCCGTTCCTCCAAGAGTCCCAGTTCCCTCCCCAACTAAGATTGGGGTCTTTCTCTCCTCCCTCTGAAACATCCAATAACTCAGTAGCTGGGAAGCAATAATGGGGAATAGGCTCTTTCCTTCTTACCCTCTTTGGGGACTTTCTAAGGTTGATACTTGTAGAGAACAGGATACCAAGTTGGATGGTTCCCAGCAGAACTCTTACATTTCTAAAATGATCATGTTCCCATTGCTTATCTGTGTCTGTCTTTTGGACAGGGAGATATTAAAAACAAACAAACACCACCCTGACCCATTCTCTGAGCTGCAACCACTTACCGTTTTTATTTTGAGAAGATGCCTGTGGAGCTTTTTTCCAAAGTCTGATCATAATAAAAGCTATCTGTCTACCTGCCTATGGAGCCCACGACACTGGTGATGCTGGAGGTTGAAGCTGTGTTTTGCAATCCACAATTTTCCATTTAAATGTTTTTGAAATTAAAATAATCTTTTAAAATGTCAAGTACAACAGGCAATATGGCAAGTATAAAGGGAAGTGACCATAGTTACATGGATATGGTTACGTGGATGCCTATGGGACCAAACAAATGACTTGTGCAGTAATCTGACCAATGGAGGGAATGGAAGAATAAAAGCTAGTTTCACAGAAGTGGCAAGGCAGAGGAAAGATATTCTAATATTTTATACCTGTATGTGTGAAATTAGAGTTTAGACAGAAATCAATAAAACAACTGATATAAGAGTTCCCAGAAACTAGAAAGTCCAAAGTATGGAGAAACACAGAAACTATGATTTATGGAAATCTGTCCTGAGTAAGATACAGGAAGTTGGCAATCCATTTGCTGCACTGTAAATAGGAAGCCAAATTGAAATAATTCTCCTCTAAAATGTACTGCAACTGACAGCTTGTGAATCAGGTCTCATCCTGATGCAAAACATCTCACCCTAGCTATAAATCCTCCCAGGAAGCTGTGAAGTTGAGATTGAGGGCAGCTTCTGTTTAAAATATGTATCAGATGATTAAAAAGAAGCCTCACTGTGTTGCCAGGAGAAAACACATACCTGTCGCTTGATGGAGACAAGCTCCATATCCAGTTGCCTGAGCAAAGTGGTGGCAGCGGTTGCATTGGCAGACACGGCTTCCACATCTTCCTGAGAGAGAAACATTCCTTTGGGAGGTTTCCTCTTGGCTCTGTTCTTAGCAGCCTGGGTACTGTGCTTTTCTTTCTTTACCTGAGGGATTGTTTCCACAGGGGGAACCTGCAAAGGAGAGATCTACCGTATGTAAGCCTGATTACTCAACCACAAGCTATCCACCACCTCAGCTGCCACTTCCAAACAGACCCCAAACCAGGTGTGGACAGACCGTGAGCTCTTTTAAGTAAGATCCTGCGTGACAAAAGCCAGGTGCAGAAGGGATACACTGTCCTGCTTCATGAGAAACACTCCTTTGCCAAAGACTACAGTCCGTACTGCCCACCTGGGGAAAAGGACCCAATACCCCCACATAGGACTAAAGTGACAGCACCCCCCACACACACTTTCCAAGCATGCCACTGAAAGCTAACCAAAGCATTCTTTCCAAGCTCAGGCCAGCAGCATCTCAGTTTAATAGTGTATCAAAAATAAAAGAATATCTTTCTGGTTGAGCATGGGGGTGGTTGAATTAGAAAAAAGTCTAAAAATTATGTTTGATATGCTATTTCCTGTATGTCAGCCAGAAGGGAAGAAGAAGAAACTAATTTAAGACAAAACATGAAGGGTCAGATGATTGCAGGCTAATCCTTAAAGCTCATTCCTTTTTATATGCAGCACTGCAAAACAGAGGGATAAAGACTTTTGCATGAGTATGAAATCTGCCCTAGAAAAAGGTCTTTCAGGGACAAGTATGAAACATAAAGAATACAATTGCAGAACATGAATCTAAGACGCTATTTTAGATTTCTGCAAAGGAACACTTGGATCTGCTTGCCACTCCACTAGCAATGTAATTTTTAAAATTCCTTCTGAATCTTTTGGTAACACTAAGGACATGTCTGCAGAATGTGAAAGGACCCTCAAAAATCTCCTTGTTAAGGGAAAGCAATAATTGCTTCTGCCTTTCCTCAAAAGAAAACAGCAAAGCGTACAGGAGCCAAGCGACTCTGCCCTCCTACTCTGAGGAAAATATCAACCTCCATCCAACAGGGAATAGTACACGCAGAATTCCCAGAAGATTCTGCCTCCTCCAATAGGGAGGGAGGGAGGCCACATAGGCTGCACCTTAGTTTGACACGTCCATTCTAGCAGAAAGGTCGGGCTGCCTCGGGGCCTACCTGCTTCCCTCCGTCTCCCTCCACCTCTGCTCAGTGATAACTATGTTTTATTGCAGTGTGCACCGTGGAGGAAGAGTAGTCACTTTTAATCATTGTACGCTCTTAAGTCAGTGACTTACATCAGCTTTCAATCTTGATGCTGGCCTTTGGTTCGAAAACAAAGTTGACCTAGCATTAATTAGGATTTTGCTACTTTGGGCATCAACTGCTGGAGAGAGAATTCTCAGCACTGGACGGGGCATGCATTTGTGTGCATTTAATAAGAGAGAGGGATTCAGAGAAGGGCTGGCAGGAAACAGGAAAAGAAAAGCTTCCCAAGACAGTCTCTCTCAACCACAGTTAAGATATATAGTTAGGCTCCTCCTCTTCCTTAGACATGATCCAATGCCCACACTGATTCACTTCAGCATGTTCAAAGTAACATGCAGCATTTGTCTAGTACTTACAGTATGTTGGAAGACTGCCTTTTTGAAGAGGCAATATATTGCATCAATTCACATACTGCACTAAGCCATAATATATGGGTTTAACTGGTTTAGGCTTAGCATGTTAGGGTGAACTTAGCTAACTGCAATTTATTCAAGACATTATATTTAAATAAACCATGCCTTAGTGTGATGTGCAAAACAAACAATGCATGAAGGGGTAGAGACATGACTTAATAAAGAAGTTTGTGTTTTCTCTGTAAACAGATCCTAGATTCCTCCCTTGACATTTCCCAGTAAAGATTCAGCCAGAAAACCTAAGCTACTATTAGCAGAAAATAACCTGATCTATATAGATCAATAACATAACAGGGATTAAGGGCAGTTTTGTATATTGCGGTGTTTTTAATACTGGTACACTGAAATATCTAAGCATCCACAACACCCCTCACCAGCTTACATGTGGTAAGAGTTCATCTCTCTATAGTATGGAGTAAATTAAATTGCAGTTTTATCTTCTAAGCTATGGAAAAGACTCCTATTTCTTAGCCTTCACATCTAAGCACAAAGATAGGGTGGTCCCCATTCATCTTTCCAACCTTTCTACATGTTTGAAGACTCAGGAAAACATGGTGGGCTTTTGTCACCACAAACAATCATTGGCTAGCAAATGCAAGCCAGCTTTGCAGGCATCTAACAGTATGTTTTCAACAGAAACACTGCCACTGGAGATGGTTGGATCAGACTACTTCTCATTACATTAGTGGAAACCTACTTTCTGAATGTTAGAACATAAGAAGACCCTTCCTAGATCAAGACAGCCTAGTTCCAAATTTTGTATCTCATTGTATAGTCGAAGGCTTTCACGGCCGGAATCCGATGGTTGTTGTGGGTTTTCTGGGCTGTGTGGCTGTGTTCTGGCAGTTTTGGTTCCTAATGTTTCACCAGTCGCTGTGGCTGGCATCTTCAGAGGGCAGGAGCACAGCTAGAAGATACTCTCTGTGCCCAGGTGGAGGGTGTGTGTTCCTGCTGGTGTTTATAGCTGCTGAGAGGGTGTGTGTCTTCTGTGGGTCATTTACAAGAGATTAGGAGAGGGTTCTTTGTGGTGATTAGGGGGTGTGGTATTGTGTGATTAGCACATCTATTGTGTGAGTTGTTTGTATATTTCTGTGGTTGAGTAGAGTTTGTTGACCTTTTGCAAGCTGTGTTTTTCAGTACTGGCAGCCAGGTTTTGCTGATCTTTAGGCTTTCTAAAAGAAGGAAAAGAATGTACATCCTCTTACAGATTTAATGTTATGGGATAATTTTGGATAATCAGCTATATCACCTACACCAGGGGTCCCCAACCCCAGGGCTGCGGACCGGTCCCGGTCCGTGGCCTGTTAGGAACTGGGCCGCACTGTCCGGAACGAGTCTTCTGTCGCCGCCATGCCGGTCTCCAACTCGGAAGAAGAGGAGCTGATAACAGGAAGAGGTGGGGAAGGCATGAAAGCCGAGCTGGAGCAGCTCATAGGAGGAGACCGGGAAGCAGAAGCACCTACGCCTATCAGCGCACAGCAAAGGAGGCTAGAGAGGCGGGCTGAGCAGTGCTTGGCCCGATTGGCTCCCGCCTGCAAGCGGTGTGAAAATCGAAGCCTGGCTGTGTGCACCTCCATCGCCCGAACTCCAGCCGCCTGAACTCCAGCCACTGCCCATAGCCGTGAGTGTTCCCGCATCTCAGCCTCGTCTTGCCACTGCGCGGCCTTCTGCATTATGGTGAGTTGTATAATTATTTCATTATATATTACAATGTAATAATAATAGAAATAAAGTGCACAATAAATGTAATGCGCTTCAATCATCCTGAAACCATCCACCCGCCCGGTCCGTGGAAAAATTGTCTTCTACAAAACCAGTCCCTGGTGCCAAAAAGGTTGGGGACCCCTGACCTACACGATTATAGAACTGTAGACCAGTTAGCTTTGTTTGAGCAGTTTTTTTTCCAGGAAAGATTCCTTGTTGCTTTTAAACTGCCTCCCCCAGATATGTGCAAAGTAAAAATGGATGGTGGAATGGTGAATAAGAAAGGAGCTGAACCATGCCTAATTCTTTCCCCCACATAAGCCTATCACTTCCTGAAAGCCTTTTGGTAGAAAGTTGGCAAAAAAAAAAGCAGCAGGAAGTGGGGAAATTGATAGGTCATCCTTCTACTTCAAATTATGTCATCATTGGACACATAAGCAAGCATGCACACATTACTTGCATAAAAAGAGGTATTATAAATGTTTTCATAAGTATTTGGGATAAAGGAGATAGATGCAAAATGAAGGCAGTTTAATAAAACTCCTCTATTTCATCAAGATCCCTAATCTGGGGTCTTCCAGATGTGTTGAACTGAAAATTCAACATCTTCAGCCAGAGCACAGCCTGTAGCAGTGTTAGCTAAGGAACTATGCAGATTAAAGTAAAAAGTCATTGTTCCTTTCTATTCTGCATTTGTCAGACTGCACCTAGAATATTGCAACCAGTTCTCAGTACCACAGTTTAGGAAGAACTCTGACAAACTGGAGCATATCCAGCAAGAAACCAAGATGAGAAGGGGTTGGTGGGGAGGGATTACTAGGAACATTTGAAGGCACTGAGTATGATAGCTGTCTTCAGATTTCTGAAGGGATATAATGTGAAAGAGTGGGAAGTATTGTTCAGAATTATTCTAGAAGACAAAAAAAAGAGTTATGAGGAAGTAGGTCTCAGTTGGACATCAGGAAAAATTTTCTAACAATAAACACAGTAGAATAGACTGCTTTGGGAAGAGGCAGAATCTTCTACACTGCAAGCATTTAAACAGAGGTTAGATGGCCATCTGTCAGTAATGCTACAGCAATGGACTCCTGCAATGAGTAGGGAGATGGACTAAATAATGTTCATGGTCCCTTTCCACCTATGATTCTAAGTCCCACGCATCTGGAGGGTACCAGGTTGGGAAGGTTGTATGAGTGTGTGAAAAACAAGGGAGTGTAAGTCAACATACATTATACTATCTAGAAAGCAGACAAACTCAAACATTACAACCATCTGTTTCCTTTCGTAAAACACAGCAGTTACAAATTAACTTTGACTTTCACCATGCATGGCTACATCCACTGTTCTGAATGGCATTGCAGGGAATCAATGGCAAATCAAAGCTTTAGGTGATTAGGCAGAACCAAAGCCTACATTTCATATATAAAGCCTGTCAAAAAGATTTTAAAACTTTAGCTAATTATATACCTCTCATAGAACAGCCATCCAACTGAGATAGGTGTAACCTTGGTGGTGCCAAAAACTGATACCCAAGAAATGCGAAACTAAAAAACATGGGCATCTTTTTCTTAAAAACATAAAATGCTGGTCTTGTGAAAGACATCTTCTGTCTTTACCCCTCCACCATACTTTGAATCTAGATAAAAATAGCTCTGCAAGAACAGACTGATCAAATCCAGCATTGAGTTTCCCACTGTGGCCAACCAGATGCCTCTGGGAAGCCCACAAGCAAAACACAAATGTAAAAACCTTCTGCAATGTATTGTTCCCCAGCAACTGACATTCAGAAGCACACTACCTATCGATTTCAATATCTGTGAAGTTGTGCTAAACCATTATATAGTTAGTTTGGTCCTGGATTAGTGTGCTGTGAAAACTCAGCCACTGCAGTATATAAGCAATTATTTATGAAAGAGATGGACAACTTCTGGTGGTTGCTGATAATATTAAACTTTTGGGAGTCTCAAGGCTACAGTGGATAGGGAGGGACTGAATTGTACATTTAAACAGATATTCTGTTTTTTTGGAAAGGATACATTTTGAGTTTTTAACTTTGTTAAGCCTGTTTGGGAGGGAAATAAATATCTGGTGAAATATGGTTAAATAAATCATGCCTTATTTGGCAAAATGTGGTTAAATAAACACGTGGTTAAATAAAATGTGGTTTCATGCAATATGCAATCCCACCACAAAGTGCTCCTTTTATTAACAGCAGGTAGTAAGGGAATAATTTCCCCCACACAGTTATAGGATGTAATGTATGTGCGAGCTAGAGCTTCACAGGGATGTTCATCTGTCTGGATATTTCCTACTTCTTTGTTCCCTGGCCAAGGAGTCATCCAATCATCCAATGGGAAAAATCAGAACTTCCCCCTATCCACCCAGCTCTGCTCTTATTAACTGAACATACAAGCACAGACACATGGGATTGTAAAATGGAAAATCTATCCTCATGTATTGGCAGGTACCTGTTGTGCTGCTGCTGTTCCTCAGTAGAGGTCTTTCTTTTTGGACCAGATCCCTGACACAAAGTAAGACAATTGTTCATCTATATCAGTTCCAAGCCACACTGACTCAAAAGCAGTCTCCAAGTTTGCTGGAGTCTTGCACAGCTCTCCTGGAAAATCCGGGTTGGGGGGGGGGGTTGTAGCTGGGACAACCTTCCATGTCATGAAATACAGACTGTCAAAGAAATTGCAAATATTCTTCCAGGGGATTTTAAAGAGACACAAGGCCAGGTTAAGAAATTGGAGATTAAATCAGATTCTATTACTATGGAACATAATTTAGATGCTATTGTATTACCAGAAATGAGAGAAGAAGAATGTATTTTGAGTTTGATAGGAGCTCTGGAAAAATTAGATGAGAATATGAGAAAATATATAGTTGATACTTTAGTTCAACATTTAGAGACAGAAGAAGAAGACATGGACTCTGAGATAGATAAAATTTTTAGAGTTGAATCACGTTACGTTAGAGATAAGAAACTGTCAAGATATTTTGTGAGAAAAGTTATAAAAGAACAAAATCTGAAGAAATATTATAGCGAGAGATCAAAAATAGTAGGGTTGGGTATAACTTAAAAGAATTAAATCAGAATTTTTTTTCTTTCTTTTTGTTTGGAATCTGGGTTGTATAAATAGAAAAATCCTTTTCTTTTTATTTCTATATGCATAGTATAATAGTATAGTTGGGTATATCTATATATGTATAGTTTTGGGAAAATTAAAGTGTACCAACAATACAGGAATGGATGTTGAAACTACTAGAAATGGCAGAAAATGACAAATTGATTTCCCTACTAAAAGAAAATTTTAATTATTATTCTTTAATGAGTGGAAATCTTTGATGGACTATTTGCAAAAAGCAGGAGGAGTAAAGCTAAATATGGAGTTTTTGTTGATTAGATTATAGATAAATAGTACATAATAGACAAGGAAAAATATATGAATGTTATATGAATAGCCAGCATGTTAAAACAAACTATCTATTTTATTCTTATGACCATAGACGGATCGGAGGTCATCTAATTTCTGTGTATGTCTTTTTCTTTATTCTTTTTTTCTTTTTCTTTACTGCACTTTTCTTTTTCTTTTCTTTTAATTTGTATTTCTTTTTCCGTTTCATCTTTATCTTTTAGCTTTGTATACCTAAAAACCTAATAAAACTTAATAAAAAAAAAAAAGTAGTCTCCAAGTTTGCTGGAGTCTTGCACAGCTCTCCTGGAAAATCTGGGGGGGGGGGGGTTGTAGCTGGGACAACCTTCCATGTCCAAAGCAGATACTCTCTTACAGAGCTACATACTTTCTCCTACAATCAGGGAATAACTTTTCATTTAGATAATGACCTCCTGCCTATGGTCAACAAGTCAGTCTGCCAAGTTTGTTTTGAATACCCAGCTTGCCAGTTGTGTTACTACAACTATGGATTCTGCAATCATCTTACTGTGGTGTAAGCATGCACAAAACATTTTGATTCGAATTCTTTTTAATTCAAGACACCCATTTTGAGTAAAAAGAGCTGTTTCAAGCTTAAAGCACATTGTTTTGAGCAGCTCTGGAAGAATATCAAGCTAAAACCAGCTCTATTTCTACTTCAAAATTCTTCCAGAATGCTTGAGATGTTTTGCATAGCAGCGCTGTGGTGTAACCTGTTGTTCCTGCCTTTTAATTAAAAGATCTGGATTATGAGTGCTCATTTGGTGAAGGAAGAAACAGCTAATGCAAAATCGTATTTGTAGGCATCTGGGGCTCATAGGGTACAGATAAGGAAACTCTCAGCATTATAAAAATACAGTATACAACATGTATATTCTGGATTGAGGATTTGGCATGAAGACAATTTAACTGATTTTGAACTATATTAAATGTGTCTTTAATTACCAATCAATGTCACACTAAACTCCCAAAGCGGAAGCTTCTATTTAGCACTACATTATTAAAAAAATACCAGATAAATTCACCCATCTGTCACTTCAGTAATAGAAGTAATTGTAAAAATTCTAAGAATGCAATGACACAGGATACATTTCCAGAGTTCAGTATTAAAAGATCTGCTGCTTTATATTCTCTCATTCAATGCAGTAATCCCAGTTCTCAGCACTCAATGTTCATCGTTTCAACAATCCTGTCAAGTAGGGTAAGGCTGAGAGGCACTAGAGGCGATATCTAGTCCAAGGTCATTCAGTGAGCTTCATGGTTGAATGGAGATTTGAATCTGGATTACATCAGCCACTTTTATCACAAAATGATAAAGTTTACACATTGCACTAATCCATGTTCTATTGGATCATGGTTTGAAGCTACAATTGGACGGGTTCACAAAACACAAATCGAAGCAAGCCACATTATGATTAAAGCAATGTGTGAACCTAACTAGATTCACAGCTTCACATATTACTTTGTTGACCTCAACCATGAGGTACCATTCTACTATGGGATATTACTGTGTGATATAGTGAAATCAGGAACGACATTCGGAAGTAATGTTATTGAAATTTTTAAAAAGTCAGCTTTTAAACTGCATCTAGTATGATCATAATTTCTGACAAGCACTGACTCTGATACAACAAACTTTATTTTCATAATCCAAGCCAAGATTGTAAGATAATTTATATGGCCAGAGTCTATATAATTCGTATTTTTGGTATAAAGAAACAATGAATCAATTTCCAATTACTGGGTATGTCGTTCAACCGAATGTATGCATCTGAAAATATTAAACTTTGTTTCAAAGTCAAATGAATATAGGTAATTACTTCTTCCCACAGCATAATAACTGAAGGCTTGCCCTAATTGATTCTCTGTGCCCTTATTATTGCCAAGAGATTAGTTCTTAAACATTGGAAAGACAAATTTATGGCATCAATTACCCAGTGGATTGAAGAGGTGATGTTACTGGCATCTTTTGGATGAGTGAAATATGGTTATCCGTTATTGAAATGGTTTATCTTTCATGCATATCTTTATATGCATGAGAATCCTTTATAGATACATTTTTGTTGCTATTGATTTTTTATTTTTGTTTTAATTTTTCTCTCTCTGTTCTGTTGTATTAAATAACTGTCCCCCCCATCATAAACGTATAGAATTGGAAGGTGTAATTTAAGACAGAGAGACTAACTCCCTGTTTAGAGTAAGAGTCCACATTCCCTAACATTTGGTAGTCCAGCCTCTGCTTAAACACATACATTGAAGGAGAGCTGCACAGCTCCCTCAGCCATTGGTTCCAGGGTCAAAGTGTTTTGTAACATTCAGCCGGAATCTGATTTCTTGTAACTTTGATCCATTAGTTCACCCTATGCTCCAGAACAGGTGTCTGTAAAAAGTGCTATTCTATGCCCCCCCCCGGTCAACTTATCTCAAAGCTGAACATGCCAAGGTGACCCAGCCTCTCTTTGTAAGACTTAGATTGTCTTTTATCATCCTTGTTTTGCCCTTCTCTGCACCTGCTCTAGTTTCTCTGAAATCTTTATAAAATGTGGTGTCCAGTATTTGAGATGGGATATGGAATAAAATGGAACTATTGCTTCCTGTGATTTAGAAACTAGACTTCGATTGATGCAGCCTCAAATTGCATTTGCCCTTTCAGCATCTATGTCACACTGCTGACTCATATTCAGTTTGTAATCAACTATAATTCCAGGCTCTTTTACACAAGTACAGTGATTTCTTTTTCTTACATGAAGAACTTTGCATTTGTCTCTATTAAATTTCATTCTGGTTTTTTTTCCCCAGACCATTTCTCTAAATTGCCAAGATCATTTTGAATCTTATTTCTGTTTTCTTGGGCAGTGGATATTCAACCCAATTTTGTATCATCTGTAAATCTGATATGCATTCTCTCTACTTCTTATGTATTATTATCCTTTCTAAGCAGCTGGTGCAATAATTTACTTCTCTTCCTTTTATTTTGAATGTATCTGAAGAAGACCTTTTTGTCGTTCTTTACGTCCTTCACTAATCTCGCCTCATTCTTTCTTGACACCTACTCTACAAATCTGGGTGCCCTTGGTGGGTGGCCTGGCTATTCTTTCCACTTCCCATATGTGATTTTTTCTTTCTTTCATATCTTCAATAAGATGTATGATTTCATCTTTTACCTTCTTCCCCCACCTCTTGTTGGAACAGTTTGCAAGTGTGCTTTCAGTACCTCCTTTTTGGAATTCCCATGCATCTTGGGCTCCTTTTCCTACCAGTTTCTCTTTGCATGAAACCCTTTACTTACTGTTAATCTGACTTTATTACAGTCTGCTTTCTTGAAACCCAAGGTATATGTGTAATTACGTTCACTTTTAGTTTAAGTTTCCTTTAATATTAAGCATCCCAGTATTAAATCATTGCATTTATTCAAAGTTATCTCTACATCCTATTGATTGATTGGATTTTGGGGCTGCCTGACATCAAAAAGTCTCTGGGCGGCTTACAGCATTTAAAAGAATACATAATTTAAAAGAGACATGACTGTCCAGACAAACTACGTAAATGACATCCAGAAAAATATTGACAGGGGCTCCATAAACGTTAAGTTTCCAAAATAAAGGAAAAAGCCCTACTTGCAATGTACATAATATGGTATATTATTCTTCTTGCCTGTTAGATCCACTTTGCTCAAGGAATCAGCTGCTTTTAAAGTTTTGGCTCTGAAATCATACACCAATAAATCACATTTGGGAAAAAATACTTTCTGCTTGGATTATAACAGCCATTTGGAAAAGGATATGCCATTATACATATAGTGATACAATTATGTATGCCACATTCCTGAGATATATGCTGGTGTCATTTATGTACAAATGTTTAAAGATACAATGAAATCTGAAAACACAGTGTTTTTCATCTGAATTCATAACACTGGATTCTCAACTCATTGAACAAATTACAAATTATGTTGGGGTCAGTTCACCCATCACTTTCCAAAACTATTGTGTTATTCACTGTCATACAGTCTTAATGAATCTGCCTTACTAAAACTTAATGTACCAAGTCTATCAAGGGAATAGATTTTCAGACTCTGTTCTAGTACCAATACTAGAAGCCAAGAAAAGAAATACAAAATAAGTACTCATAAACTACAATAAAATCACATATTACAATGCAACTAAATTGTGGGGTTTTGCCTAACAGTATGATGATACGTTTGCAGTTTTCTGACTTGTATTTGGAACTTCTGGCTACACCTTATGATTGGAGGCTACACCTTACCTTCCACTCACCTTGAAAGAACTGACGTATGTGCCAGTGAAAATGACTACACTTCACAACTCATGAAACTCTCTATATTATATAATAATGTTAATGTATTTTAGCTGATATCTGACAGCTTCTTTGTCTTGCATTAACTTAATTGTGTTTTAATATATTATTTTATTTGTAGCAGATGTCTTTGGACATTTATATATTATTGAAGTTTTTATTAAAATTTGGCCATTGAAACCTAATTTGATTACTAGATAGATGACTCAAAAGAGGTGCAGGCATAACATTAGCAATCTTTTTAAGGACAGAGGCATACTTTAAAAAAAGCAAAGAAATATTTAGCTTCTGAAGATACCAGAGGACTTCAGCAGAGTGGGGTTGGAAAATTGTAGGGCCCTTTTCCTTTTCTTTCCATTCTTGAAAAAGGAAAGTAGTGAATTTTAAATCTGGAATGGATGCATTTTGCCTTTTAGAAACTTAATGTATTCATATCCTCCCTTATTCTTGCTAAAAATGGGGAGGGGGGATTATGCTGCTGAAATTTAGCCATTTCACTACCAAACTTCAACAATGTGATCCAGGAGTGCTGTTAGGGTCTCATGGGGCTTATAGATCATGAATTCCCCAACCCTTGATTTAGAAACAAAGGAGGACAGTTGAAAGAGGACATACAAACTTTTTGTGTATACGTAAGGATTCAGATGAATCAACAATAGATTCACCTTATATGTTTTGGCATCACCGGGGAACTTATTTATTTGCCAATCACACCACCAAGAAACCCATATGGAGCTTGATCTCAAAAGAAATGTAGTCTTAGGGGCATAATATATGTTCTACTTTTCCTCTCAAGACAAAATTCTGTATTAAACCCACTACAGGACATTGACAGTGGTTTCAATCATAGCACAAGAGAACCAATTCAAATGCAACTAAAAGAATTCCATCTAGCAGGGTCCAGGAGGCGTGCCTTCTCTGCGATAGCACCCGCCCTGTGGAATATCTTGCCCCCGGAGGTGAGGCGGGCACCCTCGCTCCTGGCCTTCAGGAAGTCTTTAAAGTCCTGGTTATGCCGCCTTGCCTGGAACGAAGGAAATAATAGTTCCTCCTGGGGGTGGTTAGCTTAGTAATATCCTCCATTTAAGAACACACCATCTCTTGGATTTTTTGATTTTTTTATAGTAGATTTTAGATGTATAGGTTTTTAACTTTTTATAATATGATTGTAAACCGCCCAGAGTCTACCATGGTGGAGATGGGCGGTGATAAATCCAAATAATAAACAAACAAACAAACAAACAAACAAACAAACTTATATAATCATGAGTGCAGACACTGTTCAATTTTGTCTCAAGAAATCAAGGAATCATGTTGCCTCTCAAATTTCAGATGGAAGGAAAATAATATTTTCTCTGACAGATATTTACCCTGGACTCTACACAAAAAATAATGCCAAGAAGTCACTAATAGTTATGACAAGCACATAAGATTTGAACACAAATTGTGAAAATGTAAAATAAAGCACCATCAAAATGACACTCAAATTAAAATGCCCATGTCTGTATCTCCCATGGCAGAGTAGTTTTCCACATCTACAATTGCACATGGCCATAATACGCAATTAAACTGTAATCTTGCAGGAGTTTATTTCCATCATCTTCAGTTATGAACATGTTGTTGACAGATCCCGTCAGTGCTAATCAGATGGCAAAAGCAGAAAGGACATTCTAGGAGTATGTAAAATGCTGTCTGCCACAAGATATAAAAATAGTGCCACCATTTGATTTTTTTACACATTCCTGCTCCAACTGAAGACAAACAGCTTCCCAGGATACTTAAGAGCAAATCAAAGTTTTACTGCATCCAATTGTCATTGTTACAGGCATATACACATGCTGTAATATGACTATTGTTACCATTTAGAAAAAAGGAAATGACATAATATTGCTTTTTTAAAAATCCCCTTTCTTCAACCTCTCTGGGGAATTTCCCTACGTATGACTGACCTTTGGCCAGCAATTTAAAGCATTACTTACTTAGTGTTTTAGAAATTAACTCATTTAATGCAACTGGGATGTTGTTTGAATACTGATTTTCCATTACCCAATAAAGTTTTGTTGTTTCAGCACCATTGCTTTATTATCCAAAAAAGACCGATAATGTTATAAATGAAAACAAGTACAAAGTATCTAATGAAGCAGGTCCAACAGCCTGATCAGTGATCTAGAAATGTCTAAACTCTTCTTATAATCTTGAACGTTTTTCAACAAAAAAGCATAGTTACAATACATCTTTGAAATCTTTAAGATTCATATGAGGTTTAAATATGCTGATGATACCCAATTATACATCTCCGTCCCGGGTGACTTAAGTGATGCTGTGACCACCCTCTCTAGGTGCCTGGAGGCTGTAGGGGTCTGGATGGGGAACAACAGGCTTCAGCTGAACCCTGGTAAGACGGAGTGGCTGTGGGTTGAGGGCTCCTCAGCATACAGGAATCTTCTATCTTTGGTTCTGGATGGGGTTGCACTGCCCCAGACAGATCCGGTGCAGAACCTGGGGGTTCTCCTGGACTCACAGCTCCTGCTCGAAGAGCAGGTTGCAGCCGTGGCCAGGGGAGCCTTTATATATAGTTTATTATTGATATTTATTGTTTTAATTGATTTTAAACCTTGCAGTGAACCGCCCAGGGTCCCTCCTTGTGGGGGAGATGGGCAGGATATAAATGTAATAAATAAATAAATAAACACGCTCTACATGGGGCTACCCTTGAAGAGTATCTGGAAGCTACAGCTGGCCCAGAATGTGGCCGCACGAGCAGTTTTAGGAGCCCCAAAGACGGCCCAACTCTGGAATAAGAATGCCCCCTGAAATCCAAGTGGCTCCCACCCTGTTGGCATTTTGTTAGGCCTTGAAGACCTGGTTGTTCTCCTAGGCCTAGATGGATGGAGCCCTCTGTACCCTTTTGTATAGAGCAACCAGATCTCATCTAATTTTGTTTGTGTTGTGATTTGTTTTGGTTTATTATGTTGTGAGCTACCCTGAGTCAGGTGGAGCCTAAACTGAATTAAATATATAAAAATTAAATAAATAAATATTTCTAGCCTTACCATTAATATTCAAGGAGGCCTGCAAAATAATGTAAGTTAAAATTGTATAACAAACATGCAACCAAACTTACAATATTTAACCCCAAAGTGACAGTAACAACAACAACATAAACCCTTTCTAAATCAGCACTGAGTTAGGCTTTACTTAAATGCAATTCTTGTCTGCGTGCTAAAAACTACCAAGAACTCAGTACAAGGAACTGCACAATCAGTAAGGCTTTGATTGCTCAATGAAGTATCCAGACAAATTTCCATTCAGGAGGTACTTTTTAAGATACTCTGATCTATCGTCATTTTGGGTCTTATAGATCAAAATGTCAAACTGTGCCCAAAAGCAAAGAACCAACCAGCATAGCTGAGGGAGGCCCCAGTCTCAATGACAGAATACATTATTTTGCATGTAGCAAGAACCTGGTTCATCCCTTTGCACTGCAAAATAAAGGGATAATGACAAGTGATGATACCAAGATACTGGCAATAAGAGCACACAATACCAAGCTGGAAGAACAATATGTCTGATCTGCTGCAATGCAGCTTTCGGTGTTCTAACAACCCTGAAATGAATGTTCAGAATATTTCCTGTAATGTGTGTTCTTCCATTTGAGCCAGTTGAATTATCCAAGCTGAAAAGTAGTTGATAAGTCAAGAAGGCTCCTGGCCCTTGTTATTATCTGGGCATCTGAGGGCAAAATCTTATTTAAAAAAACTCTCAATCGGCATCTGATTGTTAAAGGGGAACTCAAAACAAGATCAACAATCAGTCCTGAAATAGCGCAGTGCTTCCATCTTATCAGGATAATCATTTAACTTGCTTATTCTCTTTGCATCCATCACCATGTCTTATGGTGGTTTTATGGCTGATTAAGCAAGCATGGGAAGAAATGGTAGCACAACTAACAAAAAGCAAGCAAGGGAGTAGGTCCTCCCCATTCAGCCGAAACACTGAGAAGCAAATCAACAGGTACTCTTAAACTGACATTGTTCTGGAATAAGTATGAATATGTACAGCAAACAGTACTAGAAGAAGCTGGGTTGCATAAAGAATTCATCCATGGAATAGAATATATAAATATGATAAATATTTAGAATAGATAATAAATAGATAGATAGATAGATAGATAGATAGATAGATAGATAGATAGATAGATAGATATTTTTCAAATGCCCCTCCAGATTCACTAAAGTAATAAGAACAAGATCCTTGGATCCCAGAACTTGTTTTATGAAAACAGCAATTTAGTAATGTTTAAATAAATTGTTTAGAACAATGTTTCTCAACCCCAGCGACTAAGATGTGTGACTCCAACTTCCAGAATTCCCTAGCCAGCAAGTTGCTGAGGTTGAGAAACACTGGTTTAGATAACAGGTTCACAGTACTTAATGCACTAAAGCATTATCAGGGAAAATACCTCTTTTTTGCTCTCCTTGTTTTGTTCAACCTCAATGTCAATAGGGTTATTTCCATTTGTTTCTTCCATGTCATCCTCACTGGAAAATAAATAAGACAATACCAAATTAGCTCTCTGTCAAAACTGCTAGAAGTCCCAGATAGATACTTTTTTTAAAAAAAATCTACGTATTATTTTTGTTTATTGCATAATTTCCCTTCTTACAGATTTCTACACATCAAAATAAAATAAATGTGATCAACATAAGGATCCAGAGGAGAAGTTCAAACTGAGGAAATGATGTTGATACGTAATTTAAGGTTACATAAAATGGAAGCACAAATAATAAGTGTCATTGTGATAATCTCACAATAAATAGCAAGATAGATAGAGCTTTTTGGAGTGACCACCTGCTCCGTTATATCTTGGAAAAAATATTAACATTGCTGAAAAGTGTTTATTCAGAACAGAAGTTTTCAGCCTTCAACAACAAATAGTTGCTTTTAGCCTCTATTAGTTTTTACTTTTATAAAAATGTTTCCTTGCATTACTGCTTCATTTGCCTCTGACTCCTTCTTTTCAAAGGGATGCGTCAAGTAAACATAAACAACCCTATACTCTCTATTTTATCTCCTTAAATTAAATGGAGCTTGTTCCCAACTAAGTGAGCCCAGGAGTTCAGCACAACTATTACTATTGTGAACTACCAAATGTCTTTCAATTCTGGCAGTCTATAAATCTAATAAAGCAAACAACAAGCGAACCAAATGAATAAATGTCTTCCTGTGGAATGGCCTATTTATTAAAATCACATATGTTCTCTCCTTCCTTTTTATAAGTGTCAGATTATACCTGCCAGGGAGCATATGCTCAGCAATATGCCCAGTTGCATGCATGTGTTTCTTTTGGCTAAGGAAAAATATATTTGGTTAATAATACATTTATGGGGGATTAATAATAATTTTAAAACAAACCATCCCTACCACAAAGTAAATTGCTACTTTAAGGATTGCACTTAGAAAATTATCATATTAGGTCATGATATGCCCATAAATGGCTGAAAAATAGAGCCTTGGTGTATAGCTCTATTTATCACAAAATGGACCACCACCACCACCACCACCATCATCATCATCATCATCATCATCATCATCATGCTGTCCTGCTTGTCCAGCTAGTGCAAAATCCTGCAACAAGTCTACTGTATGCATATTCTACATAACATAAGGTAAAGGTAAAGGTTTCCCCTGCACAGTTGTGTCCGACTCTAGGGGCTGGTGCTCATCTCCGTTTCTTAGCCGAAGAGCCAGCGTTGTCTGAAGACGCTACCACGGTCATGTGGCCGGCATGACGCATGCGGAACGTTGTTACCTACCCACCAAAGTGGTACCTATTCATCTACTTGCATTTGCATGCTTTTGAATTGCTAGGTTGGCAAGAGCTGGGGCGAGTGCGGGAGCTCACTCCGTCACGCGGGGCTAGGGATTCAAACCTCTGAACTTGCGATCTTTCGATCGACAAGCCTGGCATCTTACCCGCTGAGCCATCGCGCTCCCTCTATATAACATAGACAATATTATATACACATATTGTTATACAAGCAATATAACATGTCTGATGAATGAACTGCCAAGGCTGAATTTAACACATGGTCAGGTCTAAAATTCTGATATTAACCTATAAGGTGCTGCAAAACTGGGGATCAGGAAGCAAGCATTTTCCTATAATTATAATTATTAGTTTTTTGTTAGATTTAGAGGTATAATCAAAGGAAAACTTAAATTAATTTTAACAAAATTCAAAATGACATAGATATCAGTCTGCATATTAGAATATCTTATGTAAATTCAAAGTTTTCTTCAATATTGTCGGTATTAAAATCAGTATTACATAATAAGTAACAACGATAACCAACATGACTCAAATTATAAGATACAAACCAAAATAAATTACAATAATTTCTGCCTATTTAAAGAAATTTGGCAATCACGTGGAAGGGGTGGGGTTTGCGGGCGGGAGCCCCACGGGCCTTAGGTGGGAGCCCCGCGGGCCTTATATGGCCCGTGGGCCTGACGTTGCCCACCCCTGTTCTATAACTTAAATTTGCCATTCTTCTATGGAAAGGATTGTTCATAATTTCCAATGAAAAGTATAGAGACCTTAGCAGCTACTACAAGCATATTCCAGTATACTTCTGCCCAACCACTGCAGTCATCATTGGAGGATTTTCTGACATATCTTAGGGATATTCATTTGGTATTCAGCAAAGGAGGAAGCCTTTTTTGTTGTGGCACCCAGTCTATGGAATACCACCACCCCGTTCCTAGAAATAAAGCTTGAATTAACAGTTACAATTTGGTTGCATGCTTAAAATATTTATATTCAATTTGGCATTTAACCTCATGTGATTATACTGTTTTATTACCTATTATGAACTGTTACATCCATTGTTTTATGGATTGTACCTATGAATTCTTATACTGCATGTATATATTTTAATGGAGACACATATACATACAAGTCAACTTGCTGACCAGAAACTTTTCTGTTTGGAGACTGTATTATTCACCCAAGGATGAAATCTGCAAAATATTACATTGCCATCTACCTCCAGGTACATAAGCCAGAGGTTCGCAAGCTATCAGTCATGACTGCCGGTGTGTGTATGTGTATGTGTGATAAGCAAATTTGAAAGTTGTCCTAATTTGGGGGGGGGGTATGTATGCAAAGCAGGATCATTGCCCAAACACATTCCTGTTCTGCCTGTCCTAAGCAAGTTCCAAGAGGGCTCCAGCTCTGTGCATGCAAGCTTCATTGCTTGCACTTGCAAAGCTATAGGATAATCAGAACTTGCTCTTGCTCTGCCTGTACTTGCCCAGGGAGAGTGAGCACCAATGCCTGTAGGGAGTTTTGAGAGAAGTGCTGTGATTACAGGATGGTTTCCTACAAGGTGATGACCTTCGTTGTAGCATCTACTGTATTAGTAATTTTTGGAGTGTCTGTGGAATGAAGTTCAGTATTAATGAAGTTAGTAAAGTTTAGTGTTTGTCAAGTTTAGCTTTTCATTATTTTATTTTTCTAACTTTTAAAAACGATAAAGCTTTATTAGAATGTATGACAAGTTTAAAAATGACAAATCCATCAGTAGTGTTGATAAAAGTAAGTCTATGTCAAGAGAGCATGATGAAAGTTACATATATTTTGCTTTCAGAAGTATTTTTGTTACTGGAGAAAAACATCCTCAGTGTGTTATTTCTTAGAAAAAGCTATCTGTTGAGATTATTAAATCAGGTATAAATTACAGATAATTTGCTATCAAAGCTCAACCCCCCCCCCATTTTTCACATATACTTTTGTTTTTAAAAAAAACTCCAAAGAATATGATCAAATAAGTATGAAACAGATGTTTTTAAAAACAGATTTAAACCTTGACACAGAGTAATATTGGCCTGTCTCTCTACTCCAGAGCTTTCCAAACTTTTCACATCGGTGACACACACCAACGGTGGTGGCGGCGGGGCCTGCGGTGTCTTGGTCTGTCACACAAAAAACCCTGAAGCGCTGATGGGGGAAGCAAAAGAAGCGGCACCCCCGCCAATCAGCGCCACTGCCGCTGCGCCACCACCAGCGGCGGCGCTGATTGGTGGGGGTGCTGCTTCTTTCGGTTCCATCAGCGCTTCCGGGTTTTTGCGCAACACACCAGGACACCGCAGGCAACACAGTAGTGTGTTGCGACACACACTTTGGAAAGCTATGCTCTACTCTATCAATAGAGAGCCAATTCAAAAACCAAGAGAGCGAGCAAATATAATCAGTCTAAGATTTGATTTCAGTCCTTAGTGGCACTGCTGTTCCATTGTAAGAGAATAATCATTTTGCTATACCCCATGCTTGATAAATCCAAAGTTTTTATACAATGTTCAATTGTAAAACTCTCACATATAGTGCAGTATCATGTTAAATCCCATTTCTCTTCCCAAAGTGACCTAACCTTGAGGGGGGTTTTTTATTTAAAGAAGAAATAAACTGAAAAAACAAAACTTGAATGGTAATCTCTTCAAAAATAGTTGTTTCTTATCAAGTTCAGAATCACCTAGTGAGCACATGCCAGATCTAGTGAAAACACCAGGGCCAATTCCTGAACTGTATTTCACACTAAAATTATGTATATTCTATCCATGAGATAGCATTCCTATCCTAGATATACTACTGAAATGCCTTTTGGTATGAAGGGAGCATTCATAAGGATAAGAAATGTAACAGCTCTGCTTGTAATACAGATTCAGTGGAACAGGCACACCTTTCCAACAACCCATGAAATTAAAAAGGTTTTGCAGAAGCCTATATGATGTAAACAGTTGATGTGCACTTAATCTCTTTTATAATTGCTTCCACAGCCTACAACATTTGTATTTCTTTATTGCAGCTCTTTTAAAGCTCTTATCCAGGTTTTCAGTCCAATATGAAAACAGCTAATTACTCATACAGCAGTGGTTAAGAAGGAAGTAGGTAAGGTTAAGCTTAACTAGTATTAACCTTCATAGATGAATGACAATTTAACATGAGTTTTCCCTATCCTAGTTCATCACTGTACTAATTTACCAATTCATTATTATTATTTTTAAATGGGCCTAACCACTAATTGCCCAATACATGGGAAGAGGATGGATGGATGGGCAGAAAACACTGGATCATTTCTTAGTCAGCAGCACAGGTGAAGGAAATCTGAAATTCCAAGGAAAGAGTATGCAATTTCAGTTTTGGAAGTGATGTTGAATACTAACTTTACTTAGACTCTCAGCCCTAGACTGGGAAATTGAATAACATCCATCTACCAACCTGCACTAGACCAGCATGGTCCATCACCATTATCTTGCTGATAATAACTTACATGTTTAATTTCCTTTTTCCTATTGTTCAGTAAACATTTAGGTAAATTAACTGTATAACATGACCTGACTATAGCTGTAAAGCTAAAATTTGTTTAGTACATGAGATGTAGACTTTATGGGCTTCTCTCTTCCTTTGAATAAAATAAGTAAATTAAAAAGGATAACATTTTAAAGGGAAAGGTTGACGTACTTCTGCTTGGAAACTGATTGTAAAAGAGCTATATAATCATTATGGTTGTCACCATAATGAAGAAGGTGAAATGAACTAATACATATGCAGGCTTAAATTCTATCTGAATGGAGAATCAAAGTCCCTATTCCACTATTGGTATTATTCACATTGTAATTGCAGAGCTATGACTTCAAACTGCAAATTTCATCAATTGCTGCTATTACCCTGTTCCTTGGAACCAAGTTGCCTCCTCAAGAGCAACTTGAAGAACCTGAAGAGTAACTAACTATAAAGTAGACATCAAGAATTGTGCATCCCATTTCAGACAAACAAGAGCTTTTGGTTTGCACAGTCTGGATTAATTTAGACTGTTTAATTTAATTTAATTTAATTAATTGATTAATTCTGGTTTAACCATGCATTTGCAGAATTGTTTACAGATTATGTTTACAGACTACAGTTGTAACTAAAAAAATTCTGCAATTTAATCTTGGCAAAATCTTTTTCTAGTCTTGTCTTACTGGACTCACATGGGCAGCGATCACTCAAGCTTTGTCTATTGACCCAAGAAGGCAGAGAATATGAATCTGCCATGCTTCCTTGCAGTAACCAATAAAGGTGAGCTTAGTAAATGGGGTGTGTGATAGTGGGGCACAGGTATTTTTGAACCAAGGTCCTAAATCTACAAGAGACTGAATTTAATAAAATGTAACATGTAACTGACTATCTAGGTGCCTATTTCTCAGTACAGTTGTTTGGGTGAGAGGTAGAATGCAGATGTGTATTAATTTATAAGTCAAACTCTTAATGGTATGAACAGCTGTACAATAGATCCAATTACTGAGGGAAGCTGTGCTGGAATCCATCTTCTGGATTGTTAAACTAGGATCCCCACACTGAGCAGTGGACTCAACTGCCTTTCAGCTCCATGAGTCTACGGATTCATCTGCTACACCTTCAACTACCAAGAATTCTCATGGAACAGGCCAGAGCTTTCCAAACTGTGTGTCGCGACACAAAAGTGTGTCGCCACACACAGCGTGGTGTGTCGTCACACCACCCGGAAGCGGCAGCGCGTGCGTGCATGGTGGCAGCCGCTGCCGCCGCCACCACACCCCCCACACCGCCGTGCGCCCCCCGCGCCGCCGCATGCCCCTCCGCGCTGCCGCCGTGCACACACGCGCCACCGCACGCCCCCTGCGCTGCCGTGCACGCACGCCGCCGCACGCCCCCCCGCGCCACCGCCGCACACCCTTCTGTGTCGCCACCGTGCGCGCACACCCCCGTGCCGCCGCCACCCCCGCCGCTGGCGTGTCGCCAGCAGCGGCACTTTGGAAAGCCCTGGAACAGGCAATTCAAATAACCTTAACAAAAGTATATAACATCTAAACACAAAACACACACACATTATTGAAAATAGTAATATCAGTTCTGTTCAAAAAGTCTAAAGAAATTACAAAAAAGAGATAATTGTTTAAACATCTATTTTAATGTGGTGCGTAAAATACTTTCCCACTTCCACTTTGTGTTCTAACTCTTGTATTAGTCATGTGAGAAAACACGTGTCTTGACCTGCCTGATGGGGATCTTATTTTGTGGTATCTTCAAGGTATTAGTGCTGATGAAAGGAAGCATCAATCCAATGATCTGGGAAGATTTTTTTTTATTAGTATTAGAAGAAACAGTGTAGTTATCAATTCTATACAGATTTTTCCTTCAGTGATTAGCAACCATACATGACAGGCTACAATCTTAAGGAAAACAGTGCCAGTTTCAACATACATATTCAGATAAATTGGCTTGTTTGCTGAATTTCAGCTATCTAGAAATTAAACCAGAAACAGTTCTCCCTCACAAGCTTATTTCAATGATTTAAAGTATTTGTACCTTGCTGTTCTTCATTTGCTCAATGTGGCTTTCAATTACCAAACCGAGCAAAGCGAAGCCTGCAGTTTATGTAGTTTATGAATGCAAGCATACATGTGCCAGGTTGGTCCCCTTCCCAAACTGTACAAATGGAATCACCATCTCCATAGCAACAAGCTCTCAGAGTATTTTGAATCAATATTCCTGCACTGAGAGAACACTGTATTAATACAAAGTCCAGATTCTGGCATATCTTCATGGAGCTTTCTTTAGGACCAAACCTATAGAAAACTGCTTGTAAATAAAATTAACTTCATGAGACTAATTTAATTCCACACAATGAGCAGAATGCACAGAAAACAGAACCACAGGAGACAGTCAAGTTTCATTAAGTTGATTCCCATTCAAAATTTTTGGTTCTATGAGCCTTTCCAAGCCTTCAATTGCCAAGGAAAAGATACTGTTGTTGTTGTTTATTCGTTCAGTCGCTTCCGACTCTTCGTGACCTCATGGACCAGCCCACGCCAGAGCCCCCTGTCGGCCGTCACCATCCCCAGCTCCCCCACGGTCAAGTCCGTCACCTCCAGAATATCATCCATCCATCTTGCCCTTGGTCGGCCCCTCTTCCTTTTGCCTTCCACCCTCCCTAGCATCAGCTTCTTCTCCAGGGTATCCTGTCTTCTCATTATGTGGCCAAAGTACTTCAGTTTTGCCTTTAATATCATTCCCTCAAGTGAGCAGTCTGGCTTTATTTCCTGGAGTATGGACTGGTTTGATCTTCTTGCAGTCCAAGGCACTCTCAGAATTCTCCTCCAACACCACAGTTCAAAAGCATCTATCTTCCTTCGCTCAGCCTTCCTTATGGTCCAGCTCTCACAGCCATAGGTTACTACAGGGAATACCATTACAATTATTTCTCAGAATTAAAAAATACAAATAGCCAAGCCTTTTGTCTGTGATTATAAAGTTTAAGATTTATAGAAAAAGGCCATGACTGTTCTTGATCATGACTAATGTTTAGTCCTCCAAAGTTCCCTTTCCCTCTGTTCATGGCATACCACAATGAAACTAAGATGAAACACAGAAGTCAAATTAAACATAGTTTCCTATGTGGCTATCAACTTTCAGAACAATCTAGGTCCTTAAAGCATCATTTGAAATACATTTTAATATCCTGGTTTCTTCCATAGCTGGTTATCATAGTTTAGATGAACAGGGAACTTGCTTAATGGAGATACAATTTTCACTGATGCATTAATACAAAGGGAAGAGAAAAGGAACACTGCATACCAAAGGTTTGGTCATATCTCAGGTTATTAAGACGAATCATTCAAAGGCTCTTAAATATGCTCTCAAAGTTTTTGAGCAACAATTCACAGAGCTTTCCTCTTTTCATGTAGAGTATTTTTTTGCATGGGAATAGAACACATGCCTGAGAAAATAGTATGGGGGGAAAAGTCAGAAGGAAGTCCAGAACAAGGATTCCGTTTACCAGAAAATCTATTAAATTGCTTTAGTTAAACCTGCTGCCAATCCACAAAATCATTCCAAAGACATGCCTAGTGTCTATTGGGTTCCTGAATCAATGATCTGGACAATATAATTATAAGACAAGCTTTGTTAATTTGTTTGTTTGTATTATTAAAACACTTCTACACAAATCTTTGGGGAATGGCTTTTGTTGGATCTTGTATGGGAGGAATGGAGAAATGAGTAATCCTTCCTACACCTTGCTCAAGCACACACTCTCTGCACAGCCAATCAAGTGGCTAGTAGAAGAGGTGTAGATCTCCCCTCTCTTGCCCACCAAAACTATTCTTCCCTGCTAATCTCAGAGGCTGAAGATTAATTTATCTTCAACTAAAGGGTTTGCTCCCTTGCTCAGAATTTCTTGCTGTTTCATGATCATCAAATACTTCAACACAAGGCTTTGTTATATGATGTCCTTCCATGAATTAGGATGCACTAAAACCACTCAGCTAGTGTTGTGTTCAACCAGGAGAAAAACCTGACTCATAGAAAAGGAAAATATTTTATAACACATGTACAGAACTATCAGTCAGCAAAGTCCCATAGCTGTACATTTTACATAGCAGTTCCTATCACTTTATCAGCACTACGCTGCTTACCACAACAAATGTAAGCACAAGCGTGAATAACAGAGGACTATCTTTCCAGCATCTGTATACATGATCATAAAAACCAATGCATATTCCCAGATATCTGATGGAGACAAACACAGCAGCAAGGTAGCATTCAATCCCAAAATGTCAGCAGTTTGCAAGCTCTTTTCTTTTGCATGTTCTGAAAAGCAAGGTAGCCTAGTTTATGTGTTAACGTTCAGAGAGCTAGCTTTAATAGCAAAGAGCAAAAAAACAAAAAAGAAGCACAACAAAATTATTGCAACGTAATCCAGACTTCCCCAACATATTCCCCACATATCCTCATGTGACCTAGAGCAGGGTTCCTCAACCTCAGCCATTTTAAGATGTGTGGACTTCAACTCCCAGAATACTCCAGCCAGCATTGCTGGCTGGAGTATTCTGGGAGTTGAAGTCCACACATCTTAAAATGGCTGAGGTTGAGGAACCCTGACCTAGAGGGCACCAGTTTGGTATAGACTTTGGTGGACTTGTATCTACTACATCAGGTGTCTCCCCAACAAGTTGAACCATATTTAAGCCATTAGTCTTGAAGATGCATTGGGCAAGGATGGTATGTGAGCCTCCATCATGATATGTTTTACAGATTTTTATTATATTTTAACATTTTTAACCTCTCTTAGCCACCCAAAGTTGTATACAAACTGAAATAATAAATAAATAATTCCGCATGCTACAACCATCATTAATGTTTCTCCCTTAAACTTGCTTCACACAGTACTGAAATTTAAAATGTGTTTTATTTAAATATTGCAGGGGCACACAATTTACAGCTCCATCACTTCAAGTGGCTCCAGAAAGCCTTGCTTGCAGCCCTCGGAGATTCTTCAAAAGTTGCTGCCATATTTTAATTCTTCATGCAAAAGAAAGTGGACATTATTAAACTCATGGGAAATAACCATTAGAGGGATGTGGATCTTTAAAAACAATGTTCCACTCCAACTGTCAGATCAGATTGGCTACTTGGCTTTGATTTGATTGATAACAAGAGTTCTGCATGTACACAGCATAAAAGCCTTCAATGTTTCATCAAAGGTTAAGTGTGAAGGGCATATTCATAGTTGCCTCTGCTTACCTTTCCTCCCTTTCTCTTTTTTGCTTCCGTGCATGACGATCCATGACGCTTGTTTTGGTTCTCGTCTTTTTCCAGGAGTAGTAAAACTTCACCAAGCTCGCTATTGATTTGTCAGGAAGCTGAAAAACACAAACCAACTGCTGACACAACCACACATGGTGATAATGCGTCCAATAGTGATGCTTGTCAGCCATGATCCAGCATGAGCAGAAGCTGGCAATTAGTATCTTGGATTTCAAACAGAGCATCCTATTGCTTTCCGAGGATTAATCTGCTTTCAACAACTCTGCCTATTTTTTATTCTAGACCCTTTTTTGCCTGAATTCTATAACAAAATAAAATATGCGGTGGTAGATGCTGAACAAGCAAGCACACGTCTCTCAGATTCTCATAGGACATAAGAACAAGGATGAATCTTCTGAAGACACGATTCAGCTGAAACTCTGTTACTACAGCTGATTGCCTCTGATAGGTAAGGTTTCTGCCCCACTTTATACCCTCTTCAAATTAATTTTGGTGCCTCTCTCTTTCATGTTCCCCATAGAACCTTGCTTTACACTTCCCACAGTCAGTGAGAGGTGGCAGTTTCCTATTTGACATTCTCCACATTCCAGTCCTGGGAATTCCAGCTCCTAACTCATCTCCAATACATAGAGTGCTAACTGTAGATGGCAAATGTAGACATTATGACAAACAATGGTAACTGTTAAACAGCAAAAAGCAAGTAAAGACATGTGTCAGAGAGAAGGACTTCTGCTTCCATTTAATTTATCTTCTAGACCATGATTTGGAGGAATGACTGAATTTAATTACTGCTTGCTTGTCCAGAAAGTTCTGCTGGGAAAGAAAAATACTAGAAGAATAATCCAGTAGAGAATAGTTTTCTTCCTAGTAACCAGGAAATCATTTTTTATTTGGAATGTGTTAAAATGGAGTGCCGTAAGACATCCCTTTTCTTCCAATAACATTGGATTTTTTTCATAAAAAGGCTGCATAGTAAGAGTATTTCCTGCCTGTTAAAGTACCAACTGTCTGCTATCAGAAGGCAAATCAGCAGCAGCTGCACATCATAGAATCACAGGGTTGGAAGGGGTCATTGAGACCATGGAATCCAACTATGCACAGATAATTCAAATCAAATTATCCCCAAAAGATGACTGTCTAGCTTCCTCTTGAACGAGACTATCAGTTTTATGGATAACAGAAGCACAATTCTATTCTTTAAAACATTCAGTAACCAAAAATAAATACATTTGTGTGTTTGAAGAACTGGAAAAAGTCCTTAAAGGCAGGGGGCTAAATTGGAAGTCTTGGCCAAAAAAAGAGGAAAGGGGTTACAGTTGTTATTTCCTCCAATTAACAGCTTGCAGTTATAAGTGTGTCCCTTAAACTCCAGTGGTTATAAATATAAAACATTTAATTTATTTATTTATTTATTTAATTTATTTAATTTATTTATTTATTTATTTATTTATTTATTTATTTATTTATTCCCCGCCCATCTCCCATACAAGGGACTCTGGGACTCTACTCTTTAAAATATCTTCAAGGGACATCAAGTAGACAGATCTGGAAGAAAGAGAATGCTTTCAATGCTTCTGTCACTTAGATGACAAAGCAAACCTATACAAAGGTAGATTTAAGTATGATTAAAACAAATATTTAAACATCTCATACTTCTACCACCTTCTCTTTGGGTTTTACCTCAAAACTTGCTTAAATCTGGCCTCTTGCTAAGATTTTCAGATATACTGTACAAATATGGACGGACTATATTTTGAAAGTGTGGGAACTTTTGCCAGACCATTACTGGGAGATGCTGCATGTACTGTTGTTTTTACAGCAGTGGAAAAATGAATTCCCTTCCTCTATACTCCAACAGATAGTGAATCTGACATTATTCTTCCTCTGTTAAAGAACTAAAAAACTTGATAATGAACTGGTCCAGTATATTGCCTATATGCAGATACTATTTATTCTGTACAATGAGAAGTTTCTAATATACCACATTCTCATCTCCCAAATTCACTCAATCCATTCCTTTTCCTGCCTATCATCGATATTGGGTGCTTGCACACTAAACTTTGTAAATAATAAACAAGGATAAATGGAAATATGTATCTTTGAAAAATAAAAACTGATCATTAAAAAAGGTTTTTATCTCCCTCACTTGTTTTTAAGCCAAGGCCTTTGCACTTGCAATCTCAATGGTAGCTTACCATTTGCTGAATTCGATGAAAAGTTTTCCCGTGGAAACTGAAAGCTTGTTCAAACAATACTTTGTCTTCAACTGTCCATTCATCTGGGAAGGGGGTGAAGTTAGGTAAATCTGCCAGAGATTTCTCAATGTTATGTTTGTGCCAAAAAAGCATCCCAAGGGCCTGCAATGGGGGAAGATAGTGCAGAGAAAAAGGCCCATAATCAAAGGACAACAGTAATAATTCTGGCATGTTTATATTAAAAATAGCCGATCATAGCACAGGTTTTAGTGGTCTGATCTGTTTTAGAAACTTTCCAATTGTCCTCTGCAACAACAGCCACACTGCATTCTTACTACACAGACAACCATAGTGACAGAAGGGTTCTCTGTCAATATCCACTTGTGGACCTGTACACATAGGACTCTTTTTAAGCACTGTTATATTACAATGCTTCCTTTTAAAGTGATGAATAATACAGAACACTTCAATCTAGAAATGCTGCAAAGAACACAAAAAGCTCTGTAAGTTGAATGCTGTGAAAGCATTATCTTTCTTCACTACTGTATGGTGAGTATCCATGGGCATCCGGGGGGGAGGTGATGTCATGAGGCCACTGATGCAAATTACTGCATCATTTTGACATCATTGTGACTTGTAACACAAGCCTACGGTGTTTATAGAAGTAGACCTCATCACTGAGCTGTTAATCTGCAAGTAAATAGTGTAATGTAGTATATGAAATAGTCCCTTACAATTTTAGTTTAAGAAAACTGGACATTCTGTGAGAATGAAGAACCACCTTTGCACAAAGGAAATGAATCCTCAAAAATGCTCACAACTTTAATTCCAGGGACCAACCAAGAAATACTCCTTGGAGGTATTTTCTCTAGTGAATTAAGAGAAATACTATTCAGTTTCATCAGGCTGTTTTTGAGAAGTGTGAACAAAGGATGTCTGGAAACCCCACTCCATTCTAAATTTTAACCTGGTTCCAAAAGTCTGTTAGTTCCTGTACAGGGCAGCCCTAAAGATAGCACTGGTACATATCACCATTTCCGCAAATTTATTTAGTTCTGTA
This sequence comes from Charina bottae, assembly GCA_023362775.1. NCBI lineage: Eukaryota > Metazoa > Chordata > Lepidosauria > Squamata > Charinaidae > Charina > Charina bottae. Next base: position 22,886,189 of record JALMGJ010000017.1, read on the forward strand.
ACTCAATGAATCTATATAAAAATGCCCACTTATTTAAATAAAATTAAGCAGCAGTCAAGCTTCCTCAAGTAAAATTCTCAATCAATAGCTAAAATATTTAGCTGAGCAATTCTGATTTTCTGCAGTCATACAGAGATTCCACATACCCTGGACTAAACCTTTGACTTAGATAATTCAAAGTGAAACTGGTAACTCTGCCAATGGAGTTTCCCTGTCCCCCAAACCCATTTTGTTATGCCAAAAAAAAAAAAAGACACACAGCTCACACACACATAATCTGGATAGAAATTACTGCTTAAAAAAAATTCTGTGGCCCTATCCACATCATTATATTGTCATTGCTGAACATCTAGGGAGTTTTCCATCTTGGCATTTTATTAGCATGACATTGCAAGAACTTTTACATAAAATAAGTAATTGAAGGGAGGGATCCTATCCTTTTCAAATCTCCAATATAGGCATGCCTCATAGAACATGGAATTACAGATCCTTTACTTGGGTCACTTTCAACTGTTTCAAATAGGATGGGCTTCCCAACAGTATTTCTGTAGACAGATTTAGAAGTTGAAAAACAAAGGAATTTAGATTCATCTAAGGCTTACTTCTTTTAAATGTGTTAGCTAAGTCATAATACTTTATTATATCAGAATGGGAAAACATGTGGTTGACCAGCTTTTGTTCAGCTATAGCTCCCAGTATCTCTTACCACTGGCCATACTGACCGAAGTTGTTGCTTTTATTTCAGCATCTGGAGGGACACAGGGGCAAGCAAACATTTTGTAGCCAAGAGATGCATTGTTTTAGTGGAAAGTGCTTGGAACCACATATCGATAGAGGTTAAGGTCAATATGTGAGAGAATGCTCATCAGTTCTGTTTCCCCAGTCCACAAATAAACACTAACACGTATCACATGTCCATCTATTGATCTGCTGATCTTTCCGTTATCTCTCACCCTTGCTTACCATCTATTCTGCTATTCTACTCCCCCCCAGTACTTTACTGACCTCCACTTCAGAACTCCTACATGAGAAAGAAGCTCTGACTCACTCTGAATAGCTCATGATATCTCCTGGTTAGATTTGTGTCACTGCTGCAAGAGTGAGGAAAACAAAACAGCTGGCAAGAAAAACAGAAGAGCTAAAGAGACAGAAGCACCTCCAAGTGTATTAGTGTATTGCCTAAAGCAAAACTTCCAACCTTTCTGGGCTAGTGGTTCATTTGGACTGTTGAGAACATATGGTGGGCACTCTCACAAAGTGGTTGCTATGGTGAAACTGGCCAATCCTAAAACATCCATACAGAAGGCAAACCAAACAATGCAATCCAGTGGGGTCTTCGCAGTCTCTGAAGCCAATAAAAATTCTTCTGAGATCTATGTGGACGGATTACTGCAAATATAACTTGAGGCAGGCACTTTGCTGCATGCAATTCATTTTTTTTTAATTAAAAGAAAATTAGATAGGGACAGGAGCTTGACAACAGCTGTACATCACTCTAGGTAAGGTCATGGGTGAGTTGAACTATCTATAACTTAAACAAAGAGTGTGGCATTAGAACAACACAGAATTGATGGTCTAGATATCTGCAGTTGGGCAGCACTTGTGCCTGACTGCTTGCTGGGTCTTCTTTCACCTTCCACCACCACAACGGTCCTGGGGCAGAGAAGCACACATTAGGTTTTCCTTCCACCTAAAAACCATTTGGTTCCAAAACATATGAAGGCTGTCCTTAAAACCTAGGGCATGATCTGCTTAAGGGACCGAAGCTTATTCATTCTCCCCCACACATGACTAGCTGGCTAACTCTCTTCAGAAAATCTTCTCTGGACATTTTCTATATAAAGTATCCCCGAAGCTCAGGAATTAGTCCAGTCCTTGCTTTGTCTATAAGTCCGGCTACATCTGACCAGGCAGCCATGAAAAATTCTGGTTTGATTTTTCAAAGAAACATAAAACAAGCATTCTATTTATTTTTTATTATTCAGAAATAAGTGTAAGGAGTCTGTGTTTAGACATAAAAGCGACATTTGGCTTCCCCTGCACAACTGGGCCCCGTCTTTGGCTGTCTCTTTTATTGAACTTCCTGGAAGAGCTCATTTGGATTCTGCATAGATGTATTAATCAAGATTTTTTGTGACAGTCCAGCTTGACATTTTGAATAGGCAGAATAAAAACGACTGCATAAAATTTTACATATGCAAATATCAGACACACTAAAAATACAATAAAATGGTTAATAAAAATCACCTAAAGCCAAAAGCAATGTACTGAAAGCCTTATGACAATCTGAAGACTATAGTTACTTCTGCTTCTCTTTTACATCATCTCCTGCATTTACTGAAAATAATACATTAGATGAACAAGATGTCAAAAAAGTCCACCCTCGCGGGCCCCAGCTGGGGAAAGGGAGAGATCACATTTAAAAATATTCCAATTGTTTGTTACCTGTTCCATGTTGTACCCATGTTTTTCTTTTGCAATAGCAATGTATTCATCCACTGAGAATAGAAAAAATAAAATAAATATTAGAACAACAAATCCGTAAAGAAACAAAAGTTGCTTATCATACAGTAAAGGCACGGATTGCATCTAGATAATGAAATCTTTGGGAAGCTTAAAAACTATTGCTATAGCTCCAAAATCAAAGACTTGAAGTCAACTTATACCCTGTCTTATTTAGAATTTGTTAACCATTGATTTCCAGTTTGAAGATAAACACGCGATAAACACAACCATGTTATAATTCTATTCCCCCATGCATATATCAGAATGGGAAATATCAAAATAACTGTTATTACTAATATACTATCTAAAAATTACTAAGCATTATACAAGTTATGATGGTTTCAACAATAAAATTTCCAGTTTAATAAAACACAACATGCAAAAAGAGGAAAGGAAGAGGAAGGCAACTAAATCCAGGTACTCGTGCTGGACATTCCACAATCTTGCTACATTTTCTGATTGGAGCCAGTGGATCATCCAGACCCTATCCTTCAGTACAACGTCAATCACAACTCTTAACCTCCTAGCTGGTGGATAGAGCCAGGGCACATCTTCTTTTGTGCCACAGCAACTAGAAGCTGGTTTTGTGTGTTCTTTCCAGCAAAATGCAAAAAAAGAGCAGAGCTTCCTGCAGCTACTTGTTCACAGATGGAGCCAAGCTGGACTTCCCACATCATAATATGTCTATGAAGGTTCTCAGTCATCCAGGTGGAATTGTCTGTAGCTTGAATCATGTCAACTGGATTTCTATTTTCTCAGTGGAAACGTTTCGCTCCTTATCCAAGGAGCTTCTTCAGTCTGAGCAAAGTTAGTAAGGGAATCCTTAAATATGTTTCTAGGTGGCTGTATGACCTTACACCTGGGGCTAGGTCATGGTTATTTTGAGATGTTATTTCTAAGTCCCTTTATCATCTAAAGGAGGATCGTTAAGATCACCATGCTGCTGTTGAGCTTGCGAAATGGTCTTAATCTTCCTAGGCACAGAAGACAAAGCAGGGAGGAAAATAGGGGAAAGAGGTGGGGGCCTCAGGCACAATCTTTCCCCTATTTTCCTCCCTGCTTTGTCTTCTGTGCCTAGGAAGATTAAGACCATTTCGCAAGCTCAACAGCAGCATGGTGATCTTAATGATCCTTCTTTAGATGATAAAGGGACTTAGAAATAACATCTCAAAATAACCATGACCTAGCCCCAGGTGTAAGGTCATACAGCCACCTAGAAACATATTTAAGGATTCCCTTACTAACTTTGCTCAGACTGAAGAAGCTCCTTGGATAAGGAGCGAAACGTTTCCACTGAGAAAATAGAAATCCAGTTGACATGATTCAAGCTACAGACACATCATAATGTCCTTCATAAGAGACAGGGGCTAAACATTCCCAGTGGTCTCCTGGCAAGGAATAGTCTATCTCTTCTGGGACATGTTTAAGTCTGCAGATGAAAGAATATCCTTAGGAGATACAAGAACTGCCATCATAAGATTGATCAACAAATTTAGCTGAAAGAGAGGCCTCTTTAATTGTTGGAGGTAATCGGTATTTTGCTCTAGGACATCCAACGGTAGTTATGCAGAATATATTATTCATACGTTACAAAAACAATGTGGGATTTTTGTAAATCAAAAAGCTCAACAGTTTGAGGATGGCACCAACTGCATATTATTGCAGCCGTGGTAAAGCAGTATCTTTGTCATTATTGTAACTAATGCAGATGACCAAAGACAAGGAAGAAAATGCCCCTTATATTTGCCTTGTAGTTAAAAAGGGGAAGGAAGAACATAAATTCCTACTAGTGGAAGGAAGCATCAACAGAACTGGCACAGTGATGAGTTGGTCCTCAGGGAAAAAGTAAAAAAAACAAACACCCTTACTGCAGAACATCTCACACATATACAACCATGCCAATCATCAAATCAAAATTACATGTTTGCATTTTTTTAAAGAAAAATATTTTGACCATCACAAGATCACAGAGACAAATCCAAAAGGGTCAGCTGAGTGAACAGAGTTTTACTGGGGTGATATGAAAGAAGCAGGCTTTGTTTCCTTCATCTAGTATCATCTCATTAATTCCACACTGCAGTGTACACAGCCCAGCATTTAAGCTCATGGCTTCTCCACAAGATTTGAAGCAGCAATAAGGATTAAACAAAAAGAAAAGACTTGAGTGTGTCCAAACAGATAAAATTGACATGTTACAGATCTGCCCAAGTACCTACGTTTGCATTTTTTTAAAGGTGCCCACATTCTACCATTTCATCAAGATATTTTAAAATGCTTATAAAAATTTGTGACGTACTATTTATTAACATCAATAATGATAGCAAACAAAACATAGTAGCAGCTGCTATTATTACTGTTGTTGGACCAACTTTGCATTAAAATGCCTTCATTACCCCAAAAAGTTTACTTATGGGGTAAGCAGGAAAAGAATTAAAAACTGCATCCATCAAAGCTGTTAAAAAAAAGATCTTAAACTTGTCACAGAAAGTGGCTTCCTAAGGTAAGGAGCTTTAAAGGCAGTGTAAGACTGCATAGTCTAAGAATTTGTATGCTATCTGTTAACCACTGAAGATTATAGATCTGTAGACTTTACCCTCCAGATGTATTAAAACTACAACTCTCAAAATTAGCAAGTGACTTCGGGAACTGTAATTCTAGGTGGTCACCAAATTGGAGATAGCACCACTCTCCTGGGGTTTCAAAAAGCCCTTAAAACCTAGCTTTGGTCCTAGGCCTGGGTTTATGTTGGAAAGGGGGCTGTTGCACTGTGTTTTAGTAGCTATTTAGTAGCTGGGCTGTTTCGTTTTGCCTAATGTTTTTTATTGTTTTATATTTTGTTAGATTGTGTAAGCTGCTCAGTTTGTTGGAGTGGGCAGCTATAATAAATTTCATCAAATAAATAAATAAATAAATAAATATTTGAATTACTGGTCGCTAGCTAGAAAGGCCTAGATGCTAGATGTCTTAGGAACTGCCTTTCCTCAATAGTTCCTGCCTGTTCCACCCAAACAACTAGGGGGTACCACTAAGGGTCCCCACGTAGCTGGAAGTATGAGAGTATGGGTGCAGACCGCAGCTGTTCTTTGCAGTAGCTCCCCACCTTTGGAACAGCTTACCCCTGGAAACAAGGATGGCCCCCATCCTCATAGCCTTCCAGAAGCAGGTGAACACATCTCTCTTCTGGAAAGTCTTCCGGAAGATCTCTGAGGAGCAATTATAAACAGCAGCACCATATTAAACAATGTTTTTTGTTGTTTGTTCATTGGCTTCTGACTCTTCATGATTTCATGGACCAGCCCACGCCAGAGCTCCCTGTCGGCCGTCACCATCCCCAGCTCCCCCACGGTCGAGTCCGCCACCTCCAGAATATCATCCATCCATCTTGCCCTTGGTCGGCCCCTCTTCCTTTTGCCTTCCACCTTCCCTAGCATCAGCATCTTCTCCAGGGTATCCTGTCTTCTCATTATGTGGCCAAAGTACTTCAGTTTTGCCTTTAATATCATTCCCTCAAGTGAGCAGTCTGGCTTGATTTCCTGGAGTATGGACTGGTTTGATCTCCTTGCAGTCCAAGGCACTCTCAGAATTTTCCTCCAACACCACAGTTCAAAAGCATCTATCTTCCTTCGCTCAGCCTTCCTTATGGTCCAGCTCTCGCAGCCATAGGTTACTATGGGGAATACCACTGCTTTAACTATGCGGACCTTTGTTGTCAGTGTGATGTCTCTGCTCTTAACTATTTTATCGAGATTTGTCATTGCTCTCCTCCCAAGAAGTAGACGTCTTCTGATTTCCTGGCTGCAGTCAGCGTCTGCAGTAATCTTTGGGCCTAGAAATACAAAGTCTGTCACTGCCTCCACTTTTTCTCCCTCTATTTGCCAGTTATCAATCAAGCTGGTTGCCATAATCTTGGTTTTTTTGAGGTTTAACTGCAACCCAGCTTTTGCACTTTCTTCTTGCATCTTCGTCATTAGGCTCCTCAGCTCCTCCTCGCTTTCAGCCATCTGCATATCTGAGATTGTTAATGTTTCTTCCAGTGATTTTGACACCAGCCTTGGATTCATCAAGCCCAGCACGTAGCATGATGTGTTCTGCGTACAGGCTGAATAGGTAGGGTGAGAGTATACAACCCTGCCATAATCCTTTCCCAATCTTAAACCAGTCGGTTGTTTTTGCCTGGAATTTACCTCCGATGTTTCTAATTTTCTGGAAGAGGTCTCTTGTCCTTCCTGTTCTATTACCTTCTTCCACTTCCGCGCATTGCTTGTTTAAAAATAATTCCTTATCTCTTCCGGCTAACCTCTGGAACTTTGTATTTAATTGGGCATATCTCCCCCTATCACTGTTGCCTTTTGCTTTCCTTCTTTCTTGAGCTACTTCCAGTGTCTCAGCAGACAGCCATCTTGCCTTCTTGGTTTTCTTTATCTTTGGGACGTTTTTTGTTGCCACCTCCTGAACAATGTTGCGAACTTCTGTCCATAGTTCTTCTGGGACCCTATCTACTAAATCTAGTCCCTTAAATCTATTCTTCACCTCCACTGCATATTCATTAGGAATATTAGTGAGCTCATATCTAACTGATCTGTGGGTCTTCCCTATTCTCTTTAGTCTGATTCTAAATCGTGCAATAAGAAGTTTGTGATCTGAACTACAGTCAGCTCCAGGTCTTGTTTTTACCGACTGTATAGATGTCTGCCACCTTTGGCTGCAAAGGATGTAGTCAATCTGATTTCGGTGTCAACCATCTGGTGAAGTCCATGTATAGAGTCGTCTTTTAGGTTGTTGGAAGAAAGTGTTTGTTATGCACAGTGAGTTGTCTTGGCAAAATTTTATCAGCCTATGTCCCGCTTCATTTTGTTCACCCAGACCATGCTTGCCTGTAACTCCAGGTGTCGTTTGACTACCCACCTTAGCATTCCAGTCTCCTGTAATGAAAATAACATCTCTTTTTGGCATATTATCCAGTAGTTGCTGCAGATCCTCATAGAACTGATCTACTTCTGCTTCTTCAGCATCTGTGGTTGGGGCGTATATTTGGATCACTGTGATGTTAAATGGCTTACTCTGAATTCGAATTGAGATCATTCTATCATTTTTTGGATTGTATCCAAGCACTGCTTTAGCCACTTTATTGATTATGAAGGCTACTCCATTTCTTCTGTGGTCCTCTTGTCCACAGTAGTAGATCCGGTGGTCATCTGATGTGAAGTGGCCCATTCCAGTCCATTTCAGTTCACTGACACCTAAAATGTATATATTTAATCTTGACATCTCACCAATAACCACATCCAATTTGCCCTGGCTCATAGATCTTACATTCCAGGTTCCTATGCTGTGTTGATCTTTAGAACATCAGATTCGCCGTTCACCACCAGTACCGTCAGCCGCTAGCCATCCTTTCGGCTTTGAGCTAGCTGCGTCATCACATCTGGGGCTAGTTGAACGTATCCTCTGTTCCTCCCCAGTAGCATTTTGACCATCTTCCGACCTGGGGGTCCCATCTTCCGATGGTATACCGACATATCTCTGGCTGTACTGATCCATTTAGTTTTCACGGCAAGAATACTGGGGTGGGTTGCCGTTACCTTCCCCAGGGATCGTATTTAGTCTGACCTCTCTGCCATGACCTTCCCGTCTTGGGTGTCCCTTCACGGTTTAGCTCATGGTGTCATTGAGGTGCTCAAGCTCCAGCACCACGACAAGGTAACGATCTCCTTTGCTGGAGATTAAACAATGTTAGCTTATTAATTTTAGCATATATTTGGAAAATTAGGTTTTGGGTTTTATTATTTTAAGTTATTATAATTCTGATTTTTATATTGTATTTTTACATTCTAAGTTCTGTAAGCCACCTTAGTTTCAGGCAGTAGACAAATTACATGAATAAATAAAGTTTCTCCAGTTCTTTCCTTCTGGTTTCAATACTAAAAGTGAACCTAGTACAAGAAGCTGAAGCAACAGATGGAGGGGAGAGATGGCGCAAATGAAAAAGTCTGGTAGCTCATTTGGCCTTTCACAGACTGTGGAAAAGAAATATTTTGCTAGTATCACATCTAGTTAGGCCCTTACTCATCACTGATACAGCCAAATAATTAAAAGTGATACAAAAGCAAATGCTCTCAATTTAATTTTGACTAGATGTTTTTCTATTCTGCTCATTTATATATATACCCCCTACTGGAAAGTGCTTTTAAAGGCTCTATATATCAGCAGATATGGTTTTCATGACTCACCCCACTCTTGGATAGGGTAAAAGTGTCATCACTGGTTTTTAACATGAAGCTAAGCCACTTGTTATGGATTTTGTTTGCTCTGGGGATTTTTTTTAAAGTTGAGATTGAAGATTTGCTCTTGTAAATTGAACTCTTAACATTCTAACTTCGCTAGCAATTAGTCAGAAAGTTTACTGTCCATTAAGGCTATTCTCACTGCCAATTGAACTCAAGTATATAAGAGGGGAAGGAGGGAGGGAGAAGTCTCCTATGTCAATAAGAACCTTAAGAGGAATTTCAGAGACCCCACTGTGAAATAAGTATTTTCTGCATAAAAATTACTGGTTACAGGATGCAAGTTGAAGCTGAATATGTGAGTAAGCAATGAAACAAGAACCAACTCTTGGAGGAAAGAGGGGGTTGTGATCTATTATTCCATGACCTGGAGAAATTACTGATAATGGATGAGACCATTTTGTTCAGCTGTTTTAGAATTCCGCAGGCAAATCTTTGCAAGCAACTGCTTGCTCTGTTACTTGCTGCTGTTAGGTTATATGAATAAAATTAAAAATCTGCAGCTGAATAACTTTGAAACAGAAAGGGAAGCAAGATTAAAAAAACATGCACTGTACCATGGAAAGAGAGTTTAAAATATTAGAGCTTTTTCTACTCCATGTTGAAGCTTATAATGGCCATCCAATTGTTCATAGTTGACATCAGTATGCCAAAATAGCCCATGAAGCCTCCCATGCTGGACTGCATGCGACACATGCACACTTGACATGAAAACATCTTCAAACGAAATGCTAGCAAGTCATGGAGAAGACTAAGGTAAATATATTTCCCCAATGTTTGCTTTCAATAGGTAAGGGATTTCTTTCAAAACATGACAAAAACCATGACAGGGTTCTTTGCTCTGAGTTTGAAGTCTGCAGCAAGGACTGTAAATGCACTGTTTCCACACAACAGAAGAGTACTTGACTCATAGGATTAAAGCAAGTGATAGTACCTAACTTAAACCCACCCTGCAAACGAACATCCCTAAAAAATCTTACAAGTAAACCTTCAAATACATACTCATCATTTGTGATGATCAACTCTATGATGGCATTAGATCAGATGTTTAAAAATGTTTACCTATGTTTGGTGATAGTAAAGGCATTTAGCAGCTATCCTGAGAGAGAAAAAATCAAGGGCTGTATAGACTTTTAATATGACCCAGACAATTCTCATCTTATCACAACTTTAAAAGCTGCATTGGGATAGGACTTTGAACATTACATATTTTAATCATCTGCAACATTCATCCAGCATTTTCTTTCTGTTTTATCTGAACACAAGTACACCTCTCTATTACTCTACAACTAGGAGTGGTGCCAATTGCAACACTTAAAAGATAGAGAACAGGAAACGTATTTTAACACTATTAACATCTGATCTCTCCAAACCTATAGGCAAACTAAAAACCATTGTCACACAGCAAAATACAAAAGAAATGCATTGGAAAAACCCAATAGAATGATATTATAACAGCTAAGTCCTACTTCTCAAAAATGCAGACCAAGATAATGAAAATGGCTTAAAAATCAGATTATTATAAGGATCATTGCTATCTGCATTCTGATGGTCAGCGACAATTGAGGATTTCCAGAGAAAGAGAACAGCCTTTTTCCAGCTTTGCTGCCTGAGAACCTTTTAAATGGAAGCAGAAAGTCTGAACTTGAGATCTTTTGCCTACAAATAATACACTTTAATGCAGAACAATAGCTCTCCTCTATAGCTCAATTTGGTTTACATTTCCCTCTAAAAACTGTGAGAAACAGTCTTAGTGTTGAAGTTACCAAACAAGTAATGTTGCTCTTCCTTGAAGTAATGATTTCAGAAGCAATCCAATCAGGAGAGTGCCTTGAGGATCATCCTTTTTCTCCCATACTAGTTAACATTTGCATCCAGGATGGGCAACCTGTAGCTCTACAAAGGTTGTTGGATTTGAATATCTTTCCCATCATCCCTGACATCACATGACAGTTGGCCATGCTGCGTGGGGAGTAAACAAAATCTGAAAGGCTGCAGATTGTCCATCCCTTATCCACATGGCTGTGCTGCAATGGACTGCACAACCATCGACACAAAAATAAGCTTCAATTCTTTTTTCTTTACATTTGATTTGATGATGTTGCCCTGAATTTATGATTGAAATTGAAGTTGTACTAACATTCAGAGTGCATTCCATAATTCTCAGATTAGTTATGCTGAGGAATACCTTGTTAAGCTTAAAGTGCACTTTTTCCCAGCTGTGTCACTTGACCAGAGAACCATGGTGGTACAAGCAGACACATTTGTCAGAAAGCCACAGCACAGCATCTTAGATTTGTGGTTTCTAGACATAATCTGGGTTCCAGATAACAACTGTAACAATTGGAATGCATTTATTGGTCACAATCCAGCAGTCTTTATCTCTTTAAGACTACGTTTTCATCAATATCATCTGCTACCTCAAGGTTTTTTAAATTAGGATTTTCTCTGATGATATAAATCACTCTACCCTGCTGTTTGTATCCTTCTGGACCTTCTACTTGCAACAAATGTCTCCTTGAATCTAGAAATGGGCAGCAGTTGCTTTTTCATCTGTTTCACTTGTATCAATCTTCAGTTTTTAAAAACTGCACAAAAATTATTAATGCATTTTTAGCAAAATACACATTTTTCTGCACCTTCCACCCATGCTTGTTTTGATATACAGTGGGGCAAAAAAAGTATTTAGTCAGCCACCAATTGTGCAAGTTCTCCCACTTAAAAAGATGAGAGAGGCCTGTAATTGACATCATAGGTAGACCTCAACTATGAGAGACAAAATGAGAAAACAAATCCAGACAATCACATTGTCTGATTCGGAAAGAATTTATTTGCAAATTATGGTGGAAAATAAGTATTTGGTCACCTACAAACAAGCAAGATTTCTGGCTCTCACAGACATGTAACTTCTTCTTTAAGAGGCTCCTCTGTCCTCCACTCATTACCTGTAGTAATGGCACCTGTTTGAACTTGTTATCAGTATAAAAGACACCTGTCCACAACCTCAAACAGTCACACTCCAAACTCCACTATGGTGAGGACCAAAGAGCTGTCGAAGGACACCAGAAACAAAATTGTAGACCTGCACCAGGCTGGGAAGACTGAATCTGCAATAGGCAAGCAGCTTGGTGTGAAGAAATCAACTGTGGGAGCAATAATTAGAAAATGGAAGACATACAAGACCACTGATAATCTCCCTCGATCTGGGGCTCCACGCAAGATCTCACCCCGTGGGGTCAAAATGATCACAAGAATGGTGAGCAAAAATCCCAGAACCACACGGGGGGACCTAGTGAATGACCTGCAGAGAGCTGGGACCAACGTAACAAAGGGTACCATCAGTAACACACTATGCCGCCAGGGACTCTGATCCTGCAGTGCCAGACGTGTCCCCCTGCTTAAGCCAGTACATGTCCGGGCCTGTCTGAAGTTTGCTAGAGAGCATTTGGATGATCCAGAAGAGGATTGGGAGAATGTCATATGGTCAGATGAAACCAAAGTAGAACTGTTTGGTAGAAACACAACTCGTCGTGTTTGGAGGAGAGAGAATGCTGAGTTGCATCCAAAGAACACCATACCTACTGTGAAGCATGGGGGTGGCAACATCATGCTTTGGGGCTGTTTCTCTGCAAAGGGACCAGGACGACTGTTCCGTGTACAGGAAAGAATGAATGGGGCCATGTATCGTGAGATTTTGAGTGCAAACCTCCTTCCATCAGCAAGGGCATTGAAGATGAAACGTGGCTGGGTCTTTCAGCATGACAATGATCCCAAACACACCGCTCGGGCAATGAAGGAGTGGCTTCGTAAGAAGCAGTTCAAGGTCCTGGAGTGGCCTAGCCAGTCTCCAGATCTCAACCCCATAGAAAACCTTTGGAGGGAGTTGAAAGTCCGTGTTGCCCAGCGACAGCCCCAAAACATCACTGCTCTAGAGGAGATCTGCATGGAGGAATGGGCCAACATACCAGCAACAGTGTGTGCCAACCTTGTGAAGACTTACAGAAAACGTTTGACCTCTGTCATTGCCAACAAAGGATATATAACAAAGTATTGAGATGAACTTTTGATATTGACCAAATACTTATTTTCCACCATAATTTGCAAATAAATTCTTTCCAAATCAGACAATGTGATTGTCTGGATTTGTTTTCTCATTTTGTCTCTCATAGTTGAGGTCTACCTATGATGTCAATTACAGGCCTCTCTCATCTTTTTAAGTGGGAGAACTTGCACAATTGGTGGCTGACTAAATACTTTTTTGCCCCACTGTACCTTTTGAGCAAATAGCTCTATTGCAAAATTCAGAAAAGTATGAAAAATAAAGTCTGCTCTGGTCTATGTTACTAGCCAAGGAAGCAGAGCTGATTTGCTTAAAATGTGGGCCAACATTCCTAAACATCTTTAAACACAAATGAAGGATGAAGTACTGTATAGACAATTACTCTCTAGATAGAAGCTGAAGCCAATTGGCAAGTACAGATTTTTTTTCTTTCTTACATGCGGTGGTGAGCACAGCATAGGAAGTTTAAAAGGGCTGCAAGTTTGTATGCACATGTGCACTGAATTCAATATTCACAATGCCAGGCTTGCATGTCACGTAATATATAAAAGTTTTTCACATTTACAAACATTTGAATCCACTTTCAGTGATTGTCTAAGCTCATTTATTAGCATTATACAATCTTTTTTCACTCTAATCCTTTTAGCTCATTATGTTAATTATGAAAAATTGAAAGCATAAGTAACCATCAGCAATTGAGATTAATTAAGGAATAATCAGTAATTTTTCATAAACACAAGTCCACACTAATTTAAAAAGCTATTGCATACTAGCAAAGAGCCGGCTGCAGAAGGACTAATTTCAGAACAGGACAATAAATGTACTCGGCTTTGCCTTGGGAGTTGGAATGTTTAAGGAGTTGCTGTGCGTTCTATATTGTGACTATATGATCTGCACAGATTTTTCACTCAACATCTTTATCCTGCAGCAAACTATAAAGACAGATTTTACTTACGATAGTTTCTGCTCCTTTTAACTGATTTAGAGAATCCTTCTGTCCTATTCTGCCCACAGCTCAGTCCCTTTACCCTTCCCAAATCTGTGTCCTTCCAGATGGTATCAGCTACAGTTCCCAAGAGCCTGCACCTCCCTGGCCAGCAGGGGAGTTTATAGTCTTCAATAATGGGAAGGGCCAATATTGGAGAAGGCCATCTGTCTATGCATACATAATTCAAGCATCTCAGAACCAAACATGGCAATATGAGAAGCCATCTTAACATACACAGTACACTTAAGTTATATCACCAACACTGGCTCATTCGTAAATACCTTTCATGTATACCTTGCTTTTAAATGTGTAGTTATTTATTTAGATAAATTGGACCATCAAGAACATGTGATTATGCATTCTCCTACTGTGCAGAATGCTCAGCATTTCCTATTTTAGACTGTAGAGGGTGGAAAAGAAAGTCAGAAAATATACAACACCAAGTAATGGGAACAGGACTGAGAGTGATTCAGAGGATGTGGAGACATCCAATAATGAGCATGTGAATACAGGGAAGAATAGGTTAAATTATATGACTCAAGGTTTCCAGTGCCTCTATGCAAATGCACAGAGTATGGGGAGAAAACAGTACAAACAGAAAGACAAATATTATTAATATGCATTAGTGAAACCTGGTGGGATGAAAATCAAACCTGAAGGGTGTAATTTCTTCAAAAGGAATAGGCAACACAAAATTGGACAAGGAGTGGCATGTATGAAGGAAGTGTAATCATGTGTAAAGATCCAGAAATTTGAGCACAAAGATATACAGTGGGGCAAAAAAGTATTTAGTCAGCCACCAATTGTGCAAGTTCTCCCACTTAAAAAGATGAGAGAGGCCTGTAATTGACATCATAGGTAGACCTCAACTATGAGAGACAAAATGAGAAAACAAATCCAGACAATCACATTGTCTGATTCGGAAAGAATTTATTTGCAAATTATGGTGGAAAATAAGTATTTGGTCAATATCAAAAGTTCATCTCAATACTTTGTTATATATCCTTTGTTGGCAATGACAGAGGTCAAACGTTTTCTGTAAGTCTTCACAAGGTTGGCACACACTGTTGCTGGTATGTTGGCCCATTCCTCCATGCAGATCTCCTCTAGAGCAGTGATGTTTTGGTGCTGTCGCTGGGCAACACGGACTTTCAACTCCCTCCAAAGGTTTTCTATGGGGTTGAGATCTGGAGACTGGCTAGGCCACTCCAGGACCTTGAAATGCTTCTTACGAAGCCACTCCTTCATTGCCCGGGCGGTGTGTTTGGGATCATTGTCATGCTGAAAGACCCAGCCACGTTTCATCTTCAATGCCCTTGCTGATGGAAGGAGGTTTGCACTCAAAATCTCACGATACATGGCCCCATTCATTCTTTCCTGTGCACGGAACAGTCGTCCTGGTCCCTTTGCAGAGAAACAGCCCCAAAGCATGATGTTGCCACCCCCATGCTTCACAGTAGGTATGGTGTTCTTTGGATGCAACTCAGCATTCTCTCTCCTCCAAACACGACGAGTTGTGTTTCTACCAAACAGTTCTACTTTGGTTTCATCTGACATTCTCCCAATCCTCTTCTGGATCATCCAAATGCTCTCTAGCAAACTTCAGACGGGCCCGGACATGTACTGGCTTAAGCAGGGGGACACGTCTGGCACTGCAGGATCTGAGTCCCTGGCGGCGTAGTGTGTTACTGATGGTAGCCTTTGTTACGTTGGTCCCAGCTCTCTGCAGGTCATTCACTAGGTCCCCCCATGTGGTTCTGGGATTTTTGCTCACCGTTCTTGTGATCATTTTGACCCCACTGGGTGAGATCTTGCGTGGAGCCCCAGATCGAGGGAGATTATCAGTGGTCTTGTATGTCTTCCATTTTCTAATTATTGCTCCCACAGTTGATTTCTTCACACCAAGCTGCTTGCCTATTGCAGATTCAGTCTTCCCAGCCTGGTGCAGGTCTACAATTTTGTTTCTGGTGTCCTTCGACAGCTCTTTGGTCTTCACCATAGTGGAGTTTGGAGTGTGACTGTTTGAGGTTGTGGACAGGTGTTTTTTATACTGATAACAAGTTCAAACAGGTGCCATTACTACAGGTAATGAGTGGAGGACAGAGGAGCCTCTTAAAGAAGAAGTTACAGGTCTGTGAGAGCCAGAAATCTTGCTTGTTTGTAGGTGACCAAATACTTATTTTCCACCATAATTTGCAAATAAATTCTTTCCGAATCAGACAATGTGATTGTCTGGATTTGTTTTCTCATTTTGTCTCTCATAGTTGAGGTCTACCTATGATGTCAATTACAGGCCTCTCTCATCTTTTTAAGTGGGAGAACTTGCACAATTGGTGGCTGACTAAATACTTTTTTGCCCCACTGTAGCTGAGAGCATTTGGGTAAGAATACACAGAACAGGAAACAACAACGAGATTATTGGGTTGATGCGCTACAGACTGCAGGCAGACCTTAAGTCAGGAAGAAGATATTGATAATGACCTCCTGGTTACAGAACTTTCAAGGAGGAGAGACATGCTAATAATGGAAGACTTCAACTATCCAGGTATCTTTTGGGAAACTAACTCAGTCAAGTTCCAAAACTTCTTCATTGGTTCCTGATGACAATTTCATTTTCTAGAAAGTTAAGAAGAAACAAGGGAATCTGCTCTTCTGAAACTAATCCTAACCAATAGGAAAGAGCTGGCTGAAAAGCAGTGGGAGCCATGGAAAAAGGTGAACATATCATCTTGTCTTTTTTCCCCACTTACTTACTTACTTACAGTACTTACTTATATATTTTAATTAAACATTTTAGAAAGGATAAACAATATAGCATAAAGAAAACAGATAAAAAGAACAAGAAAATAAAAGACAAATTATGTAAACAGGGATCCAAAACTTTCTAGAAAGTTATAATTTTCCAGTATATCATTAATTAATTATGAACAATTGAATATATCACTTTAAGAAACTTAAAAATCAAGGCTATAAGCAAGGATGAATATCAAGAACTGTAGTCAACACAGTATGAATCACCAAATAAAGCCATACACTACAATAGATTGAATCAAAACTGAAAATCTGTTCTTGTTTAAATATTCCATGAAATTGACATTTAGATTCTATACACTGAAAAGTCCAAATTATGGATAAGGCACAAATCCATGCATTGAACTGTAGTCTAGGGAAGGTTTCCAGTTTGAATTAAATTCTGTGTCACATTTACTTTTGTGGTGTAAAGTTATATTGGACATCAATACATAGTCCCACAACTTGGTTAATCATTCTTCCAAAGAGGGAATCAGCCAACCTTTCCAATAAGAAGCATATAATTTCCTTGTGGAACAGTACAAAGCTAATTCAATATACTTATAGATAATATATTGTTTAGTAAAAATTAATAAGGGGCGTGATGGTTCAGTGGGTAAGACGCCAGGCTTGTCGATCAGAAGATCGCAAGTTCGGAGGTTCAAATCCCTAGCAACACATGATGGAGTGAGCTCCCGCACTAGCCCCAGCTCTTGCCAACCTAGCAATTCGAAAGCATGCAAATGCAACTAGATAAATAGGTACCACTTCGGTGGGTAGGTAACAGCGTTCCACATGCGTCATGCAGGCCACATGACCACAGAAGCGTCTTCGGACAACGCTGGCTCTTCAGCTAACAAACGGAGATGAGCACCGGCCCCTAGAATTGGACACGACTGTGCAGGGGAAACCTTTACCTTTAAAAATTAATAAGAATAGTGCAGGTGGAAATGGACATTCAACTTTTAAAATTTGTTTCAAATTGCTGAGCTTTGTAGCACTGCCACCAAATATAGGGGGGTGGGGGAATCTGACCTGCTCATTACATTTCCAACAATTTCTTGAAAATGAATTATCCCTTTTAGCAATCAAAACTGGAGTGATATACCAATAATAAAACATCTTACACCAATGTTCTCTAAATACAGTATTTGGAATAAATTTAATATTCTACTTCCATAGAAATATCCATTCTTGAATCTCTATTACTGCATTCTAATTATGCATCCACTTAATCATGCAGCCTTTGAGTTGTTCAGATACTGAGTCATACTTCACCAATAATTTATAAATCAAGCCTAACAAATTTTTCAAATTATATAAGGTTTTTTAATTCAGTCATCTCTCTCAATATCCCCCCTTTGTTTCTATCATTCTTTTAGTGCTGTGCTACTTATTTGGAGATACTGAAATCAGTCAGTTAAACTACACCATCATGAAATAAAAGTTTCAAAAGATTTTATTTTCATCTTATTATTAATTAATCTTGCAATCTGAACGAATTGTTATCTTTCCAGTTTTCTTAGTATAATCCTCTTCATAAAAGTAGAGATTTAATAACAAAGCAAGGGGAGAAAAATTTGGACCTATCTTTGCCCATACTTGTTCCAGATTCTTAATATATTATTTATTTCTGTTATTCAGTATGGTACATTGGAATGATAAATAACTATTGACTATTATTTTGGCTTCTGTTCTTTATAAATACTTTGTATCCATGTATAATAATTAGAGCCACAACCCCTATCTTTCAGAACTGCAAACATGAAGGACCATTCCAAAGTGTCAAAGGCTTTTTCAGCATTCATCTTGGGTTTCAAGATACTATAGAACAGCAAATCGGATCATGGTCATAAAAAGGTAAAGGTTCCCCCGGCACATTTGTGCAGTCGTGTCCGACTCTAGGGGCCGGTGCTCATCTCCGTTTGTTAGCCAAAGAGCCAGCGTTGTCCGAAGACGCTTCCACGGTCATGTGGCCACATGATGCGTGTGGAACGCTGTTACCTACCCACCGAAGTGGTACCTATTCATCTACTTGCATTTGCATGCTTTCGAATTGCTAGGTTGGCAAGAGCTGGAGCTAGTGCGGGAGCTCACTCCGCACGCAGGGCTAGGGATTCGAACCTCCGAACTTGCGATCTTCCGATTGACAAGCCTGGCGTCTTACCCGCTGAGCCACCACGCCTCAAGATACTACAGAGCAGCAAATAAGATCATGGTCATACCTGCATGCTAAAACTCAGGACAGCCAATTTTAACTTGAGAAGTACTGGATAGGATCCCATGGACAGAAATCCTTAAGTCAAAGAGAGCATAGGAGGGTTGAGAACTTCTGAAAAAAATACAATTGTAGGAGAAAGAGAAGAAAAAATGGGGGAGCAGGTGAGGAAACCACAATGGATGCATAGAAGGTTTTTGACTGATCCAGGACTTAAAAGGGACATGTATAGAAATAAAGATGAGTATAACCACCAGAGTAGCATATCAGTAAGTAACTAATATCTGCAGAAGGAAAGTCTGAAAGCTTAAGGGCAAAGGGAGTCTAGGCTTGCAAATGAAGCTAAAAGCGACAAAAAAGGCTTTTTGCCTATGTCAATAGTAAAAGGAGGGGCTGAGACAGCTCTTTGGGAAGTTGATAGGTAACAGATAATGGGGAAAGTTCCTCAATCCTACTTTGCTTTGGTCTTCTCCTAAAGAAGGACTTTATTCAAATCTACCTAAGCAAAAGAACTGACGCAAGGAGGGAGCTCAGAGATAGACAGGAGGCCTTGACTACCACGAATAAGTTTAAGTCTAGAGAACCAGTTTAATTCTATCCAAGAGTTTTGAAGAAGCTTTTGGATATCATCTTGGCACCTCCCTCTGTGTTTCTGAAAAATCATGGACAACCAGAGGACCAGATGCTGCAGTAGTTGATTTCTGTACTGGGCAACAAGTTGTACCAGATGATTTCCAAGGTCACTTTCAGCTTTTAAATTCTATGATTCTATTTCTCTTTTGTAGAGGAAAACAGAGAGATAACTTTGGGCAAGGTATGCAAGAATCGTTAGATGAAAGAGACAGTAAACAACATTTCAATCCTGGGAAAAGAGGGAATATGAGAAAGAAACCTAAAATAACCCACCTTGATTCTGTATGGTATCAGAGGGGGCAAAGGGAAACTCTGACAGGCTTTCAATATTCTGTTATTATTCCCTACAGTTCCAATAATCCTTGTGGTGTTTGTTTCTTGACCTGGCCTACCTCAAAGGGCTGATACATTTTCAAGTACTCTTTAACACTCAGGCTCCACAGGCCTATATTTGCCAGGGACTTATTCTCTTCACACGGCTTAACTTGGCTGCTAAACTGAAACCAGCTGAAGCTTCTCAGATCCATGACATGGCCGGAGAAGGCGATTATATAAGGGTGGTTTTTTGTTTTGTTTTTTTGGAGCCTTCAAGTCAGTCTTGCCTCCTGGCAACTACATGGACACGTCCTTGCAGTTTTCTGGGCAACATTTTCAGAAGCGGTTTGCCACTGCCTTCTTCCTCAGGCTGAGTGGGACTGAGTAGCCCAAACGCACCCAGCTGGTAGGACTAAAGTAGGACTAGAATGCAGGGTCTCTCGGCTTCTAGTCCAGTGCCTTTAACCATTACACCATGCTGACTCTCATATAAACATGAAGAATGTACAAAATGTTCCATTCATGAAACAAGTGGTTTGGATGGTCCATGCCCAAACCAAAATATGAATGTTTCAGTTTTTGGGACTGTACACAGAATGAAGCAGGACTGCCCCCCCCCCAGAAATGAATAGAAATGTGGTTGTTCCACTGGAAAGAGGGGGGAAGGGAGAGAGAAAAGAGGGAAAAGCTGAGGATATCAGTGGCAACAGTGATATCCTCACTGAACATGGAATATCAGTGGGGAGGTGGGATGCACTGAGGAACAGGTGCACAAGCCAGTATGTTGGTGACAGTGACTGAAAGGAAGAAAGAAGAGGAAGGCTGAAGACTGGGGCAGGTCATTGTCTGAGAGAGAGCAAGGGGAGGGGTACTGGGAAGATTGGAAGTAGGTAGCAAAACATCTAGAGAAGAATGTTTTGTTCCAGGTTTGAAACAAAACATATTTCTGTTTTGTATACACCCCTAATAAACATGCAGCCTTAGGGCTTCTAGACCACCAAATGCCTCATCAAGTATCTATGATTTGGAAATATGGGAGGAGGAAGCCATTAGTGTAAAACCCAAGGCTATCAAAATCATCTTCATCTTCTCATGTGTTGTATGTAGAATCTTTAGTTGAGCTATGCCTGAGTCGTGTACCAAATTTAAGGAGTCATGGAGTCAAGCTAATTGACAGGAGATCTATGATTCACTGCTGAGTCCTGGTCAGAGGAGCCTCACAGCAGTTATGCAGCCTCTCCCCGAAGAAATTAATTTCCTTTTTCATGCCATAAGGTGCATATACTATGGAGCTCAATCTCTCTCCCACGCCAGGGTTGGGAGAAGAACACCAGATAATGGCATCTCTGTAGCAGTAACTACCAAGCAGCTACACCAAGGCAGGAAGGCAAGACAAGAGCTCATAGGAAAGGTCTGACACCTCCAACCTTTCACCCTGCAGACTCACTTATTACAATATCCTTCTAGATCTGCTTGCATATTTGGTACCATTTACTCACAGCTACTCATGCCCTGGTCACCTCCAGAGTGGATTACTGTAATGTGTTCTACATGGGGCTGCTCTTGAAGAGCATCCGGAAGCCTCAACTGGTACAGAACACGGCTGCACAGAGTGTTGTGTGTGCTCCTAGGATGGCACATGTTACACCTCTGTTCCACGAGCTACACTGGTTGACAGCCTGCTTCCGGGTGCAATTCAAGGCGCTGGTTTTGAACTTTAGGCCCTATATGGCATGGTATCAGGTTATTTGAGGGACCGCCTCTTCCCAATTACATCTACCCGCCCTATCAGGTCCAGCAGGGTCCCGTCTGCTATAGAGTTCCATCTGACAGGATCCAGAAGACGTGCCTTTTCAGCTATGGCTGTGGTTCCTGCCCTCTGGAACTTCATTCCCCCCGAGGTGAGGTTAGCCCCATCCCTGCTAGCCTTCCGGAAGGCCCTTAGAACGTGGTTTTTCCAACGATCTTGGAGATCCCATGGGGAGCCTGCGAGAAGATTGTATTGTATCTAGATGGTTGTTATTCTCCCACAATCTTGATTTTTATTTGTGTTTAATTGTTTTAACTCAGTGCTTCCCAAAGTGCCCCCGTTGGCGACACACCAACGGCGGCAACGGCGGCGCGGGCACGCACGGCAGCGGTGCGGGGAGGAACGCGGGGGTGGGGGTGTGCACGGCGGCGGCCTCCGCTAAAACGCAGAAGCGCTGATGGCGTGCTGCTGCCGCCGCCACCATACACCCCCCCCACTGCCGGGTTGTGTGGCGACACACCAGACTGTGTGTTGCGGCACACTAAAGTGTTGCGACACAGTTTGGAAAGCTGTGTTTTAACTGTTTTAATGGTTGTGATAATGTTTTTAACTGTTATTGGTTGTACTCTGCCCAGAGTCATGTTCAGTGAGATGGGCAGTTATATAAATCAAATAAATAAATAAATAAATAAATAAATTTTAGATATCAAGCTAATTTTTGTTTTCCAATTTTAAAAAAATTGATATTTTAATCCCTGTAGCTTGATTTCAGCTCCTGTATCTGATTATTGTTCTATTTTACAGCACAAAGTCATCATGTGTTTATCTGAGCATTTTTGCTCTTCTGGATTTCAATATGAATAGCTAATAATGTTAAATAATAACCATTATAATGCTTTTAAATGACTGCACAATGCATGCAGAGAACTATAAACAAATTTCTAGTCCAACACACTGACTAAAAAGCTAAGTCTATGAAAAGTATCTTTCCATTCTCCCCCACCCAATTACTGAAACTTCCTTCCCACTCTGCGGAAGACCTAGAGATTACTCCCCATAGCATACTGTTAAGATCTGAGTGTCCATAAACATCCAAATGCAAGGGGAAAGCAAGAAACCCTGAAGTTAAGCTACCAAGGCACCACTATGTGATGAGGTACTGCAAGAAGCACCAAGCACCTTGTCTGTTACGTGCCAAAATGCACTGAGAGAACAGGGTGACTTGAGGACACAGCAGCAGTTTCCACAGCATCCCTGCATTTAGTATGCCTGATGCGGGTTCTAGCATTGATGGAACAATGGAAGGCTAAAACAGAAGCAAGCAAGTTTTCCCATTCCTCCTTCCTCCCCCTTACAAAATCCATTATCATGCAAGAGACCCAACGTAGATGGCTTGCATACAAATCTGAAACATCCTCAAGCTCCAGAAGATGGTGACAGCCTAAAACAAATATCAGGAGCAGCTTTAACCTTTGCTGTGAAAAAACATAGTAGTGCTATTGCCTTGCAATGGGAGGAGGCTTGATTCAGAACCGTTTAGTAGAGCAAGTCTGCCATCTCATGGCTAGCATGCAGACTTTTGATTTAAAAGCCACAGTAAGGATTAAGGCCAAAACTAAAACAGTCAAAAGGGTAATCCAGGCCACACAACTTGTGAGTTATCAAGATGGACAGAATCATTAGTGCTGTATTGGGACCTGCCAATTGCCAAACAACTCCCCTTTTTTGAAGTCCTGGCCAGGCAGCTTCTGATACAGTGTGATGATGTATATGGCTGGTCAGAAAAACTGCAAGTTACTCAGGACTATGATAATGTGAAATTTTAATCTTTGAGCCAGGTTATTTCAATTAATGTGCGCTACAATTTATGGTTTCATTAGTGACTACCAGGCTGGACGCCAGATTGGTAATCACAAAAATACCCCAGAAGACAACAATGGCATACGTCTGTTGTGTTTATGTACTGCAGTGAAATACAGATTGTGAAGTCATCAGGATTCGAGCTAGACTTGAAGGAGACTACCTTTCTCTGGCATTTTATCAAACTGTCAGGCCAAGCTACCTCTGCAATTTTTAAAACAAACTTCAGAAAATTGGTTTATCACAAGGGTCCTTATTTACCCAAATCTAAAGTAAAACAGGGTAGGACATCTATAGATTGTGCCAAAGGAGAGCAAATGAAATGATATATTTCAGTGTACTATCATTTAAATGTTGAAAGGAGGCTCTGAGGTAACAGAGGACTAGCAGAAAGTAAGCAAACTATTTTGTATTCCTAGGGTAATCTCTTTCTAAACAAGTTAAAGGAAGCATCATTTTAATTACTTTACTGAACAGATCTCCCTGGTTGGACTCATACTGTAAGAATGTCCCTCAAGGACTTTTATGCAGTAAATGAAAAATGGGTGTAACTTAAGATACTTAAATATACCATATCAGAGTGTGGTATAGTGTATCCTCTGTCATTAAGCGAAGTGGTTGCTAAGTGAAACCACAACTATGCTTATGATCTTACTTTAGCTTTCCTTTGGTTTACAGACCTGCAGAGGTCATAAATGTGAGGAATGGTCATAAAGTTACTTTTTCATCACCATCATAACTGCAAATGGGCACTAGACGAGGCAGTCGCTAAACGAGGACTACCTGTACTCTTGTTTTAGTGAACAGACAGCTTTGCTATGTCAAGAATGCTTACCTCAGGAGCAGGCAAGATGGTTTTCGTGGACATGATCTTTCTATATACCTATCAGACTCCCTGCTCCACTTGACTTAAAAAAAAATTGGAAACCTCCCATGTTGCGTAGCCCAAGCGAGCAACCTATAGTTACAGGATTGCATGTGCAGCCCCCAAATCTTCTTCCTGAAGTTCCTGGATCCCTCTTTGACTATTATTGCTGAAAAAATTCTTGCCATTTTGAAATGGGAAACACCTGAGAAGTATACTGTAAGCCCTAAGACATGCATGTCATGTTTAAAAAAAGAACCCGCCCCCCCAACTCTGCCATTCTCCCACATACAATGTAGCTCCTTCCACTTTGCATTGTTAAATACAACACTTAGCTGCCAAAAGGTCACCCCCGGCATCCTTTTTATTTCCAAAACCACCTCCGAACTTCACAGAGGCCTCATAGGTACAGAAAATAAGAATCATGGGTGGCTGCAGCACAGCATTTCTTTCCAAGAGTGCCCAGAAATGCACAGAACACTCTGAAGAACTTTGGGAGGTTCCAGCAAAATGGATGAAAAGCATTTAGGAAGAAAATAATCTGTAAGGGGAAGCAATGTGCATACCTAGCGTGCCCACTGCCTCCCCCCCGCCCCTGACAAAAAGACACAGGCAAGCTGGGATGAAAAAAAGAAATGGTAAGTGTGACCTTTTTAGTTTGCTTTCTGGTATATGGCTATTTTGTTACTGAACATGGCCACCATGGCAGCCATTTTTAAAATGGGTAACACACCTACTGAAGCCATTTTGTGATTCCGTGAAGCATCTGTAACATACGCTCAAAATTCCTAATGTGCCCACCAGCTCCAAAGAGCCTCTACTGCTATAGCTGCAGCCCTCAATGAATAGGGGGTCAGGCTAGATGAGCTTTAGAGTCCAATTTTATGTTTCCATGATTGTCTAACTGTGCACAATCCATTCTACTGCTGTTAGCTACAGAAAAAACATGACACTAATATGCCAACTCTACTAGAAAAAGGTACTTTTTACAATCCAGCAGGCATAGACTGTAGGTGCGGAGTACTGTAGCTTGAGCGATAGAGCTGCTTTATGAACTCTATAGACATTCTTCTAAGGGCCCTGCAATATTCCTGTGCCCCAGCAACTCAAATTCCACCGAAGTCTGCACATTTTCAGAGCCTTGCTAATTGAAAAGTTAAAGATTGGGGTGTTTGTTTTTTAATGCCAGGATTCTCATTATGCTGAATCCAGTGTCCATTGCTCACAAAACTCTCTAGGAGCTTAGGGTGACTGAAAAGCCACTTTCAGACAAAAACCTAAAAGTGATGCATGTAAACACCTTCGGTAGCATATGAAGAAGCCAGGAAAGTTTTCAGGATTGGCTAGTATGTTGCCAATTGGGCCTGACTTTCCTATTCATAGCTTGTTACCACTGCTAGGACTTGCAGGAACTGATCTTCAAAATGGAATGAGGAAGCCAACTCCTGTAGCTCCCTTCACTGGGAGTGACTGATTATGTGCCATCAAGTCATTTTCAAATCCCAGCGACCACATAGATAGATTTTCTCCATGATCACTGGGAGTGAGCTGATAGAATAAAACGTCAGAAAGAAAATACGTCAGAACAAGTGTGGTGCAGTGGACAACATATGACTTTAGAAGCAGGGAGAGCCACAAGAATCAGGCAACTCAGTGAGCCAATGGGATCAGCAAAAAAAGTTAATGCAAAGCACCTGCACTCTGCAGCGCCAAATAAAGGTTAAAAGTAAAGGTTCCCCCTGCACATTTGTGCAGTCGTGTCCGACTCTAGGGGCCGGTGCTCGTCTCAGTTTGTTAGCCGAAGAGCCAGCGTTGTCCGAAGACGCTTCCGTAGTCATGTGGCCGGCATGACAAGCGCGGAACGCTGTTACCTACCCACCGAAGTGGTACCTATTCATCTACTTGCATTTGCATGCTTTTGAATTACTAGGTTGGCAAGAGCTAGAGCTAGTGCGGGAGCTCACTCCGTCACGCGGGGCTGGGGATTCGAACCTCCGAACTTGTGATCTTCCGATCGACAAGCCTGGCGTCTTACCCGCTGAGCCACCACGCCCCACGCAGCACCAAATGCCAACCCCCAAAGAATCTCATGTAGCAGAACAGCCCTTTCCACAAGATTTTGCTTCTAATACTGTACTTCAGATCTACTGCACTGGGTGCACCAAGCAGCCACTCATTCCCTTCCACCATATAACATTCAACAAGAGCATAAAGAGGCATAAACTGCATCCATCCATCCATCCATCCATTTATCTGCATTCTTTCTTTGAGTTCTTTGCTACTGATAGATATCTCGTTTGTTTCTGAATTATAAACATGTTTTAAATAGCACTACTGCGAGTAACATCTGCTTTAAAAATCTGAAATACAGTAGTAATAAACAAAACACAAGCTAGAAAATGCATGAATTTTAAATGCCGCAAACAAACTATACGCACGCACGCACGCATGCAATTTCAGGTTTGGGACCCTTTCATATTATTGGTCACTTTACAAAACAAAAACCGAGTCCCATACCCCTGGTCTGCAATTAAAGCAAAGCATACTTTTTAATATCTAAGATCCATCCCACACAAACACACTCTAAATTTCCCAAGTTCCTTTTTCAATAACCAAATAGAAGTTTTTGGAATGACACAATTTTCATTCCCAGCCAAACAAAATCGTTCTCTTTCTCTATCTCAAATGAAAGTTTTACACTGGAGTCTGGCTTCATAAATAGTTGATAGAGCAAGTCCATTATTCCAAAACATAGTATGTTGTATTGTGCAAGCACACACATTCAAAAAGGAAAAAGTGGGAGAACAAGATGTGGGTGAGGCCTGGCAATCAGATTAAATTGCATCAAGAGGGTTGAGCACAATTAAGCCTTTTGCAAGAGAGTCAATTTCACATAGATCTAACTGCTGAAGATGCACAAGTAGTGGACAATTTGTCTCTTTACTGGCATGTGGAAAAACGAAAAGGAGAAAAGAGATGAACTGTTCTATAATGAACTGGGAGGGGGAACTGACAAGACAAATGTAATGGGCTATAATATAGTGTAAGGGACTAAGCTTTCAGCAGGAAGTAGCCCCCCTCCCAAACTTTAAAATTGCTGGACATTCTTGGCAAACTACTTTTCACTCACCTAATTCATGTACAATGTAGAGATCATATACTGGCCTGCTCTACAGGACTATATAAAGACTACTGTAGCAGAAAACGTAAGAATCTGCTTTCTCATTTTGAGGAAATGAAATAAAATTCCAGAGACATGAGAAACCCATTATCAAACCTAATATATTTAAAAGACACGAAGTACAAAATTTGCAAATTAATTTTTCATCAACAATTAATACTGAACTCTAATTCCAAGGTTCTTAGTAAGAAGAAAAATATTATAATTAGGCCACATCCCCTCTATGTATTCAAGAGGATGAAGATAAATTGAGGCATAAAATCTTGTCTGTATGTAATCCAGGGGTGGGCAACTGAGCCTCAGAGATGCATCTAATCCACAGCCTCCTTTCTATGGCTCCCCGTCTTCTCTAGTCATCATTGCCAAAAACTGGCAGCAGGTGTTTGCTGTTTTAAGGTAAGAAACACATCAAAACTGCCATGTACAGCCTTAAATAGATTTAACATGGTAGTTTAAACTAGCACCAACAAGCCCTCCCAAGAGAGAATAGCAGAAAACCTTTGCCACCCCTAAAGACAGTCTCTCTGCTTTTGCATCATCATCTCACACGCTGGGGCCTTTTAAGTGTTCCTGGCCACCAAAAGGTTGTCTGTTAATGTTGTAATACTTGCAAAATAACATTTCCCTGTGGATCCAAACTTGTTGCGTATGGAAAGGAGGTGTATGCCAGTGCTTAAGCAAACCATGACAGAACAAGAACCCCAAAGAGACAGGGTCACCTGTTTTCTCTTTGTGATGTTCACTTTTCCTCCTCTGCCTTTATGACACTGTTTGCTAACTCGCTCCATTCCTGTGCAGTAGGCTGGAACAATGTGCTTTCGCCAGAGATTTAACTTGCTTGTTCACCGAGGGCTTCTCAAGTCAGGCCTAGAGGCAAGATTGTCCATCCTGGTTATATTCCACTTTCTCCAATGGAATGCTCTCTAGGTATGTTAGGACTTTAACTTCCAGAATTATAGTCCTGATACATCTGGAGGGTATCAGGTTGGAGGAGGCTGTTATACACTAATAGTGAACAACACACTTTCTGTGTGTAGAGATTCTAATGTAGCCAAAGAAACCCATTCATAAATCAGAGGCTTTGAGAAATCATAAATCATAGCTTTCCAAACTGTGTGTCGCGACACTTTAGTGTGTCGCGACACAGAGTTTGGTGTGTCGCAACACAACCCGGAAGCGGCGGTGAGGGCGTGGACGGCGGTGGCGGCGGGGGACGTGCACGGCGGTGGCGGCGGGGGACGTGCACGGCGGTGGCGGCGGGGGACGTGCACGGCGGCAGCGACGGCAGAGGCGCGCCATCAGCGCTTCCACGTTTTAGCGGACACCACTGCTGCTGCCACCGCGCACCCACACACACACCACTGCTGCTGCTGCCACCGTTGGTGTGTCACCAACGGCGGCAGTTTGGAAAGCACTGTCCTAAATGTTGCAGGAGTCCAAAAGTCTCTCAAAATAATCCATTACTCAGGAAATTCACATGTGACTCTTTAAGACACTTTATTGTGATGTGCCCATTTTGCTAGTTTTAAAAAAAAATTATTAAAAGTATTGTTATCAGATGTTTCAGGGGGAAAAAAGGTTCACGAGAAGTTTATGATCTAAAGGATCTGACACAAAAGGAGAAGAGGGGTGGGAGTGGGGGAGGATCCATGATCCTCAAAAGCATATGCATAGGCATGCCTATTTGTGGTATGATAAAGTTAAAGTTAAAGTTTTGACCTCTCAGCGGCTTTCGATACCATTGACCATGGTATCCTTTTGGGGCAACTCAGGGAGTTGGGGGTGGGCAGCGTGGTTTTGTGCTGGTTCACTTCCTTCCTCCAGGGCCGATCCCAATCATGTTGATAGGGGGCGAGATATCGAGCCCACGGCCCCTCCTTTATCGGGTGCTGCAGGGTTTGGTACTCTCTCTGCTCCTTTTTAACATCTACATGAAACCGCTGGGCGAGATCATTCGTCTCCACGGGATGAGGTATCATCAATATGCTGATGATACTCAATTATACATCTCCATCCCGAGGGAAGTAAGTGATGCCATGACTGCCCTTTCTAGGTGCCTGGGGGCTGTGGGTGTCTGGATGGGGAACAACAGGCTAAAGCTGAACCCTGGTAAGACGGAGTGGCTGTGGGTTAATGGCCCCTTTGTATCCAGGAATTTGCCATCTTTAGTTCTGGATGGGGTTGCACTGCACCAGACAGACCCGGTGTGGAATCTGGGGGTCCTCCTGGACTCACGACTCCTGCTCAAAGAGCAGGTGGCAGTTGTGGCCAGGAGGGCCTTTGCTCAACTTTGTGTTGTGCGCCAGTTATGCCCTTTCCTGGATCGAGAGGCCCTTTGAATGGTCACTCATACCCTGGTCATCTCCCATATAGACTACTGTAATGCGCTCTACATGGGGCTACCCCTGAAGAGTAACTGGAAGCTACAATTGATCCAGAATGCAGCTGCGTGGACGATTCTCGGTGCTCCAAGATCAGCACACGTAACACCTTTGCTGCGCGAGCTGCACTGGGTCCCAGTTTGCTTCCAGGTCCAATTCAAGGTGTTGGTTATCACCTTTAAAGCCCTACATGGCATGGGTCCAGGTTACCCGAGGGACTGTCCCATCCCCATTACATCAACCCACCCCACCCGGTCATGCAGAGGGCATGCATGGACCCTGTCTGTAAGAGAATTCCATCTGGCGGGGTCCAGGAGGCGGGACTTCTCTGCAGTAGCTCCCGCCCTCTGGAACATTCTTCCCCCAGAGGTGAGGCAAATCCCCTCTCTTCTGGACTTTCGAAAAAATCTGAAGACCTGGTTTTGCCATCAGGCCTGGCCGGGGGGGGGGGGGGGGGGGGGACAGTCGTTCCTGGGGATGGCTGGTGCCCTAGACCAGCTCTTTATATACGTTCGGTCTGTAGTAGAACTCATTACCATCTGGATGTTATTGTATTTTATATTGTTTATCTTGTATTATTGGTTGCATGAATTTTAAATTTTAAATCTTGTTTTTATTGTAAACCACCCAGGGTCCCTCCTTGAGGGGGAGATGGGCGGTGATAGAAGTTTGCTAAATAAAATAAATAAAAATAAAGTTAATAAGGATTTTAAAAATCATGACATCAGAAATGCCATATTGCGGATTTGGAATAAATATAAGGTAAGATTGTCTGCTAATGTACCAGTGTGTGTGTGTGTGTGTGTGTGTGTGTGTTTAATTAATTAATTAATTAATTAATTAATTAATTAATTAATTAATTAATATGACCGCACATCTCCCCCAACGGGGAACTCTCAGGAAGCATTTGTTAGAAGAGAAAATGTGGGAGTAATAAAGTGGTTAAAATATAAAGATTTGTTAAACTTTAAGGGGGGTGAACCAAATCTTAAAACAAGAGAGAAGTTATTGAGTTAGAAGGTTTTACATGTCACTGGTTTACTTATATGCAATTGTTAGAACGTTTTAAGTTGGATAGAAAGAATTATAGATTTGTTAATGAAACAACTTATTTTGAGACTGAACTTTGCATGAATGATGAACATGTTATTACTAAGATGTACTGTACCCTTTATTTTGTATTTTAATTATACTTTGAAATATAATAAAGTTTTCATGCAAAACAAAAGCATATGCAATCATGCATGTGTTAAATATTAAGATGCCACAAGAGTCTTTATTATATTTGCTGCATGAAACTTACACCAGACTTGGGGGGGTAGTCTTTCACAGCAAATATATTAAGACCCTCGTGGCACCTTAATTAACGCATGTCATTGTTGTCAGGATGGAACAAAGCAAACTTCCTACTGTAGATATGCTGCTTCTTTGGTCAATGCACATACAGCGCCATCCTTTCTCATGTTCTTTTCTGAGAGGCCAAGGGAATGTTCCTTGACCTTGTGCTCTACACTCCCAGAATAAAAAACAAGAAGCTAAGTGAGGTGAAGTTGATCTGCCCCTTTTCCCAATGCTCTTCCTGGGTGGCAGATGCTCTTTCTTGGCCCAAATCTAGAGATCTCTATATCACCTCACATTCATACTGGCATTTTATCACAAATACTGTATGTGGGACTATGTTTATGACAGCCTATTCTATACTGAACCCACAGAATATAAAGGTGTCCTAAATTGTTCTATTTCTTGTGTTGGATCAAATGCACCACAGCTACACCTCTTACAACCTCTTCACAGGGTTGTAGTTTGAACAACAAATGTACTGGAGAAACTGTAACATCAGTGCAGTAATAGAAAGTCAAAAAAAGGAAAGGGATCTTCAAGTCAAGCTTGACTCCTGGTGACTACATGGGACATAACATTCATGCAGTTTTCCTGGCAATAACGTGGACATGTTTTGCCTCTGCCTTCTTCTGGAGTACTTTTCAACTAGAGTCCTGGATATCCCTGGTGTCATCTACCCAAGCAGTAAACCAAGTCTGGTCACGCTTAGCTTCTGAGCTCAGCCAAAGTCAGCCAAATGCTCTACCACCTGCTGAGATTTACCAGAAGGGTGGGGAAAGAAATGGAACAAAGAAAACAGCAACAGTTATATTGAAATTGCCAGAACACACAGGTTGCTACAAAGTTTTTTAGAGGCAGATAATTAAGAATGGAACTACTGTACTGTATTCAGTTTCAGAGCGGAAGAATTTTGGCTAGGAAAGCGACTTTTAAAAAATGTGCTGGAGGAATGAATGGTGAAATGGGAACAAGGCCTTACATACTGTCTTAACACATTCCACAGATGTTGCCTCGTGTGCTTCTAGCACAGAGCTTTCCAAACTTTTCATGTTGGTGACACACTCTTACAGCAGGGCATCATTTCGCGACACACTCTTACAGCAGGGCACAAGGCAATCACTAGGACCTGTGTGGAATCACAGCAGGTTTGGAGGCAGCAAGGCAGGCACTAGAACCTGCGTGGAAGCCAGGAGGCACCAGCAGCCACGACACGCCCAGACACTGCAGCCGACACACTAACGTGTCCCGACACACAGTTTGGAAAGCTCTGTTCTAGCATGTGTAACAGCACGACTGCCCCCATTACAACTCCAAGTGCTACTTAATACTATATATTGTGAAAGCAAAAATACATGCTTGGAAATAGAAGTTACATTTTCTTTTAAAATTGCCTATTCAAAAGTTCACTTGTTAACTGCAGCTGTAGATTAGCATTAAGTTCATACCCAACCTTTATGAAAACAGTAAAAAAAAAAAACACCAATTCTCCACCATTCCAATTCTCACCCAGCAGTAGCTTAAAAGCAGGAAACACCTGGCAAGAAGCCACATTCTGCCAAGTGCTCAAATCACTCAAACCTTTGTTGGGTTCACAACTGCACTTGGTCTGGTCACAATCGTTACTGGGTCTGTGCTGTTAGCAGTGTCTCACCAGACCAGTCTTACAGCTTTCACTATCTATCAGCAAAAAAACCTGCCAAAATGTAACTCAGGTTAAGCACTGTAGCCAAAAATTATTTTCTAGCCAAGGCCTAGGATGCACCACTCACCTTCTCTCTGGCAGTCACTCTTAAATTGGTGTCTCAAATTATGTTTGGCATTTTCTTTGTATTTTGTACTTTTAATATTTTAAAATTGTTTACTGATAATATTTATCATTTAATAATTTTATTGTTCGG
The DNA here is from genome assembly GCA_023362775.1 of Charina bottae. Classification (NCBI taxonomy): domain Eukaryota; kingdom Metazoa; phylum Chordata; class Lepidosauria; order Squamata; family Charinaidae; genus Charina; species Charina bottae. The sequence goes on from JALMGJ010000017.1 coordinate 22,919,258, forward strand.
GTTTTTGTGCAGTGTTATGGCTCCTAGCAGACAGGCACATACAAACACTAATTATCAATTGTAAACAATAAGACACAGATTTAATGTACATGTTCAAGGTTAGAAACTTAAAAAAACTACTATTGGCCACAGACTGGCTTTAGATACTTTAAATATATGGCAAAGAGTACATATACAAGTGTCTCATACCCAGGGGAGTCTCTTGATTGCAGCAGGTAAACAAGTTTGAATAAATAAATGCTTCTACTTTCTTTTGAAGAAGTGCTTGTAAAACTTAAAGACATACAAGACAGACAGTCATATATGCATATCTAGTCTATTTTTCTCTTTTCCATATGTAAAAATGCTGCTTTTGATATCAGAGCACAGATTGTTAATTTAAATTATACCCCACCTTTCCACTTAAAAGAATGCTCAGGGCAAGAAGAAAAATACAGATAAAAAATAAAGCATAATTAAAGTTGTTGTTTATTCGTTCAGTCGTTTCCGACTCTTCGTGACTTCATGGACCAGTCCACGCCAGAGCTTTCTGTCGGCCATCACCATCCCCAGCTCCCCAAATAATTAAAGTAGTTGATCCAAATAAAAATATATCAGTAACAGCATACATCAGATTAAAATAAGTTTAATTTATAAAAGTATAAACCCTAAAATTTGTCAGAATAAAGACCTCTTAGACTGCTTGCAAAGGAACAGCAAAGTTGGGGTTAAATTTTGTCCCACTGGCAGGAACCCACAATGCCTTGAAGCAGCCTCCAACAAGCCCTTTTTCATGGTCCAGCCCAATGTCCTCAACCATACATGAGAAAAAGGGATGTCTCTCTCTCGAGAACCAGATCTGAACTTGATCTGCTCCTATGGAGAATACTCTCTTTCAAATACCCTGGCTCTAGATTACAGCAAGCTCTTTGAATTATGCTTGCAAATAGCCTAGTAGTTGACCCCCTCAAACTCTGTGGGTCCCTCTTCAGCACCCCTTTTTCTAAGTACGGCCTACAACTGAAATGACATGAGAAACAGGTTTTTCTTCAATGGCACCTCAATTGTGAAATCTTCTTTCTGGAAAGGTGAGCACACAGTGTCTATCTTAAATGTCAATGTTATTTTCTCAAGCTTTTAAATTTTACACCGTACTGCAGTTTTAGTGCAATCATTTCATTTTGCAAAGACTGTTTTTTTTAACATGACTATACCTGATCATTGCTACAGTGTTTTAAAAATTTTAATCCCTCATTTTAAGCAATTTGTTCTGATTTTACATTTTCTGTCTCTTGCATCTTAATCTATCTTATTATTTTGCTTGTTTTTATTTTGCATATCACCCAGAAAAAATCTCCCTATTGGATGGCTGATAAACTGAATGAATTGACAGGTTAAAGAATAAAAAAAATTCTGGGGTCTTCAGATTCTAACTCTGATATGAGACGTTCAAGATAGATTTGACTGAAAACAAAACATCTGACAGAAATAAAATGCATGAAGATGACAGCCAGCTGAATCACACCAGGTTTTCAATACGCAGAACTTGTTCCCCTCACAACCCCTCAAGCAACATACATATCCTCAGAGTTTTAGTTTTCCATTTCAAAAACTTGCAGCTAACTAGACTAGTTTTACAAGAGCAAGCCCATACACATAATGTGTTACAACATGACTTATGATTCCTATTCCCTATCATAACTTTAAAAGCAAAGCACTGATTTAATAGCATTAGAAACAATCACGACGACACTAGCCAACTACAGATGCCTTAGGTCTCCGTGTTTCTTCCAATACTGCAGTAATTTCCACATTCTTTGGAGTCAACTGATAATGTGATCACTTGGGGCAAATATTTCCTCCAGACAATCAGATAGGAAAACTTCCAGAGATTGGAAGAAAGCCAGTTTTCTTTCCTATCAGAAATGTGATGTGTGTTGGGAAGCAGGGTAATTATGTATACACACAAGAAGGGCTTGCCACAAAATGTTACAGCACAGAAGATCCTGGTCACAACACCTTGTTCACCATGTTTTGCATCACCTCCCTTCTTGGGCACATTATTTCCTCAGTGAGCTATTTTGTGGATTAGGTGCTTTTCCCACTTAAAGGAATGGGATTTCTTTTATTTCTGTACTCCTGAATTTCCTCAATGTTTGCTGAAACTTCTTTCTCATGTGCTGACTATGACATTTTATTTATTTTATTTTATTTTTCTATCCCGCCTTTATTATTTTTAAAAATAACTCAAGACGGCGAACATACCTAATATTCCTTCCTCCTCCTCTTTTCCCCACAACAGCAACCCTGTGAGGTGAGTTGGGCTGAGAGTGTGTGACTGGCCCAAGGTCACCCAGCCGGCTTTCATGCCTAAGGCAGGACTAGAACTCACAGACTCCTGGTTTCTAGCCCAGCGCCTAAACCACTAGACCAAACATTACTATATAAATATCAACTCCTGAAGAATTACCATGGCTATCAATTTAGATGATGTAACCAATTTATATGGTTTACCACTTGCTTCTCAAAAGATAGCTTGAAACTTTTATCTAAAACTAAGGCATACTGAATCCCAAACTTCTCTAATTATCAAGTTTACCGCACTCTAAAACGTAGGTTACATTTACCACTTTTACTAATCCTTTTTTCTGTTGTTTAAAGAACTGTAACTGCATCTTTTTATAAAATAACAGGGAAGGAGAAGAAGACAAGATATCTGTATTCATTTATTGGTGCAGTGAATGTTTAAAACTCCAAGAGAGTTTTAGGCTCACCTTATCTTTGTTGTCATCTGCTTATCCAGTTGTCCATCCTGTAAATCTGCTGAATTCTCACCTCGATCACCTAGGTTGACCAGACTGTCGCCGGACAGAATCCTGCTGGTCGCAACTCGCTTTCCATTCGTCTCGAATCCTGGCTTTTCTTCTCCAGGTTTGGCCAAAGTTCTTGACCAGAGCTTTCCAAACTGTGTGTCACGACACGTTAGTGTGTCGGCTGCAGTGTCTGGGTGTGTCGCGGCTGCTGCTGCCTCCAAGCCCTGCCAGGATTCCACGCAGGTCCTAGTGCCTGCCTTGTGCCTTGCTGCCTCCAAACCTGCTGTGATTCCACGCAGGTCCTAGTGCCTGCCTTGTGCCCTGCTGTAAGAGTGTGTCGCGAAATGATGCATGTCTAAAACGTGTGTCACCAACATGAAAAGTTTGGAAAGCTGTTTTTGACTATCGGGTCTTCCCATCTCTTTGGAGGTCGGCCAAGGGGTCTTTTTACTTCTCTTGGATACCATTCGGCAACTGCTGTTGTCCAACGGCCATCCGACATGCGTGCGACGTCTCCTGCCCAGCATAGCTTCCGCTTGCGTTATTCGACGACAACATCATTTATTCCACTTCTGACTACTTGGGAAGTGGTCTCAGAGAGAAACTTTCAGCATGGATCTTTCCATAGCCCTTACTCCTCTTGAAAGCTCTTCCTCTTCTGCCTTTGTTAGCGACGATGTTTCACTTCTATAGCACCGCTGGTAAGACAGTCGAATTAAAAAGATTAGCACAGAGTTTTCTGTCAATCTTCTCATTTTGTAAGACTTCTCTAATGGAGTTGTATCTAGCCCATCCAGCTTTCTTTCTTCTGACCAGTTCTTCTCTTTTATCATTGTTCATTCTGATTAGCCGTCCCAGGTAGACATAGTGGTCAACCTCTTCGATGAGTTCGTTCTGAAGCCTCATTTGGAATTTTGGAAGTTTCCCTGTCTGCATATATTTTGTTTTAGTGTGATTCATCTTTAGACCCACCTTTCTGCTTTCAGCGTCAAGTTGTCAAAGCATTTTTTGCAGCTTTCGAGCATCTTTTGCGATCAGTACAACATCATCCGCAAATCTGAGATGGTTTATCTTCTCTCCGTTTACATCGATTCTGTCTTCCCAGTTCACTCTGCGCATGATATTTTCCTGGCAAGCGTTGAAAAGTTTAGGTGAAATCGTATCGCCTTGCTTTACACCTTTCTCTACTGGTATTCGTATTTCGGTATTTTGAAGAGGGTTATATTTGTGAAGCAGTTGGTGTTTGCTTCTTTGAGCAGCGCGATGTAGTTGGAGTTGATTCCTTGATCACTGATTGCTTGCATTACTGCACTGACTTCGACACTATCAAATGCTGAATTCTATACTAGCAAAATAGATGTAGGGATCTCCATGGTGAAAGAAAAGGCAGTCAGCAGAAATACTTTCCCCCCACAATACTCATCTCCCTTGGACAAGTATTTCCATGTACATTTGGCACACTGCATAGGAATTAGGGAAGATATGATAGCATTCTTCAACTATCTGAAAGATGTCATATAGAAGACATTCATGACCTTCTCTCTCCCTCTCCCACCAGAATGCAGTGCATAAAATAATGGATTTAAGTTAGGCTAATCTTGATTGAATTCTAGAAAAGAACTTCTTAATAGGAAGTACACAGTTTGACAATGGAACCAATTACTCAGAAAAGTGGTGGGTTCCCCTTCATAGGATGTGTTCAAGCAGAAGCTAGACAGCCATCTCTAGGGCTGCTTCAATTTACATTCCTGCACTGAGCAGGGAATTAGGATAAATGATCTAAATGCCCCAAATCTATGAAACTATGATGCTAAAAATAAAGGGCTGGGAGACTAAGAGGGGGAGCAAATAAGAATGAAACATGAATATTTGCGCCCATATCTACACTTACTGCTCTTTCTCTACCCTCCTCAGTCACTATGTATATTATAGCACAATAGCAGCCAAGATTCCTTGCTCAATCTTTGCCGAACTTGTAGAAATTTGTTATTTTCCCTTGCGGTAATTCACCAGACAATGTAAAATGTGACAAGTCTAATGCAGGACAAGCTTGTGTTTGTCATCTGGCAAAAAGGAACCTGATCAACAGTAAGAAGGAAAAGAAAAAAAAATACAATCACTCCAATGCTCTCAATGGGTGAATTTATATACACTTTCATCTGAGAAACATCATCAAATTCTGTGACTTCTCTCTTTTCCATGTCAGCAATACTTTTAGAAAGTAAATACAGTCCGTTCTCATATACCACATGTTTATAAAGCCTGAATTTGCTCATATACGATCACAACAGGGAACAATGTCTGTACAGCTTGAAATATGTTCACTATGCACAATTTTTCCAAGCTTCAATTCTGTATTAATAAGAAATGGCAGGAAACCTGGCAAGTATCACCCAGTTGAACGCAACTGGTTGCTGCTTTGTTTACTGCCCAGTCAGTTGCCACAAGTGGGCTATTTTTAGTGTCTATTGCACATCTCTCCTCATTTTTTGATATTATTACTACTTAATATGCTTTACCCCCCGCCCCCCTGAGTAAAGTAACTGAAGGGAAGGTGCCAAAGAATCTTACTGATGATTAAAATTTAAGGTGAAGGAAGGAAAGAAGGCAGGCAGGCTGGCTGGCTTTACCGATTGAGGAAAGGTTTGAAATCCTGAAGTGTTTTGAAAGAAACATGTGACATCATGTGTGCTACTGGCATAAATGAGGTAACATTACAGACGAGAAAATAAAAGCAATTTTAGTAGCAGTAACAAGTAAAACAAGTCTATTAGAACAAGACATAAAGAACTAGAAGAGATGGAACATCTATTAAGATAGAAGATCAGACAAAGAATAGACTAGGGCAAGTTTTCCCATGAGAAAAGAAGAAGTGTTAGCATTATATGAAAACCCTGGGGAAAAAGCTGAACATCCTAAAGCAGTGCCTTCCTCAACTGTGTAAGTACTTTATTAGGATCATTTATTGCATTTGGTAATGTTTGGGTTACAAATGTGTTTTCACTGTTGAGCAGTGTGCTCCTAACCCTATTTTTTCCATAAACCCTGTTATTCGTATTCCACAATTTTGCATAGCACAAAGGTTTATAGGGGCCCAACTACCATGCTAACGGGGCGTGGTGGCTCAGCGAGTAAGACGCCAGGCTTGTCGATCGGAAGATCACAAGTTCGGAGGTTCGAATCCCTAGCCCCGCGTGATGGAGTGAGCTCCCGCACTCGCCCCAGCTCTTGCCAACCTAGCAATTCGAAAGCATGCAAATGCAAGTAGATGAATAGGTACCACTTCGGTGGGGAGGTAACAGCATTCCGTGTGCGTCATGCCGGCCACATGACCGTGGAAGCGTCTTCGGACGACGCTGGCTCTTCGGCTAACAAATGGAGATGAGCACCGGCCCCTAGAGTCGGACACGACTGCACAAATGTGCGGGGGGAACCTTTACCTTTTTAACTACCATGCTATTTGAGAACTAACTACACTGTTGCACTCTCCCATACCGAGATGATTCACAAGTTGGGGGTCCTCCTGGACTCACAGCTCCTGGTGGAAAACCAGTTGGAAACCATGTCCAGGGGAGCCTTTGTCCAGCTCTGGCTGATGTGCCAACTGCAGTCTTTCCTAGAACAAGTAGCACTGAAGATGATCATTCAGGCCCTTGTCATCTTGCCATGGATTACTATAATTTTCTTTGTATGGAGCTGCCTTTGAAAACACCTGGAAACTCTAACTGGTGCAAAATGCAGCAATCTGTGTGCTTATGGGGCAGTCTTGTTACTATCATGTAACACCTCTGTTGCTGCTGGAGCTATACTGGCTGGTCATTACCTATAAAGTCCTATGTGGCTCAGGCCCTACATCAGTGTGGTTACTGTGGCTCATGAAAAGGAACTCTTAATCTCCCCTTTCCCTTGCACACCTACCACAGTATTGGTTGCTAGGGTGAGAGACTGATGGCCCTGATTTGTTTCTTTAATTTTCCTAAAAGAAATCTATCATAAATCTGTATGTAACAACAGCAGGTAGATGTAGAAGCTGGGAAATCTGAAAACCTTGTAGAAAGGTGAGCTTATCCAACCCCATGCCATTTGTGCAGCATGCTGTAAGGAAAGGAGACAAATGAGCAAGAGAGAGGTCAGCCAAATTCCAAAAGCCATGTAACAAAATTCAAAGTTTAACGCAATATTACTCTCAGAAAACATGTTGAACAGCGAATGCAAACAACCCACTTTGTTTACACTTCTTTAATATAAGTTAGTGTGGTAATTCAAGAGCTATGCTGGCAGCTAGACACCCTTGCTGGGTAAAGGGGCAAATTCTGAGATGATGTATCCATGTTCTCCAAAACAAAACAAAAGGCGATCACTGGAGGGCTTTATTCTTCCTATTCATAAAATCCTGGTGAGTGTGTGCAGTCACAAAATAGGTTGCTCCCTATCACTTCCTTCTAATGCTCCAGGATGCTTCTTTCCATCCCTCCACCTTTTTTTAATCTTTGTCTTTTATGACAGATGCACATGCCCACAAAAATGCACTGAAAAGCAACCATCCAGTATTTTTATTTGCTAAGCATGCTTATAGTGTGAGGTCTATAGGTATTTCTGTAAGTAAAACTTATAATGGAGGCTGGTATTTTGCTTTTTTAAATGCTAGCTTCTATTTAATTTTTTCATTGGAAAAAATCCAGAAAATTAATATCAGGTGGAGTAGAAGGATTTACAGATGCAAAGGGAAGTCCTCACAAATTCCACATTGACTATTACAAACTAGACAAATTAAAATCAAGTTAAATGCATGTTAAACGATAGATTTTCTGAGTCTCATTATTTAAACATCTTGATTTGCAGCTGACTTTTACTTGCGGATAATTTCACAACACAATCTTGAAACACAGACCATAATTGTAAATGTCTTTTTAGAAGCACTTCAGATTAAACTTTTCATATTGGGGAAGAGAACTTCATCTTGGGAGAGTGGAATGGATGGATGGATGGATGGATGGATGGATAGATGGATGGATGGATCGTATTTTTCACCGCCCATCTCGAAACGACTCTGGGTGGCTTACAAACAAATTAAAACAGTAAGAGTTAAATATTAATTAAAATATACATTATAAAAATATAAATTTGGTTGTGAACCACCCAGAGTTCTCCTTAGGGAGAAGATGGGCAGTAATATAAATCCAATGAAGATGGGCAGTAATATAAATCCAATGAATGAATGAATGAATGAATGAATGAATGAATGAATGAATGAATGAACGAACAAATATAATAACAACTCTAAAATCTAAAACCCAAGATGGCGAGATCAGAATCTTGTTAAAATTTCCCGGGGGCGCATCAGGGCACCAGCCACCCTCACGATGAACTATCCCCCCTTCCACCCCAAGCAAGGTGGCACAGCCACGTCTTGAGCCCCTTTCGGAAGGCCAGAAGAGTGGGGGCTTGCCTTATCTCTGGGGGTAGCATAGAATAATATGCTTATAAAATAAAACATTGTAAAATATTTTTTTAAAGAAATACTAGCATAAGAAGGATATACTACACAAGCATTGGAAATACTTTTATAACCTATTTATAAATTTAGGATTTCTATCCAGTGCTATTTCAGAGTAAGTACCATTGTCAGAGCCTCAAATGAAAACCACAAAACATAAAACATTTGTTGACAAATGATAATGTCAAAATCTATATTTAAAATGGCCTGAAAAATTCTTAACATTTTATGATCATTGCTTAGATCAGAGCTTTCCAAACTGTGTGTCGGGACACGTTAGTGTGTCGGCTGCAGTGTCTGGGTGTGTTGCGGCTGCTGCTGCCTCCGAGCCCTGCCAGGATTCCATGCAGGTCCTAGTGCCTGCCTTGTGCCTTGCTGCCTCCAAACCTGCTGTGATTCCACGCAGGTCCTAGTGCCTGCCTTGTGCTCTGCTGTAAGAGTGTGTCGCGAAATGATGCATGTCTAAAAAGTGTGTCACCAACATGAAAAGTTTGGAAAGCTCTGGCTTAGAAATTGGGTAAGTTTCTGTGATGTCATAGAAACTAGCAACACAGGACATCAGCACTGTGAAAAGATAAAGAGAAACTACAGTGTGTTCTTCTTGGAAGGACTTCTGGCCTTCTCAATAATGGGCTTCTAAATTCAAACTGCAGATTGCTTCTTTTTTCCAAGGAGCATAACAGATTGAAAGAGGTCTTAGAGAGCAAATGCAGTGCTTCATAAAATCTATAGTTACTCTGCAATTAACAGAACTACTAGCAGTTGTTAATCTGACCGAGTACACACTGGAGAAAGTATACCAGATTTTAAGACAAGACTCCAGAATAACTGGAATATTCACTTAATCTGTTTTATCATTTCACCCAAAACACACAAGGTATTAATAACAGTTGTCAACTTTTTTAAAATAGTGATGTACAGTACTTCAATATTTATCCTATAAAGAGTCACACATAAAAATATTTAAATAAGCATTAGGAATTCAACAGATTTCATGTACGATTAATGTCATAATTGGCTCAAAATACTGAATCCTCGTGTAAAACAAAGGCCAGAGAAAAGGAAAATCAATACTCGGTTGTAATAGGAAATAGAAGATGTTCTAGGCTGGTCCAATGTTATATTATTTGTTACATTACATAAAAAAGACAAAGCCTTTTGCATTTATTCCAATTATACATATAAACAGAGAGTGGAGAGAGATAATTTACTCTTCTTGAAACACTTTCATGGGATTTCATGGGATAGTTGTCCAAATTACTCCCAGTGAAGAAACCATACCCAGCAACCAAATATAAAGGCTCTTCCTGTTTATGTGTCAGAAGGTTACACAGAACAATATGCTCCAGATGTAAAGTTAAGAAAAAGCTTAGTCACCGTGACCTAGACACCCAGAATTTGTTGAGCCCACAAGCACATCCCTTGATGCCCATGGGGCTCCCTGTCCCACCTGACATTTTAGATGTTTCAAAAATTCTTTAATTAAAAAACAGAAGTTTGCATGTTCCGCAGCAAAGTGCCAGCCACTTGCATCATTTTCATTTCCGAGAATGCCTTTGGATCCCAGATGGGTCCAACATTTTCTTAGAAAATAAAATGGACACTGTAAGTGGCTTTGTTTGAAAGAGCACTAGTTCAAAAAACCAAAAGCCGGCTCAGTGACTGGACCAGTCACTCTCTCAGCCCAACTCACCTCACAGGATTGTTGTTGTGGAGAAAATAGGAGGAGGAAGGAGTATTAGGTATGTTCCCCGCCTTGAGTTATTTATAAAAAATAATAAAGGCGGGATTAAAAAAAATCTAATCTAAAATCTAATTTAAGAGGAAGCAGAGAAAATAGACAACATCCCCTAGGAGAGGGAGCTAGAGTGTGTGACAATTAGCATTCTGGTAAATGGGCACTTTTTAAGAAACTGTTATCTCCCCCCCCCCCAATCCCATGGCTGCCATTTTGTAAATGGGAAAGCATCTCCAGAAGCCATTTTACAGCTGCATCCACAAGGTATGCTTGTGGATATTTGCAAGTTAGGAATTCTGGATTTGCAATCCCAATGCATTTGCAGCACACCAATTTGCAAGAAGCTATCCTAGATCAAGCTTTGATAAGTTATGCAGCATGCAGTCCCCAAGACTAAGATTGCTATAACACAGAGCTTTCCAAACTGTGTGTCGGGACACGTTAGTGTGTCGGCTGCAGTGTCTGGGTGTGTCGCGGCTGCTGCTGCCTCCAAGCCCTGCCAGGGTTCCACGCAGGTCCTAGTGCCTGCCTTGTGCCTTGCTGCCTCCAAACCTGCTGTGATTCCGCGCAGGTCCTAGTGCCTGCCTTGTGCCCTGCTGTACGAGTGTGTCGCGAAATAATGCATGTCTAAAAAGTGTGTCACCAACATGAAAAGTTTGGAAAGCTCTGCTATAACAACTTCCTTGCAGAAACAGATTTTATTTTTTAAAGTCTTCATCTCAGATAAGATTTTATCTGACTAGCTAGATACAACTGTAATGGATACAAGAAAGGCATTATTGGGTTAATGATCTTGTTTCTCACCATAATGTGATAAATCAGAGATTTATATAGAGCTCTATTTTCACTGTAGCCAACAGACACTGATATAAAACTATCTACTATTAAGTACTATAATCTTAAATTATAAAACAAATTGCCATTAAGCTCTCTGAACTGACAGCCACAAGCATATCCCAAGACAGTTTATTCTATAAAGTCAGTGGTCGCTACACTGCATTCTTCACACACATAGATGAATAAGATCAAACTGATTGATACTGATTAATAAGTGATTATAAACCAATGGCATATAAACTTTTTCAGACTAAGGGCAGCATTTGGCCTTTGATCACATCCCAAATCGGGGGGGGGGGGGGGAACCAGGTTAAATTTGATATGATTTAAAGTTAACTAAAATTAAACAAATTAAATTTAACTAATATAGTCCTGACAAAACGTGGTCCACTGGAGGAGGAAATGGCAAACCACTCCAGTATCATTGCCAAGAAAACCCATGGACAGTATCAAAAGGCTAAAAGATATGACGTCGGAAGATGAGCCCCTCAGGTCGGAAGGTGTCCAATATGCTACTGGGGAAGAGCGGAGGGCAATTCCGAGTAGCTCCAGAGAGAGTGAAGCGGCTGGGCCAAAGCTGAAAGGACGCTCAGTTGTGGATGTGTCTGGAAGTGGAAGGAAAGTCCGATGCTGTAAAGAACAATATTGCATAGGAACCTGGAATGTAAGATCTATGAATCAAGGTAAGCTGGATGTGGTCAAACATGAGATGACAAGATTGAACATCGACATCTTGGGAATCAGCGAACTAAAATGGACAGGAATGGGCGAATTTAATTCAGGAGACCATTATATATACTACTGTGGGCAAGAATCCCTTAGAAGAAATGGAGTAGCTCTCATAGTCAATAAAAGAGTGGGAAAGGCAGTACTGGGGTACAACCTCAAAAACGACAGAATGCTTTCAGTTCGAATCCAAGGCAAACCATTCAACATCACAGTGATCCAAGTCTATGCCCCAACCACTGATGCCAAAGAAGCTGAAGTTGACCGGTTCTATGAAGACCTACAACACCTTCTAGAACTAACACCAAAAAAAGATGTCCTTTTCATCATAGGGGACTGGAATGCTAAGGTAGGAAGTCAAAAAATAACCGGAATAACAGGCAAGTTCGGCCTCGGAGTACAAAATGAAGCAGGGCAAAGGCTAATAGAGTTTTGTCAAGAGAACACGCTGGTCATAGCAAACACTCTTTTCCAACAACACAAGAGACGACTCTACACATGGACATCACCAGATGGTCAATACCGAAATCAGATTGATTATATACTTTGCAGCCAAAGATGGAGAAGCTCTATACAATCAGCAAAAACAAGACCTGGAGCTGTGGCTCAGATCATGAGCTTCTTATTGCAAAATTTAGGCTTAAATTGAAGAATGTAGAGAAAACCACTAGACCAATCAGGTATGACCTAAATCATATCCCTTATGAATATACAGTGGAAGTGAGGAATAGATTTAAAGGATTAGATCTGGTAGACAGAGTGCCTGAAGAACTATGGATGGAGGTTCGTAACATTGTACAGGAGGCAGCAACTAAAACCACCCCAAAGAAAAAGAAATGCAAGAAAGCAAAGTGGCTGACTGATGAGGCTTTACAAATAGCTGAGGAAAGAAGGGAAGCAAAAGGCAAGGGAGAAAGGGAAAGATATAAACAACTGAATGCAGAATTCCAGAGAATAGCAAGGAGAGATAAGAAGGCCTTCTTAAATGAACAATGCAAAGAAATCGAGGAAAACAATAGAATGGGGAAGACTAGAGATCTCTTCAAGAAAATCGGAGATATCAAGGGAACGTTTTGTGCAAAGATGGGCATGATAAAGGACAAAAAAGGCAGGGACCTAACAGAAGCAGAAGAGATTAAGAAGAGGTGGCAAGAATACACAGAAGAACTATACAAGAAAGATCTTAATATCCCTGATAAATACGATGGTGTGGTCACTGACCTTGAGCCGGACATCCTAGAGAGTGAAGTCAAGTGGGCCTTAGGAAGCATTACTAACAACAAAGCTAGCGGAGAAGACAGTATCCCAGCTGAGCTATTTAAAATCCTAAAAGATGATGCTGTTAAAGTGCTGCACTCAATATGCCAACAAATTTGGAAAACTCAACAGTGGCCACAGGATTGGAAAAGGTCAGTTTACGTTCCAATTCCAAAGAAAGGCAATGCCAAAGAATGTTCAAACTACCGTACAATTGCGCTCATTTCACATGCCAGCAAGGTTATGCTCAAAATCCTACAAGCTAGGCTTCAGCAGCATGTGAACAGAGAACTACCAGAAGTGCAAGCTGGGTTTCGAAGAGGCAGAGGAACTAGAGATCAGATTGCCAACATTCGCTGGATCATGGAAAAAGCAAGAGAGTTCCAGAAAAACATCTACTTCTGCTTCATTGACTACGCTAAAGCCTTTGATTGTGTGGATCACAACAAACTGTGGCAAATTCTTAAAGAGATGGGAGTACCAGACCACCTTACCTGTCTCCTGAGAAACCTGTATGTGGGTCAAGAAGCAACAGTTAGAACCGGACATGGAACAACCGACTGGTTCAAAATTGGGAAAGGAGTACGACAAGGCTGTATATTATCACCCTGCTTATTTAACTTATATGCAGAGTACATCATGAGAAATGCCGGGCTGGATGAATCACAAGCCGGAGTTAAGATTTCCGGGAAAAATATCAACAACCTCAGATATGCAGACGATACCACCCTAATGGCAGAAAGTGAAGAGGAACTAAAGAGCCTCTTGATGAGGGTGAAAGAGGAGAGTGCAAAAGCTGGCTTGAAACTCAACATTAAAAAAACCCAGATCATGGCATCTGGTCCCATCACTTCCTGGCAAATAGAAGGGGAAGAAATGGAAGCAGTGACAGATTTTATTTTCTTGGGCTCCAAGATCACCGCAGACGGTGACTGCAGCCATGAAATTAAAAGACACTTGCTCCTTGGAAGGAAAGCTATGGCAAACCTAGACAGCATATTAAAAAGCAGAGACATCACCCTGCCGACAAAGGTCCGTATAGTTAAAGCTATGGTTTTTCCAGTAGCAATGTATGGCTGTGAGAGTTGGACCATAAGGAAGGCTGAGCGCCGAAGAATTGATGCTTTCGAGCTGTGGTGCTGGAGAAGACTCTTGAGAGTCCCTTGGACTGCAAGGAGGTCAAACCAGTCAATCCTAAAGGAAATCAACCCTGACTGCTCATTGGAAGGACAGATGCTGAAGCTGAAGCTCAAATACTTTGGCCACCTAATGAGAAGAGAGGACTCACTGGAAAAGACCCTGATGCTGGGAAAGACTGAGGGCAAAAGGAGAAGGGGACGGCAGAGGATGAGATGGTTAGATAGCATCACCGATGTAATGAACATGAATTTGAGTAAACTCCGAGAGACAGTGGAGGACAGGAAGGCCTGGCGTGCTATGGTCCATGAGGTCACGAAGAGTCGGACACGACTGAACGACTGAACAACAACAACAACAACAATATAGTCCTCATATGCATTATTTTCCCATTATATTAAACTAAAGATTACAATTTAACAAAAACTTTTGGAGGGACAACCCCAAGAATTGGAAGAAGTACTGAAGTCTACCGGAAATCTACCCACACTAACCAAGTGCTCCACTACCAAAGCAATAACCCAACCTCCCACAAGAGGAGCTTTGTAAGAACACTATTCAGACGAGCACAAATGCACTGCAGCAACCCAGAACACCAGAAAAAGGAAACAGACCACTTATATAGCATCTTCCATATACAGGTAAACAACATTTATACACTATACTGTACCTCTTCATACCTCTTTAAAGTACTTATATGTTCCACTTCCATATTAGTCTAAAAATAATCACATTGTTCATCCACGTATTGCAGAACTGTGAATGACTGCAAAATATTATTAAAATAAAACACAAGAATTCCTTCACTATTTACATGAACTATCCTCAACAATAATACTTTCCCCCAACATGACACTTTGCCTAATTCAACACATATTGCAGAATGAAGAAAAAAGTATTTAGCTAAAGTAGGGATCACATTTTTGTAAACTGTTCCCAGACTGAAAGTCAATAAAAATGAATCTTCCACAGCTTTTAAACAGCATATAAAGGTGTCATGATAAATGAATGAGGTTACCATGGTAAATTAGTATACAGTATTCAGATCTTTCAACTGTTGAGTAGCTTTTCCACTGAAAGCATTTTATACTATTTCCTTCCCTCCAAAAAAGTCCTTGAATTTCAACTTATCCTAAAAAACAAAGTGGCCTTGGCCCTGATTGGTCCCAGATGAGAGACAAGCCAAAAATATCAGGGCTATAAACTGGATTGGGAAGTTTAAAAAAAAAATCCCAGAAAGCTATTGCAAATCACTTCAGTAAATCACTGAGGGTTAAGCTGGACTCAAAATAGATTTTACCAAGGGGAATTGTCGTCCCTTGTCCCATTAACTGGCCTGGGGGTTGTAGAGGCATCCTTGGATGCTAAGCAAAAGCATTTTCCTTCACCAACGACTTAAGATACATAATTCTAAAAATGTTGCAAGTTTTGTTTTTAAAGCAATAATAGTATTTTAATTCATACTACTACGAAGCCTGACTTTTTATACTTATGTGATTTTTGCGACTATTTTCATGCACTTGTAATTTTTGTAGTGATGTTGGATTTTACTATATGATATCATGTAGGCCTTGTTGATTAAATTGCTCTGCGTCATAGCAATTTGGCTTACGAAAATAAAAATAAATAAATAGCTCCAATTAATATTAGCATGCCAACCCACACACACAGGACACTTCACCGCAGGCCTTATCTTAAAGCATCTTATATGGAAGAGAAGTCTTTATATATCACTGTTTCCAAATCAAGTTCACTTATTAAAATCCATTGCAGAACTGATCCAGGTGCATTTTTAGTTCATCTTTTATTTATTAGATTTACGTCCTGTCTTCTGCACAGGAGCTCAGGGCAGTGTACATGATGCTGCCTCCTCCTATTTTTCCCCACAACAACAATCCTGTAAGGTAGGTTCGGCCGAGTCGCTCAGTGTGCTTCCGTGGCTGAGGGAGAACTACAACCTGGGGCTCCCTACTGCTAGCCATCAATCAAACTTTGCAGGCCTGAAAAACACATTCTATTGGAGCCAATGGCAAGTTTCCCATCACTTTTAATGGTGGCAAACTGCTCCTGAAAATAAATGGTACAGCTTGAAAACTTTCTGACTAATATAGGCTTACAGACATCTTTAAAGCTTCCTGCAAGAGGAGATGAATAATAACTGGAAATAAGGTAACACAAAAACAGCGAGATACTGTTTATATGAAAACTATTTATAAAGTTAGCCCATCTTTTGACCTTGTAGCTGTTCCTAAGAGATTTGTTAGGAAATAACAAGAGATCAGAATACACTACTTCAAAAAGCAAACAGGCATATCTATCATTTCCTCAAAACAATGGGAAGTCATCTACTCTATGTGCACCTTAGGACCCCAGCGCTTCTTTCTGACAATTTATATGCCAGAAACTTCAAAACAGCTTTCTATTCCAACAATAAGATCAAGGCTAAATTCAGGTTGGAATTCTCAACTTCAACAGTATTTACTCAGCCAAACAACAGAAGCCTTAATATGGCTTTGGGGTTTAAACCAAATAAACAATGGTTTTCTGCTGCATAAATTTCCAGAGGGCTTTAGCTGTGTTAATCTGTTACAGCAAAAACAGAGGGTCCTGTGACACCTTATACCCAAACAATTTCATTAAAGCATAAGCTTTCACTGAATACTTGGATCAGACACATGAAACGCTGCCTTGAGAGAGAATTATTATACATATGCATCCATGTCAGTGGGGAGGGAAAGAGGGTAAGAAAAGGAGAAGTCAGAGGGAAATGAATTTTATAAAGTGGACAGTGACTCCACTTTATCCATACACAGTAACTACAGGAAAGTCTTGATTTTTACAGATCTCAATGCAGCGGACTTTGGATATAACAGACAAAATCAGAATTTCAAACAATAATAGACTTTGCTCCCAGCAATGGTCTAAGACTATTGTGGCACTAATCAGTCTAGACAATGTTTATACATTTTACATACATTTGATATATATTATTGTACATTTTATCTAGATTTTATACACTATGTACATTTAACACATGCTCAACATCTCATTCAGTATTTAATCATCCCTAACAGACACTCCTTCCTCCTGACTAAATTCAAGAAATTACTTTATTAGCAAACAACTGCTGGGTTGTGAGATGTTCATTATTTTGATTGATGTGCTGACTAATGCATACAGTGTGATCACAAACCTTAGTCCTTTTTTGATATGGCTTAAAGCTGGCTTATAACCATACCTGTTTGAAGGCTATTAACCACTGTTCCCTGTTCAGACATAATGAAAAGCTATGTTCAAGGACAACTTGTCAATTTGTTTTTCCACTTATGCAAAGGAAGAAGCACAATGGCACAAAGGTGCCTATTATTTGTATATATTCCGGTGCATTAATTCAGAGTATGAATTTTCAAATAACTCAGGATGTGATGAAAACCCTGGTTCTTGAATTAGAGAAGGTAAGAATTCCAAAGGAATACCCTGACATTAATAAAATGTTCCTCTACTATATATATATGGTTTCCAATCTATTCATCTTTCAGTCTGCTGTGGAGGTGGGAAGAGCTTTGATCAGAAAAACACTCCCCAGCACATCATAACAAAGTAAAACTTCAAATACTCTCAACAAGGATTTTAAAAACAATTGCTAGACAACCTTAGTATTCTAACATATACACATCCATCAAGCTATTTCCTTTCAAAGCGCCAACATCATTCACTCTACCTCTCCATACTTGTTTCTCCTTGAAAACCATCCTTGCCTTCATCATGTCCGTATTCCATTTCATATATTGCCTTTTCTCCTTTAAACGTCCCATCTTTCTTTCTTCCAGGATTTCATCAACTCCATACAATTGTAATTTTCTTGGTCTTTGCCTTCTCAACACATTCACCTATTTCATATATTTGTTTTGTGATTTGATTCTCATTCTCTCTATATATATGACCAAACCACCTCAACATACTTCTTTTGTACTAATAGCTCACATTTGTATTTAAACCACTTTCATTCACTTATTCATTCAGCACTTAACTCATTCTTGACCCTACCTGTTCTTGCCTTACCACACACACTTAAGTACTCCATTCCTATTCATTCAACTTACTTGCATTCAACTTACTTTTATATTTGCCCTACCATAGCCAATGCTCACCTCCATATAACTAAGTGAGCAGAAGCACACTCTTATACAAATCTTTGCTTCTATTGACAAACATTCAGACCTCACAACATGGCTGCTGAATCTTTCATGTGTACCAATCTATGCACAATTTATCCATTTTTTTTCTATCATGGTAGGTGACAAATTCAAGTAATAAACCCAAGCATTCCTGAAAACTCCCCAAAAGAGATGCATCTGCCATACAGCTTCAGGATACATGCATTTATTGTTTGTTACATACCAACTTCCCATCACAAAATTTCAAAAGTTCCTAAGGCGATAATTTTTTAAAAAAAATCCAAAACAAGCCATTATAAAAGACAAGTAAAACACAAAGGAGGAGACACAAATGTCAGTCCATCCAAATTCCAGCAATCTGCAGCTCAAAATGCCTGGCAAAATAAAATACCATTTAAAGATCTACCATTTCTCCTTTGGGAGACATAACAAAAAAAGGGCCAAGTTCTTAAACCACTTCACACAGCTTCTGAAGAAAATCCTATCCTTTTCTTATAGCACTTTAACCTTGTGAGTCAATTAGGGTATAATCAAAGTAATTGAAATATGTGAATAAGGATTAATATTATTTGGGCTGAAACAAAGAGGTAAAGAAATCCTTCCCAAATCAGTTTTCAGAAGAGCAGCCATCTTAGTTATTTGCAATGAAGAAAAAACAAAACTTCAGCATCTCAAAAATTAAAATGTATTATGACGTGAGGTTCTATGGATTCTAGATTACTTAATCAGTAACAACATCTTGATCCTACTTGTTAAATGTTAAACCCCACTTGTTAAAAGATGAGCAGAAATCCTTTGGATAAAAGGCTGGTCCAAAAAGAGACCAGCCTTTTATCCAAAGGATTTCTGCTCATCTTTAGGTTCCATGCTAGCCATAATACAGTTTGCCCATCCAAACTTCTAAGTGATCCATACAGCTGCAACAGAAGAGCAACTAGGAAAATGAATAAAAAAAGACACACACAACCCAAAAAACCTGGAATTGGCTTGACTTGCTCATGTGTCAAACTGACTAATTTCTGGCTTGCTGAAAAACTATGATTAAACTAAAACATGTCTTAATGTGATGTGTGAATGCAATCTTTTTGCTTCCCTGTTGAACTAGGGAGGATTCTTATGATGGCCCTGCATCTGTGTGGCCCCAATTCTCTTCTCACTGCTGTTCTACTCACTGAGCTGTTTATTTTTTACTTTGGCTTAGTTATATTTAAGGCAGCATAAACAAGTTTGTTCTTGACTTAGCAAAGTTCACTATAACATAATGTTTTTGAGAACATCAGCTGTACACTATTTCTGTGCTATTCCAATTAGCACATATACTAATTTACAGATGCAAATTTCACATGACCTCAAAAGACAGCTTTCCTACAGTAGTATAAAAAGGAACAATTTTGAAGAACAGAAGCCCAGTCCCTCAAATATTCACAACTTTGACAGAACTGGGAGTCATGCCTAAAGTCCTCTGCAGTGCTAGTTTACTGAATTTACCAGAGAGTTCAGTGAGCTTTATACTTTATTCAATTTTTATCCCATCTTTCAATACAGAAGTTCAAGGTGGAGTAAATAGTACTCTTATTTTTCCCCACAACAACCACCCTGCAAGGTAGGTTGAGCTGAGAGAGGGTGTGTGACTGACCCAAAGTCACAATAATATAATACTGTGTCAGCAGCCTTTTGATGGTTAGAGGGGTACAGTGAATGGGGCAATAAAAACAAATTAGCAGGACCACATGCCAGCCGTGGGGAGGATCAAGATTTTCTGGGTGGATCTTCTTTGGTGTGGGAGAGGTCTTTCTTTCTTTCCTTTCTTTTTTAAAAAAGGGGTCATAAACTTATTTCAGGGGCTGTACTTCAGATTTTGCGTGTTCCCCACCTTAACGTAGCAGGAAATTATACCTCTGATTTTCAGTGAAAGAGTAATCCAGGAAAAACAAAAAGGAGGTTCAGGAACCACATGTGCCCCTGAAGCCATAAGCTGCCTGCCCCTGATGTACAGGAGAGCTAATTTTCCTATGGTTGCATAGCAAAACAAACAAGCAAACAAATAAATGATGACGTATTCAGGAGGGGCATGGTGGCTCAGCGGGTAAGACGCCAGGCTTGTCGATCGGAAGATCACAAGTTCAGAGGTTCGAATCCCTAGCCCCGCGTGATGGAGTGAGCTCCCGCACTCGCCCCAGCTCTTGCCAACCTAGCAGTTCGAAAGCATGAAAATGCAAGTAGATTAATAGGTACCACTTCGGTGGGTAGGTAACAGCGTTCCGTGCGCGTCATGCCAGCCACATGACCGCGAAAGCGTCTTTGGACAACGCTGGCTCTTCGGCTAACAAACGGAGATGAGCACCGGCTCCTAGAGTCGGACACGACTGCACAAATGTGCGGGGGGAACCTTTACCTTTACCTATTCAGGAAGCACAGAATAATACCATAAATCGCTTTGCCAAAATATATACGTAAGTAATATGTAGCCATCATTTATCCTGTATGAAATTGCCCATTGATGCTGTTCTTTGCTGTTTGTTTTAAAAACTAGGTATGTGTTAAGCAAAAGGACTTTACTTTCAGGTGCTTTGCACCACAAAGGCAACTCACTTCACCTTGCTCAGACATTTATGTCCAGAATGCTCCTCATCTGCTAATGCACACAGAAACTGCAGAAGCTTCTCTGGTTGCTGGAAATGCTGTGAGAGAACTCTGAAGCAATGCAAAGTGAAACAATGCAGAAATGTCACTTCCTTTTTCAGATGGGGGGGATGCTACTGCTCTGAAGGGGTCCTTTGCTCAAAGCCCGGAAGCCAAGCCCCTCTGAAGCTATAAACAGCCCCAGAAAATGCCCTTTTCCCATGCGAAGAAAGTGGGCTTAAAATCAGGCAACGATGCCATCATTAATCTTCAATTGTGCGGCCTGGGAAACCTGAGGCTTATTTCCATCCAGCTTCAATGATCTCAAAACCCTGCCCATAATTTTGTGCAATTTTGGTACTAAAGTATTGCTCAAAGTTAGATTATGAAACTATTTTTGCAGACAAACATGGTTTCCTTTGAGCTACAATTAATCATGGTTTCTTATTTTTTCCCCAAACAAAGAAGCATAGTTAATCAGTCTGAGAAAAGGGTATTAAATAGGCTTCCAGCCATAGTTTAACATTTTGCAGCTGTCAACCATAGTTTGCTAGTACATACAAACCCCAGGAATTACAGTTAAAAACTTCCTGATTGGCTTGTTTCCCTCACATGGGAGCTGCACCCGTAGCAAAACAACTTTTTTGTACCTCAAGTTGTTATGCAGAGATATGATTCCTAAACCAGGTACAGGAGTTCAGTACTGATTTCTATATTTCTGGTTCCTTTTGTTGTTCTTCTGATCACTTCACTTCACCGGTGCAAGGCAAATATTTGCTTCAAAATGCTAGTGTGCCATAATAATGATAACAGGTCAATGCTAAATGCAGACACAAGTAGCAAATAACCTACTTTTAACTTATACAAAAAGTCTGTGGTATATTCTTGTTTGTTCTAGAGTTAATAATTCAGATTTGGATTCTGACAAGTAATCCACTTTCCAGTCACATTTATTACGTATGTGATGAGTAGAAAAACGGTTAAGAGAGCAATCCTGCACATGTCTATTTAGAAATAAGCACCACTGTGTCACAGGATACATATGAACAGTTCAAATACATTTGGAAACATTTCACTCTGGCTATTCTTCAACCATTTATATGATAAAGAGCACTGTGGAAAAGAAAAGTAAGCAAAACAAAAACAAAACAGTAACTTACATTTTGCTTCTGAAATATTCTGATTGGGTGACCAGACCAGCATACCGAGATTCTCTCTCTCCTGAGATCGCTTCCCAAGTTTAGCTGACAAGAAAATAAGATATAAAATGTGTTAAAAGAAAACCTCCCCGCGTTAATGTTCATCGCTTCAAAGCACACAACAAAAGAAATAGGAATTAGTCAAATCCAAAATGCAGAAACACAAATGTACCCTCTCTGCAAGATTTGAGACCCAAAGCATCCTTCCATTCACACAAATAACCAAAATGTGTCTCAACAGTATTTTGGGGGAACAACTGAATGTGGGAAAAAGGCAAAATGTTTTGTTCTGTTTTTTTAAGTTTGTGAATCTTTCTTTTCTGACATTGTCTGGGGACAGCCCCAACCAACCCCCCCCCCAAAAAAAAAAATTAAATTGCAGGTATGCAGCAACGGCTGCTATTTTATTCATCCTGCACTGCTAGCCAAGGGGAAAACAGAAAGCCAGCAAAGACACTGCTGCCGGCTTTGTGTCAGCATAATGAGCCAGGTTAGGTATTAACGCTAGCGGCGCCAGCCATCACAAATATATAGACACTCAGGAAACTGCCTCACACTAAGTCAGACCACTGGTCTACCTAGCAGAGTATTCTGAACTACACTCTTGTTAAACCCTTCCTTTTTTAAGCACCTACAGTATAACTCTTCTTCTTGTTTGGGAGCAGAATGTGATGAAATGGGCAGCAAAGGATACTCAAATGGTAAGGAATATCCATGCAAATTTCAGACAGATAGTTTGAAGAGTATCTGTATAAAAATAATAAAGGCTGGATAAAAAAAATCTAAAAAAAATCTTTAAAAGGGGGGAACAGGTAGTTGCGCCCCTTCCTGAATGTGGAGGAACAAACAGTGGAGGGCAGAAGTACAGCACATTCCTAACTGATCTGTTCGATTAAATAAATCAATTGTTAGGTCAATCATATAGGGAGCACAGCTAATATTACTACGCAGCTGCTCAAGCAGCAACCGTAGGGCTGGGCAGTGCTTCAGACTCAATGTCCAAAAGATGCTTTGGAGCACATGAGAGTGCAAGCCTAGGCCCTCTCTCCAGCACCTTAAAGCAGTTTCATCTTTTCCCAAGACTGCATGACCACCCTCCACAACTGCTGTGCAAACCCAAAAAAGGGAGGGGCTGCTGTAAGGCGTTGCAGACAAGAACTACGTTCTATCTCCCCAAGACACAGTGATTGGACACAACGGTGGTCTACTCACAAGTGGTGGTCTTTCTGATTTGAGGCCAGACATGGACGCTGAAGCCAATGCTCCCTCTCCTCCCCACCACGGTCTTTTATATAAACACCAAAAGCTGCTTCTCCCCACCCCTATTTCTGGACAGCTGCAACTGTACTGCCACCTGCCGCTCTGGGGAAGGAGATCAGGCCTGGAGCTTTGAAGAGGTCCAGTTTTGGAATGAAGCAATTTCCAACCTCTCTGTTTCACCTTAGGAAAACTTTTTAAAAGTTCCTTATCACCCCACTCCCCCTAGGAATCCAGGTTTTCGCTATGTTCAGCACAGACCTGTAATAGAAATACATATTCTGAGGTCTGGTCCCTAATTCATTAGCAATAGTTAAAAGGAACCATTAAAGAAGAACAAAAAGGGAAGAAAACCCTGAAGCAACGGAAAAGACCCTTTTCCCCCCTGTGGCTCAGATTCCCCCCCCCCCCATAAAGCATTGCTTAATCAGTCTCATTTTCTGAATCTGAAGTAATATCACTATAGGACTGCCAGCAGTTTCTCTTTATTCTGCTTATTTTACCCTTGCATGTGCTGACTGACTTCTTGATGTAGGATATTTCTAATAGGGCAAGAAAAAGCTTAGGGAAGAAGTTCTCAAACTCTGAAATATTATAAACCTCTAGAATGATAAATGAATTTGGATGATCCCACTCCAACCATGAACTAATAATTTCATTGGGGTAACAACTGGGCAAGAAGTACACCACTTACTTAATTATTAAATCAAATAATGAAAACAATCAAAATAAGACAATGATACAACCCTATAAATCTGTACAGTAAAACTGTTTTATTGGAAATACGGAAAAAAGAACACAAATTTAAATCGTATTTTAATGGAAAGGATGAACATGCTTACTTTTGCCTAATTCCTGAAAGCTAGGTTTTACTTTCAAAACAACCACTCATTCACCAGGAAAGTCAGAAAAAATGAAGGAACACTCCCTTTACATACATTGTTTTGTCCACCAGATGGAACAGTGAGTGTTCCTTGCCTTAAATCAGCTTCTCCTAAACAGTTCTTAAAATGCAACAGCTTGCAAAACACTGGCAGGCTGTAAATTTCTCCAGGCATTCTCTCCCAACACATCTGCAGTGCGATAATGTCACAGTCCCGTCATCTCATGTCCTTGACACATGCTTGTTGCTTGTTAAACCCTTACTCCATTCTTAACACATTCCTCCTTGAGCCCTCCTCCTTTCCCCTCAGTGATAATTCCCTCTGCAGAGTGAGGGTTAGGTCAAAAGGTCAGAGGTTTGCACAAGAGCCTAGTACCCTCCAGGCATGATTATTCCTCCTCTGAAAGGCAAAGATAAAGTATTAAAAACAAAGAAAAAAACACTCAGGCTAAAGCTTTGGAAAGGTCAGGCTGCTATGCATTCAGAATATTTTTGCATCAAACTGGTAAGCCTGCCTAGAGAGGGCTTCAGAAGAAGGCACTCTCTTGTGATAACCCCCCCCCCCCAACAGTTTTGCAAGGCCCCTACTCAGACCCAACACCAACACCGCATTGAGAAGAACAGGGGGGAAAATATTTTCTTTCCCCAGACTTCCATTTTTAGATAAGAATCAGGAACTTGGAACAATTTATTGGGAAAGATGCCCTGTAATATACCAATCTGGCATCCTTCAGATGTGTTGGATTACAACTCCTATTCAGTATGGAAGAACAAAACTGGCCTAAATCAGGCAGAAATAGAAAAGGAAAGATGGTACAGAGATAATCAGGTGGCAGCTGAAGAGCAGAGGCAGGGAAGTGATACAGTTTTATTCAAGAAGTGGTCTCAGAAGGATTTAAAAGAGAATGTCTTGACTTGGCTGAAAGAAAAGGGGAGGCTGTTCCAAATATAGGAAATATAGGAAACGCCTAACAAACTAAGCAGCATAAAACTCCAGCAGTGGAGACCTGCATCAGAGGAGTTTATACAGGAAGTGGGAAGTAAGAAATTGTTCAAGGGAAGCAACCAAGAGAAGTGAGTAGACTTTTAAATAAGAGTAATAGTACTGCGTATTTCCAAGAACTGAAAGACATTGGGTTTATACACTTGATCACTATGAAATCATGAGATTTACAGAATTCATCAATAAGTAGTTGGTTGACTAAACAGTGTCTTGCATAAACAACTACAAAGTTCTAATCAATACAAAACTAAATATTGACATTCTAAAATAATAATATGAAGAAGAAGAGGAAGAGGAAGAGGAAGAGGAAGAGGAAGATATATTTAATATATTAAAGCCAGGGACCAAATAAACAGCAAATCAAAATTTATACCCGCAGACTTTCCAAGAAGATGCTCACCAGTTTTCAGATTTTAAATAACATATTTTCCCCACAACAACAACCCTGTGAGGTGGGCTGGGCTGAGAGAGAGGGACTGGCCCAAAGTCACCCAGCCAGCTTTCATCCCCAAGACAGGACTAGAACTCACAGTCTCCTGGTTTCTGGCCTGGAGCCTTAACCACTAGACCAAACTGGCTCTTTACAAGTATGATATATAGATATAGATATACAGTAGATGAGAGAGAGAGAGAGAAATGTTTGCCGTGTGTGTGTGTGTGTGTGTGTGAGATAAAAGTCCAATAATTATGTCCACAAAAACAAGAATGTTTTCTGCAATAAAAATTTTCTAGAACTGAAAGTGGAAAAGGAAGTGACTTTTAAGCCACCTCTAAAAGTTCTATATTATGGTATCACCATTGAAAAGATCCATTCCCTTTCATCCACCAATCAAATTCTTGCTAGTGAATGGCCAGAAGGCAAGGCCTCTATTACTGATCTTAGAGACAAACCAATATGGGCTGAAATGGTCCATTGGAGTGACTAAGCGAAATGTAACCCAATTAGCACTATGTTATGTTCCATTTTATTTAAGACTTCCATAGTACTGTCCAGCAACTTCTTAAGGAGGTCACTATAAATGTGTCGTGCACGGATTCTCAGACCGTGGATTGTGACCACTCAGTTCACAAGCCACTTCAAGCTGATCAGTTTTGCAAAGGTAGAGCAGGAGCACTGTCAAAAGGTTGCTCCTGCTCTGTGTGGGCAAGCCCACAGCTAGTTTTCAGCAATGGCTAAACCTAGGTGTCTAGCCATCCCTCAAAACCCTCTGCCAATTACGAAGTTTTGTTTATACACCAGTATTTATTTAACTGGTGTATTTATCAATAAATTTTATTCATGAGTGGGGTTACACAAATTCATTTATCATATTAGGGGGTCAGAGAAGACAGGATACCCTGGAGAAGATGCTGATGCTAGGGAAAGTGGAAGGCAAAAGGAAGAGGGGCCGACCAAGGGCAAGATGGATGGATGATATTCTGGAGGTGACGGACTCGACCTTGGGGGAGCTGGGGATGGCGACGGCCGACAGGAAGCTCTGGCGTGGGCTGGTCCATGAAGTCACGAAGAGTCGGAAGCGACTGAACGAATAAACAACAACAACAAAACTAGGGGGTCACAGTATTGCAACTCTTGAGAACTGATTTAGTGATTTAGTGGTTCTCTTTAGTGGTGCAATTACAAATAAATAATTAATAAAAATCCTTGGATTGGCCAGTTCTCAGTTCCCTTGAGAACTGATTTAGTTCTCAAGGGAACTGAGAACTGGCCAATCCAAGGATTTTTATTAATTATTTATTTGTAATTGCACCACGCTTCTAAAAATGATCTTGGATTTGAAGCTCATTCTGGCAGCTATTAAATTAGTACCATGAGACAAGTGAGCTAAAGAAATAAGAACTGATGTTCAGGTTTCTATATGAAAAAGTTTCCCCATACTCCTCATTTAACAAAAGTAGGCTAATGTTGAAAACAAGAGATTGCAAACTATTTTGTAGGACTGCAGTTCTGCAACTGCAAAGAATATTAACATTTTATCTAAACAGCTGGTAAACAAAAGAATAACCTTGTGGCTACATAAAGATGTCAAGCAGTTCCCCATGAATCAACCATGCTAGTAGTCTATTAAAAGAGGTAGGGTGTGGCTGGCTGAGTTTGACAATACAGGTATGCCAAGGACACTTTCAGCACCAATGATTAAAATGCATAAATTGCTATATTTGCTACTGACTTATAGATAACAGATGGAAGATAAGATGCTTTTAAAAAAATGATTATTCAAAAGCATGAATATGAACTGGTTGTTTCTGAATAATTCAGAACCTATATCAAGGTTCAGATCCTCCTAGAATTGTTCTATGAGCCAGGCATCATTAGATGGGACTACGGCCCTTTGCCTCCAAGCTCTTGCCATCCTCCCACAAATGGCATTCCACTTCCAGGAAGAGCTGCTTAAAAAGTTAGGAATGTTTTGAAGCAGATATTTTGGGGGGGCTGCACTTGAAGACAGACCCAGTGAGAAGTGCCTTGAACACCCAGCTTATTGGAATCATCCTCACTTGATCTGGACTTTTCCCAAAGACCACTTGATGACAGAAAAATCGTGGGAATCTACAGCTCTTCCTGACCAGACTGGGGATAGGATCATGTGCAGTTCATGAATTACCGAAACATTTAAGCAACCAATCCCAGTTTAATGTTCTGTTAAATTATAGCCTGTTTGTGAACATGATCTGTCACTCAGAGGTTTTCTTAGTTAATTCTTACCAATGTACTATATGTTATCTGTTTTTGTGCCTATGGAATCTTTCTTTTTCAGCATTATTATTAGAGTTTCACCAGAAATCAGAACTGAAAGTAAATTGAGAGGTCCTATCTAAAAGAGCAGATGTAAAGAATTCTGAAATCATTCTAAAATCAGTAGGACTTTCAGAGCTTCTGTGCATTCCCAGGTTCTCATTGGGATTTTCAAAGTGAAACTACAAATGGATTTGGAGATTCATTATAGAATAAAGTTATCTGAGGAATTTTGCAGAGAAGAAACAAAGGAACAAATTTTGCAGGGATTATTTTGTTTAGAGTTTTTAGACAAACTGATTGATTTATTATCCATCTGCATAATGGATTTACAATCAGAGATGAAGCCTAAATTTAATAGATACCAGAACTTTATGTTAATGGACCAGTAAATTTAATTCCAGTATTCTTACAAATAAAGGAATGCAAGGGGGAGGAAGAACCCTAAAAATACTTCTCAGTAATCTAGCATGCCAAACTATATTGGAGAGGTTTTCTCTGGTGCAAGAACTACAAAGCTTCAAATGTTTTGCTGCAGAGAGTAGGATTTTGCTGCACAAAAGGCAGGCATCCATTAAGAGGAGCATGCACTGCTCTTTCATATCAGACATTTAATCTGCCAAGAAAATATATGACTTTTCAAAATACTCAATTTCAACTAGTTGTATTGCTATTCCTATTGTACAATTTAATTTCTTCAAAATCTACTGTATTTTGATCATTTAACCTATTAAAAAACAAAAAAGAATTGTGCAGTCCTCTCCCTTTTTTTCATTATTAGCAGGGATGGGCAGGTCACAGCCCACAAGCTGCATGCTGCCACCAGCCCCTTTGTTACTGCATCCTAGAGCATCCCACCCTCTGCCCCCAAATCCTCGGAATAAATCTACTGAAATTCAGAGGCAAATCACCAATTCTCAGCAGCACAAATTTTGTTTCTAAAAAGCCACTAAAGCACTAAAACCACCACTAAAACAGGCAGACTGAACACACCTATTTTATTTTAAAAATCTATTTTATTTTAAAAATTAACCTGTTCCTTTTGCACCCTAGGTTTATCTTCTCAAGATTCAAGAACAAGATTCTCCAGACTTCAGAATACATCCTTTGTTGATTTGTATTTGGATGCATTCTTTAAAAGCCCTGCTAAATACAGTACAGTAGAACATTTCCAGACCAAACCCTGAAAATTAAGTCTTTCTTTATAAAGAGCTACAAGCTAAGCAACACTTAAATCTTCCTATTTAACAATACCCTATTATATCTAAAAACCAAATCTTGTATTTAAAAAGTTCTATGGTACACAGTACTTGCAATACAAGCAACAGTTGTAACTTAGGCTTTATTAAATGCAATACAAAACCAACAGCTTACCAGTATAACAACAGAAGCCAAAACCAAAGGGAAAAACATATATGACAATCATGCATCTTTGATATTTGATTGATTTTGTGAACAAGGTGCTTTAGCTATTAGAGCAGAGCTTTCCAAACTGTGTGTCGGGACACGTTACTGTGTCGGCTGCAGTGTCTGGGTGTGTTGCGGCGGCTGCTGCCTCCGAGCCCTGCCAGGATTCCACGCAGGTCCTAGTGCCTGCCTTGTGCCTTACTGCCTCCAAACCTGCTGTGATTCCACGCAGGTCCTAGTGCCTGCCTTGTGCCTTGCTGTAAGAGTGTGTCACGAAATGATGCATGTCTAAAAAGTGTGTCACCAACTTGAAAAGTTTGGAAAGCTCTGTATTAGAGACTTTTCCTCTAGGCAGGACTAACTTATTAAAGGCTATCATATACAGTACTGTCAAAGCAGCTCACATAAATGCTACTACAGGTAGTCCTCGAGTTATGATGGTAATTGGGACCAGAATTTCCGTCACTAAGCAATGTGGTTGAAAAGCGCAACATCACATGACCATATCACTTAGTGACGGCAATCCCGGCAGTCCCCGTTGCCGTTGTTAACTGAATCTTGCCCAGTTGTTAGGCGAGGACCAATCTTGATCCTGGCTTGGTCCCTCCCAGAACCAAGCCTCTGTAAATTAAGGGACTGCCTCCTCTGCCTCCTCTTCAACTCCCCACACCCGCCTATCTCCCCCCCCATCTCTGCCCTTTTGGCTGCCCTGCACAGCGGCACTCCACAGTGGCAGTGGCGCTGGGGCTGAGGTAGAGGCCTGGGGCCTTCAGCAGTCTCAGCTGCACCCAGCTGACCTTTGGAAAGCTTCTGAGGCTTTGTGAAGCATTGTGAGAATGGTGCGCGCTATTTGAAGAACAGCACAAGCGGCCTCGGGAAGAAGGCCTGGCATGGCTAGCAGCTGCCTCGCATAGGGCCAGGCTAAGTGAGCCTAGTCAGCAGCGGAAGACGATGAAGGTCAGCTGGGGGCAGCAGGGCCTGCGGAGCGCAAGATGGCGTGGGAGGCTGCGGCTGTGTGCTGTGGCGCTGGGGTGGCTGGCTGTGGGGCGGGGCTTGAGGTGGCACTCCTCAGTGGTGGCAGTGGCACTGGGGCTGAAGTAGAGGCCCGGGGGTGGTGGCGGCCAGCTGAAACTGCTGAAGGCCCGAACCTCTACTTCAGCCCCAGCGCTACTGCCACCACCGAGGAGTGCCACTGTGCAGGGCAGCCTAAAGGGCAGAGGTGGGGGGGGAGACAGGCAGGTGGGGGTAGCTGAAGTGCCCCTGCGGTCATAAGTGCGGCCGGGCTGCCAAGAACCCAAATTTTGATCACGTGATTGCAAGGGCGCTGCAACGGCCGTAACTCTGAGGACCAGGCAAAAGTACCATTCATTCAGCATCACCGTAACTTCAAACAGTCGCTGAACGGATGGTCGTTAAGAGAGGACTACCTGTAATGCATTAGGGCTGGTATGGCCGGGACAGTATATCAAAGTTGCACTACAACAATATCTGCATTAACTTTAGTGAGTGGATTCCTTAATGCAGCAGCATCTCTTTTTCTCAAGGTTGCATAGAAACCTGAAAAAAAATTAGGCTTCTTTATATACAAAGAAAGAAATGCTGCACATCTGATAGGTCTAAAGTACTTCTTTTGAATCATGTCCAAAGTGTGCACACAGCCCTATCATTTTTTAAAAAATAATTTAAAATATGGGAGAGAAACCATTTGGATTTTCTGTCAAGTACCAAACCATCTCAGAACACCTATCAGGGATCAAATGAAGGCAACACTTCCATTAAAAAAGTTTCCTTAATAAAAGTGTAGGGCTCTCCTTTCTTATCTTTAAATTTGGTAATGCTTCCAAAACCATGTACTGCTGCAGGATATTGAGAGTAAGTTCAGAATATCTCAGATGCTCCTCTGCTGCAGGCACCAATATTTCATACATTTTTTGTCTGTTGCTCTAGGATATTTATCAGTAATAAAATCTCCTACCTCCAAATCACACACCTCTGCAACTTCTTAGTACTGTACCAATTCTATCTTGATAATGTATGTTTTTAATGTTTTAATGTTTTTAAACCAGAATCAAGGCTAATGCAGAATACAGTAAGTTTATGGATAGAAATCAGGAAATCAGCTTATGGTTGGTAAAGTGTCCAGATCACAAGCCGAGAGACCTCATTTCAATGTCAGGCTCTTTGCAATCTCTCTCCTGCAAGCAAACAGCCACACTGGATCTTCCTCAGCTTGCCTTCACTTGAGGGATTAGACACGTTCCACCGGGATATCAGGCCAGAAATCTGGGCAAAGGAAAGGAGGGAAGCACTAACTGGAGGACTGCTATAAACACCACTCAAGGTCTTGCTCTGTGAATCTGCTGCCTCAAGCAGAGAGGAGGTAATAAGAAAGAAGAATATATAGCTGGTTCGCTTAACAAATCTGTGCCACCTTCTGCTGCCCACTCAACTCTCTTCACCCAAGTCTTGGAATAGAAAACAAAGCTTTTTCTCAAATATGGTGTTTATGAGATGAATATTGCAGCCAATCACCTGTTTCCCCCAGAGGCTAGCTTTAAGCTTTAAAAAACCATCTGATGTTTTATTTGTTCTTGTATTTTATTATTTTAAATATATTTTATACTCCCTAGAGTTATGATAATTGGGAAGTTTAAAAATATAGACTGTATCATGAGGAAGTTCTGTTGGGAATTTTTAAAGAGATTACAGGGTGCACTCATCTTTTTTTCCTTTTTAAACTCCTTTCTACTTGCTTATGAGAGCCAGTTTGGAATAGTGGTTAAGGGAGACGGTGAGTTCTAGTCCTGCCTTAGGCACAAAGCCAGCTGGGTGACTTTGGGCCAGTCGCTCTCTCAGCCCTAGGAAAAAGGCCATGGCAGACCACTTCCAAAAATCTTGCCAAGAAAACTGCAGGGACTTGTCCAGGCAATCTCCGAGAATCGGACACAATTGAACGGATAAAAAAAAACTTGCTTATTAGTATAATTCCCCACCACATTAAACCATGATCAAATATTTAATTCGGTTCTAACTTGTTTTCCCCCATGTTTCATGTAAACTGAAAAACACGATGCTACTTTCCATGCCTGTAACAAAAGCAGAAAAGGCAACAGAAGGCACATAGTCAAGAATTAAAGAAAACCAACAAACTAATATAAGCACAAGACTGCGAAGTCATCCTGGGGCTAGGAACATCCTTTGTCATACTCTTTTAAACAAAAAAGAAATAATCATACACCCTCATTAAAATTAAATGGGACTGTAAAGCCAGTCAGTGTCAGAAGAAGTACTTGGGTAGGCATTAAAGCCAAGCAAAAATCAGTTACTTCCAAGACAGGTACATTTTGCAGACTTGTGAACATGCATAAATATTGAAGAAATGAACTCTCTTCTGAAAAGCATTTTTCATATATATATGCCCATGTTTAAAAAACAGACTATATCCCTCTCCTGATAAAGAGATTAGTAACGCTCCCTAGAAACAAACTACTATATATTGATAAGAAGCACCTTATATGATATTAAACCACAGATCTGTAGCCTTCAAACCCTTTATTAAAAACCCCAGAACTTTCTCAAACCAAATTTCAACATATGCAAATTCTTGCCATTTAGAGGTGGAGAAAAATTAGGATGTTAGTTTTAAAATAGGTATACCACTGGTGAAATGAAAATTCCTCTCTCTCCCTCTAAAATACTTTTTTAAAAAAGTTCCATCCATTCCAACTGTTCCCCACAACCCAAACTGAGCCCAGACCTGGGCTCACCCAGGTATCAGGCAAGAGTAAGCATTCAAAAACAATTCAGCCAGCATCCAGATAATTTCAACTTCCATTTGTTCTGAAGGCTACAAAAGCCAACTTGAACAGATGTGGGATAGCCTGGCAGTGTATCAGAAGCCAGGAGATTAAAGAAATGGAGCTGCATTTATCTGAAGATAGAATAGAATTTCCATGCTATGATAAATAGCGTTCTATGCATGATAAAAAGCTTTGAAAAAAGCAATGAAAAATTCAACATTTCTGCATGCGGCTTTCTTTCCAAAATGCCAAAAACACAGCATTGGTGATATGCTTGATGTATAGATTGATCCATACTTGGTTTGACTCTACTGTTTGGGAGCTGCATATAAACAAAAGCTTCACTCACATTATGAATTTCCTTCCCCTGAAACCTACTAATATAAAAGGCTATTTTGGATTTCATGTCTTATATATCAAATTCCTTTGACCTTCTCTTTACAAGATAAGGTAGAATGCAAAAGTTATTTTAACTGCACCTGTTGGAAATTGGTTTTGTATCGGGTGTGTTCTTTGAACAGGAGACCATTATAATACTTCTGTTACAGAAAAAAAGCCGTAGAAAGCTGCTTTTTAAAAAATGACCCCCCAATTCAATGTTACGTGCAGAGCTATTTTCATAGTATGTTGGATCCCAATTGCAAGATGGAAAAGTATAAGCAGACTTTGCAAAAAAGAGACCTCAAACTGAAAAGCACAACTAGCACTATCATTTGGTATAAGAGTGGTTATGCCAAAGACTGGAAAATCTAGTCTGAAATCCTGATTAAGGGGAAAACATACTGGCCAGTCACATACATCTTCAATTAACTTTGTGGATGATAATATTTTATGAGATGATGGAAGGACATTACAAGCTGCTCTGAACTCTTTGTGGGAAGTACTGAACAGAAGTCTACCAAAATCTGTTTAACCATGTTTAGTAATCTAGGTTTAAAACCATGGTTAACAAATCACACTGACTGGATTCCCAGATTACACAATTTAGGGCTGAACCAAGTCATTGTATGTGTGCATTTAGGGAGGGGGTTTTCTCCTGCATTCTGCCCACCAGAATGCAGAATTACTCTCCAAATTCATTTGTTTTTGTTGTTCAGTCGTTTAGTCGTGTCCGACTCTTCGTGACCTCATGGACCATAGCACGCCAGGCCTTCCTGTCCTCCACCGTCTCCTGGAGTTTACTCAAATTCATGTTCATTACATCGGTGATGCTATCTAACCATCTCATCCTCTACCGTCCCCTTCTCCTTTTGCCTTCAGTCTTTCCCAGCATCAGGGTCTTTTCCAGTGAGTCCTCTCTTCGGATTAGGTGGCCAAAGTATTTGAGCTTCAGCTTCAGTATCTGTCCTTCCAATTCATTTCCAATTCATATGGAAAATATACATGTTTTTGCACATTCCCAATGTGTTGAACCCTCTATTCTCAGGCACGTGCAATGCTCCCAAATCAGGTATAAGCCCTCCTCACCTCTCCACGGACAGGAAGTCCAATCACTAGTCTCTGCCTATTACATCTAATTTAGCCACTATTCTCCTTAACTAAATTCAATCACTAACCACAGAGCTATCAGTAAAATTAGATACTGAGCCAAGTAACAAATCATGCTTCTTTAGAGATTTCTTACATAAGGACATGTGCTTTATTCCTCACCTTGTGACAATTGTGCATATAGGCTATTCACAAGTTCCAACCAAAGCATGGGTAAGAATTTAATGCCCCCTTCTTTGTCCTTTACATTTACACACTTCCTCACAATAAAAAGGGAGGTTTTTGGTTCTGTGTCTGCTTGTGCGGATCAAACTCTTGCCAGCTTCTGCTGACAATATTAGAAGGGTGGGGTATCCCCAAGGAACACAGAATCTTTCAGTTCTGTATCCACAGCTAAACCAGAAGAGCTGCAACCCTTTTCAAGGATATGCTCTCAGTAACAACCTTTTCCTTCTATATTTATAAATACAGGGGAGACAAAAAAAGAGATATTTTCTTTTCATAACTTCTCCTTCCCCACCCACTCACTAGCATTCACTGAAAGAACAGAGGGAAAGAAGACAGTATATCTCTCACCCATTTTTAACTTCCCAGACTGTGTAGACAAAAGTAATGTAAAAAAAACACAAAAGTTTCATTAATAAGTATTAAACAAGCTTGAAGATGTAGATTAAACTGCAAGGGAAAGCAAATTACGTACCAGCAAACTCACTAAGGAAATTATTTTGCTAGTTTTTCATACCTGTCTTGCTCCTGTTTACCACACCCTCCACCCTAAATTTATTGGGCCAGCTAACTGGAATTACAGAAGCTTTAATCCAACACAGTTGGACAGCAAAAGGCTATGGAAAAATATTTCAGGCAATTTCTGCTGTTCCATTTTCTGAGAAAACTCTATGATAAATCTGGTCAAACATTAAATTGTTTGAGGTCAGTAAAGAAGACCTGGAAACCAAGGAGGGAATCTTCTATCAGTATTGCTCTCAATGTGTCACAAATGCATTATCAAAGAGACATTTCCATCACTAATAAGTTTGTATGTGTGAGTATGTGTAACTCTAGATCAAAGGAGCTATATTCTATCGATACAACTGTAAAGGGTGGCACAGATCACACGAAAAAAGAGTTGTGCTTTTTGTTTCTATTGCTTTCATCCACACCTCAGCAATTCAGTCAGCATAAGAAAGCCCCACCCATCTGGTTCTAATCAAATCAAACCATCACTATACACCTATTCAATTGGTGTTGAAAGTCCTCAAGAGGAAAGGGCAATGTAACACAAAAGCACCCTCTGTAAAAAGCTGAGAAAAAGATTTCCTTTGCAGGACACCTCCATTATTTGGGTTATTTAATGAAGCCTTCCCAAACATTTGGCCAAATGTGCTGGATTACGGCTCACATAATTCTCTGCCATGTTTGGAATTATTTATTTATTTTTCAAACCTGTGCTACCACCCATCTCCCCCAAAAACAGGGACTCTGGGCAGTTTACAATAGAATTTGTAGTCCTATAACTCTGTTTCTTTCCTGCCATCACTTTACTTTTAATCTAATCACAGCCAGTTCAGTATTTTTTTAAAGACATGTATTTTATAATAACTTATACATTTGAGTACTCTCTAAAATATATCTGACAAATGTGTGTGCATGTGAATTTATATAATACTATTTTTGCAAGAGTTACACAAATAATCTTATTTTTATTCTATTTTTCATCCAAGAAGCTCAGGGAATAGTTAGGAAGAGCCCCTGATAACAGAGCTATGTGGTAAGAAAGGGGGAGAAATAATGACTTAAGCCACCACGAAGCTTTATTCCTAACTGAAAATTAAAATGCAGGCAAAACTTAGCCTTCTAACCAGTATTCCAAACAAATCTCTGCTAGCTTCTCTATAATGTCCTCTATATATTTTAAAACACAATCTTAGAGCGTCCAGGAGGAAGCACATTAATTGTGATGGTGACTTCTTTCCAAAATAAATGTTCTTCTCTCACCCTACTTTTTTGTTCTAGTTTTGCTTCCGCCAGATTCTCTTACACATGCAAACATGATCTGTAAAAATGATACAGTAGTGAGAGGACCATGAGAATAAAATCATACATGCTGTGGCAGAAGGAATACTCATTCTCCTATAAAGAAGATTCCTAAACTGTCCAATGAAGGTGTTTTAGTATGATAGTTGCAGTTGCCTTCTTGGGTTTCTTTAAAGGCAGATCAGGCAAATTCATGGAGGAGAAGCCTGTTTATAGTTACTATGATGGCAATATTCTGCCTCCGGGATCAAGGGCAGCAAGCCACCTAATATCCATTACTGGGGAACAACAGCAAGAAAGAGTTGTTGCCTTCTTACAGGTTTCTTGCAGGCATCTAGTTATGGATAAAAAAGATAATAAACTGTTTCATGGGCTCCAGCAAAACTCTTATGCTGCTAATTCATGAATGCCCTAACTTAATCTCCTGTGGCATCCTTACAACAGAGGTTCATCCAGACAGCCATTAAATAGCAGCCATTCGATTGCCACCACCAAACCTATAGGTGCAAATATATGGTCTGCAGGTTTTTTTGTCCACCATATCTGATATCAGAGAAATGTTACATAAAAATAGTTTGTAAGCATCATTGCGGCAAATTTTTGAACCTAAAGTAGTGTATTAATAATTAATAATAAATTTCGGTTTGGGTTTGTATTTGAGATTCGGCAGAAGCAAGTGGCTCGGGTACCCAAAATGTGCTGAGCATCCTGCCCAGGAAATGGTAATCAGAATCAGAAAAATGCTCAAAAGTTTTTCCATGCACCCTTCTGGGTTTCCTCCCAGCACTATTTTAGCATGCCAATGGTGAGGTGAGCATTTTGGTTATCACTAGTGCTAGACAATTAGGAGTCCTAAACCTTTCTCAATCTGCTGCAAATCACCTGGAAATCTACAACAAATCCTAATGTACTTTTATCCTTTCCTGACAGAGGCCATATAAGGCTAGAAAGACTAATGGGGTGTGACTTAGTGTAAGCTTCCTAAGACATTCGTCTGCCCAAACTGAGCAAAGCAAGACCGTAAAGTAAGGTCTTACAAAACCTTACTTTCTGGTTTTGCATCAAGAGCAAAACCAGAAGTGTGACATACAAATGGATATGGACATATAGGACAATTTGCCTGTGAGCAGAATTTTGACTAAGTCTACCCTTTGGACTCAAAAGTAATAAGCACCAATGCCAATACTTTCAGCCTCTCACAACTTTTCAATGGATTGTCTATTGTACTAGAGCTGGAAATGGTCTGTATCTACAAAACAAGAAAGACCATATCTAAGCACCCATTTCACTAAAATCACCATACTGTGCTTATTTTATTACTAACATATTTTGCACCATTATCTTGAATATGCATGCCTTAGTTTGAACTCCAAAGTGGCATTTTTTACAGACTGAATTTGGATGACTGCCACTACACCTCATAATACAGGTAGTCCTTGTTTACTGACCACTCACTTAGCAACTGTTCGAAGTTATGACAGCACTGAAAAAGGAGACTTATGACCAGTCCTTGAAGTTGTGGCTGTCACAATGTCCCCATGGTCATGTGATTGCAATTCAGGCACTTCGCAAACGGCATACATTTACAACAGTCGCAGAATCCCATGGTCACGTGACCACCATTTGCAACCTTCACAGCCAGCTTCCGACAAGCAAAGTCAAGGGGGAAGCCGGAAGTTGCAAGTTGTGGTCACATGACATCACGCTTAATGACCGCGGGTAATTCTCTTCACAACCACAGCCAGAATTGATTTCATAAGTCAGGCAAGGTCATGTGATGTTTCACTTTACAACCACATTGCTTGGCGACGGAGTTGCCGGTTATACATAAAATGTATAAACTTTTACTGAAATTTGAAACAGAAGAAAAACAAGTGTAAGAATGTATGATAAAATGGGCTAAAAAGTTTGGTTACAATACACAAATGGAACAATGGGAAGATATGTGGTTGAAAGGACTGAAATTTACATTATGTTCTAATCTTAAAGAGAATGTTTATAAAATGATGTACCATTGGTATATGCCACCAGAGAAATTGTCTAGAATGTATAAAGGTACTTCAAATTTATGTTGGAAATGTGAACAACAGGAAGGAACATTTTATCCTGTTTGGTGGATGTGTAAAAAAGCCAGAAAGTTTTGGATGCAAATACATACACTAATTCAGAAGATCTTAAAGACTAATATACAACTGAAACCAGAGGCTTTTCTTTTGGGATTGATGGACAGACAGTTGGAAAAAAGTCATGGAACTTTGTTTTTATATATGATAACTGCAGCAAGTTTATTATATGCTCAAAAGTAGAAAGACTTGGCACTACCCACATTGGAGGTATGGTTGGTGAAGATGATGGAACTTGCAGAGATGGCCAAACTGACTTCCTTGATTAGAGAAAAGACAACATCTACATTTATTGCTGATTGGAAACCCCTTATAGACTTTTTGCATGAAACAGAAAAAAATGATCTCATGATTTGGTTATTAGAAAAAACAGATTAAAAAAAGAGAGCTTTTCTTTTTGTAACCATAGAGTAAAAGGTAATTTTGTAATTGTACTTAGATTTGCTGCAAAGAAAATCAGAAGCTTCTTCTTCCTATTTCTTTTCATTCTTTCTATTTGTACTTTTTCTTTCTTTTTTTCCCTTTCTTTTTCTTTACTTTATATTAGTTCTTGTTAGTTTTTATCTGCTATTAAAAAAAAATAAAAAATATGCAAAAAAAAAGTTAAGCCGAATCCACGCAGGTCAAATAGCAACTCGACTTATTCTTTCCTCAGTTTGTTGTGAAAATCAAGTTTGCCTATTACAATCCAGAGAACTTTCTTTCACTGATTTATTTTTACACTGGGGTGGGCAGAAAGAAGTCTGATCTTTTTCATTTTGATGGATTTTTATCTTCTATATTAATTAAACACATAAAAAGAGAGAAATAATTTTGCATTGACAAAATTAATTATTTCACTATAAATAGACCAAATGAAGGAATAATTAACTAACTTGGCTCAGTATTAAGGGATTTAAATCAAATTCCCAATTCATGTATTCTCTAAACAAGTTTAAATATTAAATGGCTGGTATTACAATTAAAATACATAAAGTTTACTTATAAAGTATTTTTATATTAAAAGTATGTACAAAAATGTTGACTGTTCATTCAATACACCTATTATACCAGTTTATAGCCACACATACATATATATATAGTGTGTGTTTGTGTGTGTGTGTGTGTGTGTAGCTGGCTGGGTGACCTTGGGCCAGTCACTCTCTCTCAGCCCAACTCACCTCACAGGGTTGTTGTTGTGGGGAAAATAGGAGGAAGGAGTATTAGGTATGTTCATTTATAAAAATAATAAAGACGGGATAATAAACAAACAAACAAACAAACAAGCACAGAGTCTGCTCTGTTTCAACTCAGTTCTAAATTAAATTGTTAAATTAATCAGGAAACAGTTAAATTAATCAAGAATTCAACTCTTGGTGAATTACCATATTGGAATTATTGGCTTACTACTTACACAAAAAAAACAGGAATCATAAACCATGATCCAAACCTGTTTTATAATGCCAGGCTTGTTCGGAAGTAACAAGTCAGAAGAATGCTTAGTATTATTATTATTATTTATTTAATTTATATAACCGCCCATCTCCCCCAACGGGGAACTCTGGGCGGTTTACAATAAAATAGTTAAAATAAAATATAAAATATAAAACATCAGTATACAATATATGTAAAAATAATAAATAATTATAGTATGTATTGGATAACATAATAAGCTTTCAAATTCAAATTCATTTTCCTTCTGTGATTGGAGAAAGAATAGGGTTATCATATCTGGGCTGAGCCACTTACAATTTTTATTTTTTAAGAAAGCTTGTGGGCCCAGAAGCAGCTTGGAAATAAAGAAAGTGCTTCCCTGGCTTCCCTTTTTTTTTTTAACAGAAAGATTTTTGGAAAGATGTAAAAAGTCAGGAAGAGCAGGGAGCCCACCAATTTGAAGATCAAAATGGTAAGCCATCTAACCCCATATTCTAATGTAAGAAACCCAGAATTAGAATATGCCCAGAATATATATTTTCAGAATGTGCACCTATCAAGCTAAAAGGGGAATTTACATGCAAAAAAAATCTACTTTTTTGTAATGGCATTTTCACTTTTAAGTTACCTAAACACATTAAAGCAGGGCAGACAACCAGAGACAATAAGCAGACAGTCTGGCAGTTCTAGTCCGAAACATCTAGCAACCAATAGTTTGCCTACCCTTCATTAAAGCCTCAGCCATAGATTAAGCAGTTTAAAACATTCACCTCCTCCACTACAAATCACCTTAGAACATATAATACCTTTCAAACAGATAGCATGTACTGTATGTATATGCATGTAAAATCAGCTTGTAGGAGGATCTTGCAACTTTGGATTAAGAAGTTACTCTCACTAGACAGAAAGGGCAATTATAAATGAATGAGTCACCTCTGCAGCCATGACACAGAATCACAACATAACTGTTCTTACGCTGTAGTTTTAGTAAGCAACAAGGGCTACAGCATAAAGTAAACAGATCAAATCAATTTTTATTTGGTCATAGACCAGCAAATAAAACAGAAGATTCACATCTGATTAGAATAAAAGAAAAAACACTTAAAATTCTAAAAAATCTAAGAAAAAGTAAAAGAGATATTGCGGCATGCTGTACAAACTATAGAGCAATATTTAGCTGTGGTCAATGAAGTAAAATCAGATTGGTCTGATAGAAACAGCTTGAGATAAAAAGAATCTGAACGACCTGGATGTTTAGTAAAAAATTGAGATAATAATTCCTGGCGAGCATCTGCATAGAGAGGACAATATAAAATGACGTGTTCTATCGTTTCAATTACTCCTCTGCCACATGGGCACAGTCTTTGATCGAAAGGAATATTTCAATATCTCCCTTCAATAACAGCTGTTGGACGGGCATTGAATCTGGCCAAAGATATGGCCCTTCTAAATTTTGGAATCGTTATGCAGCTAAGATATCTGGTTGGTTGGAGAAGATGTGCAGAATGGCTCAAAAAAGTGTTTTTAGGTAAAACTGATAAATCTGATTGTAGCTCTAAATTGATGGCCCACTGGCACTAAGTTAAAGGGGGGGAAATCATGGCATTTGTGGAGGGTTAGCAGAGGAAACATATGTCAAATCCCTTTTTCCAGTTTTCAAATATTAAGGCACTGCTTTCCAAAGTCCCGCCGTTGGAGACACACCAACGGCGGCGGCGGCGAGCACAACGGTGGCCTCGTGTTTCGCGCTAAAACCCGGAAACGCTGATGGTGCGCCGCTGCCATCGCTGCTGCCGCCACACACACTACCGCCGCCGCTGCAGGGGCAGCAACGCACCATCAGCACTTCCGGATTTTGTCACGACACACTGATGTGTCGCGACACACAGTTTGGAAAGCTATGTATTAAGGCAGAGCTTTCCAAACTGTGTGTGGCGACACAAAAGTGTGTCGCCACACACAGTCTGGTGTGTCGCCACACAACCCGGAAGCACTGATCATCAGCGCTTCCGGGTTTTCCCACGGTGACACACCAACGGCGGCGCACAAAAACCCGAAAGCGGCAGCAGCGCTTCCAGGTTTTTGCGCGCTGCTGCAACGGCGGCACTTCCGGGTTTTCCCGTGGCGACACACCAACGGCGGTTGGTGTGTTGCCGCGGGAAAACTTTGGAAAGCCTTGTATTAAGGGATCAACTTTTATTCCTACAATTCTTTGCGAGGGACATCGGGCAACTCTTCTCAACACACCATTTCTACAGAATTGTTATTGACATAATTTATTCAACTGCATGACTTTTTTTTTACTGTTAGTTACTTGTAGCTAACTTATGGCCAAAAGAGTCATGGCTCCTTTTTGTGTTTTTACTCTGGGATTTTCCCTTTTCCTTTGGGACACACACACACACACACACACACACACACACACACGTATGTATGTATGTATG
This sequence comes from Charina bottae, assembly GCA_023362775.1. Classification (NCBI taxonomy): domain Eukaryota; kingdom Metazoa; phylum Chordata; class Lepidosauria; order Squamata; family Charinaidae; genus Charina; species Charina bottae. Next base: position 22,961,830 of record JALMGJ010000017.1, read on the forward strand.
TATGTATGTATGTATGTATAAAATTGACAAGAAGCTGGATTGAAAATAATAATAATCAGGGATTAAATGCACACATTCTTCATACTACCAAGACCTCCGTAGACAAGGAATCATCTTTCTGTAGTTTATCACATGCTTTTCATGCAAAGCCACACCTGCTTCAGGTTTAATCAGCTGAAAAGACCAGGAGGAAGACGACATAGGTAATAGCTCAAGATCTTAGAGCATAGCTTTCCAAACTGTGTGTTGGGACACGTTAGTGTGTCGGCTGCAGTGTCTGGGTGTGTCGCGGCGGCTGCTGCTGCCTCCGATCCCTGCCAGGATTCCGCACAGGTCCTAGTGCTTGCCTTGTGCCTTGCTGCCTCCAAACCTGCTGTGATTCAGCGCAGGTCCTAGTGCCTGCCTTGTGCTCTGCTCTAAGAGTGTGTCGTGAAATGATACATGTCTAAAAAGTGTGTCACCAACATGAAAAGTTTGGAAAGCTCTGCCTTAGAGAGTTACTTGCAGCCATGATAAATAATACTTAGCTAGATATACAAGAAGTCTGAATCTAACCTACTTTAAAAGAAAGCATTTTACACCACCACACTAGCTAATGTGAACCCTGGGATAGATTACCACTTGTAATTATTTTCAAAGAGGTTTTTATTTATTTACTGCATTTCTATGCCACCAACTCCACAACAACTCCTCATGCTTCACAGAGCTGGTATAAAAACAAATTCAAAACAACATAAATACCATATTTAATTGTATTTGGAAGCCTACTAGAAGTCAATGTGACCACAGAACCAGTGTCTTATAACATCGATTACCTTATCTACTTCCTGAAAATCAACAAGCCAAAATCAATCTTGGGTAACACTGCAAGCTGCTACTCCACTCACCTCCTCTGATCCTGCTTAGATTTTGCCCATGAGGGCATGATCTCACCATGGCATCTAATGTCTTCCAATTTCAGGTCATACATCAGTTGCTCAGAAATAACATATGGCCACCTGTATGACATGGACCCAAAATTACCTGCAACAAGTCCATACGTGATATGGCAGCCATGAATTCCTGTACTTTCCCTCCTACCCCAATGCATAGAGTCCCCCAATCCTAAAAGCCAATGAAATTCTGCTGTGATGAGAGTCCAGGTGCACAGGAAGGGATCCCCAACTGTTGTTGAGTGCCATGAACAGGCCTACGCAGTTGAAAATCTACATAAGAGCGTGTTTCTGCCCTCTTTGTTATATGGAAGTGAGAGGTGGAGAACTGTATGTCAAGAGAAATAAGAAAGTAAATTGGATGCAGTGGGAATGGGGCACTCAAAGAGTGTATGTAGTAAAACAGGACAAGAAAGGACAAGAAAGAAAGGGTACTAAATGAATGTGGATTGAAAACAAAAGTGACCTATCAGTGCAAAAACAGTATGTTGAAGTGGTGTGGTCATATAGAGAGAATAAATGAGAATCTGATCACAAAACAAATAGATGAAAAAAGAGTAAGTTGGGAAAGGGAAAACCAAGAAAGTCAGGATTGAATGGAATTGCTGAAAACCTGAGAGAGAGAGAAATGAGAACTTTGAAGAACACAAGGAAATATATGAAGTAGGATAAGGATGTGTTGGAAGCAAGGAAAGAAAGATATAGAGACAATAGTGATTTTTGCCAATGTAAATTAGATTTAGCTACTTATTTCCTTTTCTTTTTTTCTTACTTCATATTTTTAATATCTTTTACTTATTATTTCTGCAATGTACATAATGTTGTTTACCCTGAAAAGCAGTAATGTGAGCAATATGGTTATGTATGAAGCATGTATGTATACATAAAAATTATACTCTTATAGAGAAGTTTAATATTGACATCACTCTGAAACCAAATAATAAATAGATTTACTGGGTTATTGTAACATGTGTATGTAACATTTTTTAAAAAAACCAGTATAATATAGGACAGTCCTTCAAGCAAGTTAACAGCTACTACTGTACTGTAATTGGCAGAAGACCAAATTACAAATTGAGTCCGTCTCCAGTACTATTTGAATTATTTGATCTCATTTTTCTACTTAAAGCTAAAAATGTGGACCTAGTAGGTTTCTACTGGACACCCCATTAAAAATAACAGTTATGTGAGTGGGGAAAGGACACTAGGATGATTTCAGCAATGGTATTTTCCTCTATTATTCTCTCGCAAGTTGTCTGCTCAATCCCTGCATTTAGACAGTCACCGGAGGAGAGCACGCTGAGACCTGCTGCTTTTAGCATCTAGGTCACAGGGTGTCTCACCCTCCTCACATCCAGGACTGCCTCCCACTGCAGTGATTCAAAAGGGCTCATTCCAATACTGCTTTTTTCACCATCACCAAAGCAGAGGTACCCACCCTCTTCCTTCTAACTCCTGGGACTGAGAACTGGCCCGGTCTCCCTCCAAAGCAGGCAGCTTGGCACCCCAGAAATAAACACATGGTCCAGAAGGACTTTTACAGAACAAAACATTAGCCAATGGCTGTTGTGGGTCTTCCGGGCTGTGTGGCCGTGTTCTGGAAGTTGTGGTTCCTAACGTTTCGCCAGCATCTGTGGCCAGCATCTTCAGAGGGCAGGAGCACAGATAGAAGCAAAAATCACAGAGATTTTTGCTTCTATCTGTGCTCCTGCCCTCTGAAGATGCTGGCCACAGATGCTGGCGAAACGTTAGGAACCACAACTTCCAGAACACGGCCACACAGCCCGGAAGACCCACAACAGCCATTGAACTCCGGCCGTGAAAGCCTTCGACAATACATTAAAACATTAGCCACTTTCTGCTTTTTTAAAAAAGCAAGCCCCAAGGCGGATATAGCAAAACCATATAGAATTTCAGAAATAAGCTCATAGATCAGCACATTAAACAACAGCACGCTTGACAAAAGCTAAGCAGATTCAGAGTCAATCCGACTGGGACGAAGACAGCACCCCCTAATTTAAGTTCTTGCGTTGAGAATACTCTCTCTTGGATTGCCACACAGCAATTGACTAGAGAACAGGACTTCTGAGAAGGTATCCCTACTAGATCTTTACTGCTGGGCAGGTACATAAGTAACAACCCTTTGGATAGCACGGCCATGAATAGCGCACTACTTCTTGTACCTGGTTCCATGACTCGGTTTACACAAAAGTCATCCTCTTCTTGCCAGCATCAGGTGGGGCAACAGTAACTGTCACAGCAACCAGTTCTACTCACCGTTCTCCCTATTCTGAAGGGAAGGTCTTCCCCTGTGGGCAAGGCTAGAATCACAGAATTCCAGGAGTGGAAGGGAATTTGGGGATCTTCTAGCCTGACCCCCTGCCAGTATCTCCAAAAATATAACCATGGTTTTTTAACTGTCAAATGAAATTATCTCTACTACGGTAGAGATGGGCGATGATAAATTTGACTAATAAATAAATAAATAAATAAATTATTAATCACTTTGCCACTAGCCTTTTATTATTATGAAAGTCTTTTGAATTTCCTTTTAAAAGCATAGAAATATGTTTTTCTGGGGAAGATGCTTTCTTGTGAATTGATGTGGGGATATGATAAGTATGAAAAAGCATCACTCAAGAGAAGAAGTTGAACAAGAGAGACCAAATACCTGGTATAAATGTAACTGAGGATAGCTCTGAATATATACTGTATCTCATAGGAGCTTTCCTTCAAGGAACCCAAGGAGCAAACTACCTAGTTTTTCTTCCCAAGTTCACTTGATCCTCACAACAACTCTGCAAGGTAAGTCAGGCTAAATAATGGACCAATTCACATCTAAGTGGGGATCTGAACCTGAGCTTTCCTGGCCCTCATTTAACATTTTAATTACAAAACTACGTTGTATACAAAATACAAAACTAAGAGTCTGAGAAATGCACAAACAAGTTGGTCTGCTTTAATGTGGCTCACTCAACCACTTTCTTCAAGCACCAACTCCCCATTCCTACTGTTCAAATAAAACTGCTTAGTTCTACAAGTCTGCGTTTGTGAGTCTTTCTTTTCTTTTCTTTTTTAAATCCTGCTTCTCAGAACTTTGTGATTGCAGAGAATAGGAAAAAAGACAAAGTGTTTTTATCATCAAGACTGCTTGATATCTATACCAAGTTAGACCTGCCTAGCAACAAGTTGGGAGTTACAAACTCATATCTTCCTTCTTGCGTTCCCATGGCTACTGTCACCAACAGCGAAGTTAGCAGCCAAGCACAATCAGCTGCAGGGTCCCAGGGGGGCCACATTTAATGGAGAAGAAAGAAAATACCAGTAGTAACATGAGTAAACTAGCAGGTATGCTTCCCATCAGAATCCACCTGTCTTTCACAAATACAGAGAAAGAGCTCAAAATCAGCTTCACATACTGCTTGCACAGGATTGGCAGCACAATCAGGTATCTCTTGCATCCGCTAAGGTTTAAAAATCACTGTAACTAGGAAAGGGGAGTGGGGGGGGGAGACAATTTCAGTTCTGGAGAATTGCTGCTATGTCACTTAAACACAGAAATATACCAGGTATGGTTCTTCAGATGTCGATAAACTCAACTCCCAGCATTCCTGTGGTTCAGCAATATCTGGAAGGACACACATTGCCCATCCTTTCCTTAAAATCTGTTTTCTGCTTTTGGGATCCTCAATGGGATACCCATGGATACTACAGCACACAGATACATCTGCCAAGCTATCTTCATTCTTCCACGAGGTTTATTTTGTTTTTAAAAGTGGGCAGTAGTTTTTTGGACTGGTTGGAAGGGAGGGAAAAGGACTGGTCATGCTATGCCCAAGGATCAAAGGGGAAAAGAAAGAGGTGATAGAAAATGGATTACATAAACCAAGGGAATGAGAATCATGATTCCAGGCAAGAGAGATTTGGAATTAACTGATAAAAGGATGAAAGGCTGATAAAGCGATTTGGCTGGTACACAGAGAAAAAGTTTTCTTCTGCTAAATGGGTGTTTTGCATTCTACAAAACAGATACTCAATTGCGGCAGAAAGTCATGGGCTCAAAATAGTATTATTGGGTTTAGGAGTTCAGCCCAAGCAATGTTCTTGTGCAAATGATAACTTTTCAGCCTCACTAATTTGTGCCACTTCCTGGCAGCTCTTCAACACTTTCTCAGTGTTATGAATGAGTGCACAGGGCCAAAAACCTGGGGATCCTTGGCTATTGCCAGTGGCTCTTCAGGGCTTCAGAGATTGACTTTCTTAGCCTTATCGGAAAGTCCCAAGCACTTCAGCTGGGAATGTTGCATTCAAATCATGAACAGCATCACTATGCTCTTTACCTTCACATAGAGGTCATCTGCCATGGGCATTGCAGTGTTATCAATATGAAATTACAAAGTATTTTTACTGTGTAGACATTGTACCATACTTCTAAGTATTTTTTTAAAATAATTATTGAACAGGGTCTAAGATTGAATATAAAAATGAAGGCATAAAAGGGATACAATATAAAAATGAAGGCATACAAGGGATACAAGAACTTTCACAAGCTTGCACACTCAGTCAGAAGTCCTTCTTTTCTCACCACAGGTATGAATGGGCAGATGCTAATAACGTGGTAAGGAGAAAGAGGACCCAGCATGTTCCTAGGGATTAACAAGGCATTTATTACCTTGCGCTTAGCCTTGGAATCTGTTAAAACTGGGCTGCAGAGTAACAAAATTAGCAATATAAAGACAGAGTTTTAGATGTATTGAAGCTGGGTTCCTGGGCTGAATAGAAACCTTCCTGAGACACCTAGTTGCATGATTTTTTTTTTCCATAAGTTTTATTAATTTTAAAATACACATTAAAAGCTAATACAAAAGAAAAGAAATAGAAATACAAAGTAAGAAAAGGGAAAAGAAAAAGTGAAGTCAAAAAATAACAAACAAGAAAAAATATAGAAAATAGATGTCCTCCAATTTATCCTTGAACTTTAAGTACAACAATTAACTTTAAATGTTAGTCCTTAATACAATACACAGAAACTTTTCTTTGTCATATACCCTTTGATTTCTATAATCCAATCTTCTGTTCTTCATATAGGTTTCACCTTTCTTGATATCTTCCAACAATCCATCTCTGGTTTCTACTCCTTAGAATAGTAATCAAATGTTCGTTGTTGCATCAATTAAATGTTTTCCATTTGCTCTTTCCATTTTTACATCTATATTTATATCTTCAATAAAGTCCAATTAGTAAAACAAATAAAGGCCTTATCTACGTCTAATAAAATACAGTATATTCTGTTCATGTTATGACTATATATTCCATTAATACATAATCTAACATATTACATAACATAATACATAATATAGCAAAAATACAAAACCTAACATAACATATAACCTAATACATACAACATATTCTTGTAATAACCTACATTCTAATTCCATCTCATCATCTCATTGTCTTCTCATAAATGTGTCTCCAGAAAGAGTAATATATAATATCAACCTATTTATTTATAATCTTGTATCTTACACTTAAAATATCATGTTTTTATGCATCTGTAAATTTCTCATATCTGTGCTTACTCTGTGTACAATACCAAATCCGCATTTTCATTCACCTTGCATTCCAAATCAATATCAATAAATCTCCTGTTTAGGTTATGCCAATATCACAATATGCAACTTGTTTATTTCTGTAACTCATATGGGATATCAAAATGTTTATTTTGCCATATCTATCAATTTGCATATTAAAATCTTCCTGTCTCAGCTGCCACAATGTATTTATGCCCAAACATTTAATAGACCACTTCCTGTAAGATATCATAATCTTCTTCTGTACCAATACATTCAAAGTCCTCTTTCCCTGTTTCTCTACTGGTTCGAAAAATCTTTCCTCTGTTTCTAAATCTGTCCCTTGTACCTTCTGTTCCTGAGCCACCAAAACTATTAATATACGTTCTATGGATTTCTTAATTTGCAAAAAAAATTTGCTGGTTTCTTCCTTAAAATCCTGAAGTACTGTGAGAAAGGCCATTATTTATTGTTCAAAGCGTAATCAACTGCCGTAGTCAAAACAAAAAAAATTCTCAGGGAGCAAGGAACAGCTGTTCTATTATTTATCAATAATGTCTATTTCTTTAAGTGAGAAAAGCTTTTAAAGTAAGAGATGAAAAAATTCCACAGAGCAGTATTTCAAACAGTTTGTAAAGGGAGAGATGAAAATATATTCCAAATGAAAAATAGTCCTTTCTAAAAAAAAATAGAAAAAGAAAAAAAAAAGGCAGAGAGGCACACATTCTCTATACTTTATTCTTTATTCTTCTTTATTCTTCAGGCTGCAAGCTGCTTAACCCAAACAAACAATTTCTCAAAAGTCAGTTAGTTTGTGAGTGAGAAATACCAACAAAGTCTCTTAAGTCCCAATTTCTCTGATACAAAAGAAAGGCAGAAAAATACAAAACTTGTTCACTATGTTGCCAAAATAAAATCTATCAAACTTCCACCAAAATTAATTATAGCAAAGAAAACACAAAATTAGCCAACATTTTGAACGAAGTCCAAAGATAAATTTTAGAATAATAAAAATGTACTAATCTGAAAAAGAAAACTAATATAAGGTGATCTAAAAGCTGGCTGTCACTCTTGTGTCTCCCAAGAGACTTACTGTTCTCTGCAGAGCTAGAATCCTCTTTCGGCCATTTCATTGCATTCACTCCCCGTTCTTCTCCGCGGTGGAAACAACAAAGAAAAACAGGAGTGTGCAATTACAATGGCTCTGTGAGCAATCTTCTGGTTCCCCCTTCTCCAGGGGGAAACTTCAGTGGTCCGTAGACCCCTGCAAACAAGATAGAAAGTTAGCCAGGTCTCAGAGCTCAGAGCTCTGAGAAACTCTGACTTGTCGAGCTGCCAGCCAGGCTTGGAGTCTGTCGAGCTGCCAGCCAGGCTTGGAGTCGAGACACCTAGTTGCATGATTAGGTTTAGACAGGATTACAAAACATTACAAAAACCATTCTTCCAATGGAGGAAGATGTGGTGCTACCACTTAATGGGTTATCTGGAAATGAGGACTCCTGAGGATTGGAAGATCAAGTTATCTTTCAGGGGGTTGGTTTGGATGAAAGGTAGTCTCTGACATCTGAGGAAGGCATCAGATTGGAGAAGGCTGACATAAACTAGTGCAATCAGAAGTTGGAATAACCTATTAAAAGTGCCAAAATTCCACAGCACCTCCAGACAGCTTATCCAACTCCTTTGCCTATAGGAAGTTCTCTCTTTTTCATTTTTCCAGGTTCAGCTTAAAGTTCTATGTCTGCATTATTACTATCAGTCAGGTTCAGAGAGATTTTTAAAAGGAGAACTGATCCTTATATTCATCACACACACTTAATTTTAAGGCAATGTATCATGTAACTGAAGACTCTAAGTTCCATACTATAGCTTCACTATCTATTTCATGGTACAGCTTTGTACAAATAGCTCAATTTTTCATTTCATGTTAAAGAATAAAGCAGAGGAAGATAAAAGAAAAAAAACTACTTGTTTTTTTTAACTGATCAGATAGAATTCTATAACCCAGCATGTTGCAACTGGGATGTTACTGTTAAAGTAGGGATCAGTTTTCCTCTAGCACAGAGACGCCATCTTAAGACTGTTTTTGGCATCTCCACTGAGATAAAATTATGGCTCATGTGTACTACAGTTTATCATGACTAATTATTTCTAGCTAGCAAGAAAGGAAAGCAATCCATCACTTCACATGACATCCTTCTCTAACCTGGTTCCCTCTAGAGATGTTCAAACTATAATTCCCAGAATTCCCAAGTACAGTAGCTAGAAATTCAGATGAGTTGTAGTCCCAAGACAGCATCAGATTTGGAATATTGCTCTATTGCAATTTTGCTCAGAATATGTACTCTGCACTGCCTGGTGCTGTACATCAAAAACAATCACATGCACGCACACTTAGACCTCTCCAATGCACAGTAGTACATACCAAAGCCATCTTTAAAACTATATTTAAGTAGGGGTCCTAATAGAATGTGTGTTTGTGTGTCTGTGTGCGCATGCATGTGGGTGTCAATCTTAACTCCTGGCAGCTACATGGAAAAGTCCGTGCAGTTTTCTTGGCAACATTTTTGGAAGTGGTTTGCCCTTGCCTTCTTCCTAGGGCTGAGAGAGATTGAGCAGCCCAAAGTCACCCAAGCTGGCTTCATGCCTAAGGCAGAACCAGAACTCACAGTACCCTGGTTTTTAGCCCAGTGCCTTTCACCACTACACCAAACTGGCTCTCAAATGTATATTTTAAGCCCTAAAACGTTGCAATCATGCATGTTGAGAATATATATATATATATATATATATATATATATATATATATTTATTTATTTATTTATTTATTTATTTATTTGATTTATCACCGCCCAACTCCCCCGAGAAAACGTCTTAATGTAGAGGTGAAAAAGTAACATCTCAACTAAATTATTTTCTTATAACAATGTCTTCCCTTATATTCTTTGTCACAGCACAACATGGATGACAGCGTTCTCTGAAGATCTGATCCATCCCCCAATAACCTTTATCTGGCTTCCTGATGGTTTTTCCACATTTAATGGAGGTACTGTGGTATATAATGGATCATTCAATAGTTCTACCTATATTTAAATGCCATGGCATAGAAGAGCCTCCTGTCTTACACTGTCGTGGAAGGCCTGCGCGCATGGACATGAGCACTGTCTGAAAGGGAGAAGGCTATAAAGTGTTCAGTTTTCTAAATAAAAAAGTTAAAATATGTTGTATAGGATTCAAAAGCAATTAGTCCACATTAGTTTACTGTATGCGGTTAAGAAATAGGATATGCAAATGAAAGCCCAATCATGGGGAATGGCAGGCACATGACCTTCATCATGTACTGCATCCATAAGAGCCATCATCCATAAGGTTCCTAATTTAACCCCCGTATTTCCAGTGAAAAAAGAATCAAGTAGTAGGAAATTGGCTTCAGTATACCCAAAGTCAGTAATATCATTCAAACAAGCTTTACCTATGAAGCCGTTCTTGCTAAATGATATCTGTCTTGTACAATTTGGCCACTCATATAAGACTTCATCCTTCATGGACATTTCTATTACTACAGCCTCCCTTGTTCCCCTGAACTTAAGGGTTTCTCTGTTCCCTGCCTTTCCATACAATCAGCAACAATAAATGGAAAACAGAAAAGTTATAGTTCACAACAGTTCAGTACAGAAATGTATATGGAAAAGATACTGTAATAACACGGTTACCAGCAGGATTAGAGGCTACCGAAACAGTTTATTAGTTCAGCAAATGGTCTGCTGTTAGAAAAGGAATATCCACCCATTCTGTTAAATGCCACTCTAGTCGTGTTGCTGACTAGGGCGTCTACATAAACCGATTAAATCAATAAATAAATACTGCAGACCAAGAGCTGGCCTCTGCTGGCAACACCAATATTGTCACTGACTGGGGGCACTCTAATCTTCAATAAAACGACACTTAAATTTGCAACAGCCTCTGAGAATGCAAGGCCATAATTCTGCCTAGTTCTGCAACTGTACATTGCATTCATGTACAATTTAAAATTAACCTGGGTTTCTTCTTAACAAGATTTTGTATTAATTCTTAAGATCATACATGTATTTACAAACACCTACAGTACATAGACACACACAGAAACATATGTATGTACACATATTCCCAGATTGTCGTCTTTTTCCCCTTTTTCATTTGTTCTTATTTTTGTCCGTGGCTTTTTTTTTAACTCTGTAATTTTTAAGGTTTTTTTGTCTTGCTTTGTTTTTCAACAAAAAAATAAAAACATACACACAGTTAAAAACTAGTTTCAAATCATGTTCAAGAAGAATCCTTATAACCTTTAACTATTACCCCAGCACTCACGCAGCCCATTCTTGTCCCAGTTGACTTCATTAGTAATGGGAAACACTGCATATACAGCAGATTATTTACTAAATGAAACAAGCTGAGCTAACTTAACAAGGGAATTTCACGGGTAAAATTAGGCTAGGTTCATACATCACACTGAGCCCCATTTTGCTTTTATGTGGTGTATTAACGATTTCAAAATTGTCTGGGTTCACACAATATGCTAAGCTACAAACAATGATGTACAAACTACAATGGATGGACTCACACAAAGCACTAAGGCAGAATAAAACAAAATTAAATTATTGCTTAGATGATATATGAATTCAATACTACTATCAAAAGGCCCTGAACATTTTGCTATGGAGGGACGTAGGAATGCATAAGTAAATTAAGAAAGCATAAATAAATGAGAAACCCTATGTTACATTCAGTCAATAAATATTTATTTTGTTTTATTTTATTTTATTTTATTTTATTATTTTATTTTATTTAAATTTAAATTTTAATTTATTTAAATTTAATTTATTTATTTATTTAATTTTTATCCCACCTTTATTATTTTTATAAATAACTCAAGGCGGCGAACATATCTTCCTCCTCCTATTTTCCCCACAACAACAACCCTGTGAGGCGAGTTGGGCTGAGAGAGAGTGACTGGCCCAAGGTCACCCAGCCGGCTTTCATGCCTAAGGCGGGACTAGAACTCTCAGTCTCCTGGTTTCTAGCCCAGCAACTTAACCACTAGACCAAACTGGCTTTTTATTTATGACTAACATTATTATTATTACTAATAGCTTTTTATTTATTACTAACATTTGCATCCTGAGTCGCACAATAAAATTATCTGGAAATTAACTTTCCTACACAACTGATTTTTTAAATCAGCTTTGTGATTTCTGATTCAACATCAGTTGCTTATTTTTCTTGCTGAACAACTATTTGTTCAGAGAGAAATCTATAAATTACAAATTGTAATCTTTTATAAATGGCAATCTATAATTTACAAAAAAACCACATACAACTAAACACACAAATGTGATGATGATCATTAACTACAGGGACTGTTCACTGACAGGTTTTAGAACTCATACAGTAGCCAAGAACAGGCAAAGGTTAGAACATTTTAATTCAATCTACTACAGGTATACAATATATGCATGTGTCAATAGACTATAAATTGTATGGCAATGGAAAATCAGCAGCAGCCAGATTATACATTATACATTTGTCATCTGAAGAGAAATTATCTGGCAATGGGCAGCTGGTGACCTCACAGCACTTTGGCCTCAGCACAAATATAGAACATACAATGTTAGGAGGTGGTTTCTAAGGTGGACTACCTATTACTGTATATTTCTTAACCAACATACAGTACAGTATAGGACAGGGAAAAATCTGTAGAGATGTTCAGACTCTTAATCCTACCCTGTAATTACCCTATTTATTTTTTCTAGAGCAAGATTTCTACTATTCTCAGAGCCTGGGTGAAGTATAGAACAGGAAAATTGTATTTATAGAAGATAGTCAGGATGGAAAGATTAAACTTTCTGCCCTGCTCACTGATATGTTCATTTCCCAGTCTTCCTCTAGGACAGAAGTGGAGAATCTGAAGCCCTCTATATACTGGTTGGAGTTGCTGGGAGTTACAGTTCAGAAATATCTGAAGAACAACAGGTCCCTCTCTTCTACCTTCCTCCAGGAACTCTAGACTTCATTTTAACCACAAAAGAACTCTGTGAGTAGATTAGGCTGAGATATAACGGCTGGCCTAAAGTTATTCAGCAAATTTCATGGCCAAGAAAAGATACGAGCCCAGGTCTCCACTCACCACTCTAACCATGATCCTCCTTTTAGCATTACAAACAAATACATGGCTGCCAATCCCCTACTGACTATTGAGAAGCATACAAAAATGTCTTTAATATACAAGTTGTGATCTGTTTAAATCTCTCCCTTTTCTACTGCATACTTTTGAACTAGTCACATTTGGAAAAGTAATATATATGCTACACCACTAGAATCCTGGGCAGCTTGAAAAACAAATGCTGTAAAAATGCAGATAAGCTATTAACTCAAATTCAACAGAAGCAAAACAATTTATAAGCTGGAAACAGAGGCATGAAAAATAACTATTCATAAAAAAATCTTATGGATCAGTAGTTTTAAACTGGCTCCAGAAAATGAATATAAAATTTCTGGGGAGAATTATCAATAACTGGGATAAACAAAGACTCTGAATGCTTATAGCAGAGCTTTCCAAACTTTTCATGTTGGTGACACACTTTTTAGACATGCATCATTTTGCGACACACTCTTACAGCAGGGCATCATTTTGCAACACACTCTTACAGCAGGGCACAAGGCAGGCACTAGGACCTGCACAGAATCCTGGCAGGGCAGGTTTGGAGGCAGCAAGGCACAAGGCAGGCACTAGGACCAGCATGGAAGCCAGGAGGCAGCAGCAGCCGCGACACACCCAGACACTGCAGCCAACACACTAACATGTCCCAACACACAGTTTGGAAAGCTCTGGCTTATAGAGTACTAACAAGTTTGTATGACAAATGGGAAATATTTTGGAGTCGAGTGAGGACATATAAAACCTTAAATGGGAGAGGCCATGACAAAAAAATTGTGAACCACCCGGAGTCCCCCAGTTGGGGGAGATGGACGGTAATACAAATTTAAATAATAAAAAAATAAAATAAATAATAAAAAGTAGGTGGAGTTCTCTCATACAAATGGGCAACGCTGTGGCATTCCAGTTTTTCTGTTTTGCCCTTTCTTTTTAAATTGCAAGGCACACTGAACTTCCATTTTTACACCTCAAGGTGATGCAAAAACTGCCCATTTTGACAGTATGGGTCAGAGGGGAGCACCAGTTTTCTGGAATTTCATGCTGCTCACCCTGTGTTAAAGCATGTGATAGCAATTCTTCCTAAAGGGAAAACAATAGTTTTTCCACCCCTTAACTAAACCACCTTAAATAATTCTTCTGAAAGGCAGCATATAAATCCAGAAATAATAAATAATTTAAGGCAGGTATACAGAATCTGTGGTCCTCAAGATATTGCTGAATTAGTTTCAAACTCCTTCACCATGACCCGTACTGGCTGGGACTCCTGGGAGGTGTGCTTCACCAACATCTGGACTGATGTTACCATGATGTTACCTAGGTGCATTGAGGAAAGAACTACAGCTCAGCTTTAGAGAAAATCCTAGGTTCAATCCCTGACATACACACTGGAAAGGAGTAGATGTTAGTAAAATTTCTGCCTGAAATTCTGGACAGTCACCTAAATTAAAGCAGGCAATTACTGGTCCAGACAGTTAATTAGTCTGACCTGTGTCCCCTCTTCCTTTTCTAACATAAAAGTCTCTAATGCAGCATTCCCCAACCAGGAGCACTTCAGATGGATAGAAACTGCAACACCACCCCAATTCCTAGCTGGGTAGGGATGCTGGAGTTGTAATCCTAACATTTCTGGATGGGTCCTTTTTGGGGAAAGCTAAAGGTTTGCCCTCTTACTGCCCATACCACAGGCTTCCTTTGAAGGTGTGGATACAGCAACCACACTAACTATTTGGGTGGAGCAAAAGGACATTTTCATCTTGGTTCAGCACCAGGTTGTCCTCGCTTACCGACTGCCTTGTTTAGCGACTGTTCAAAGTTACAACAGTGTAAAAAACAGCTTTATGACCAGTCCTTGCATTTACAACCATCGCAGCATCCCATTCACACAATTGCCATTTAAGCACTTCACAACCAGCTTGTGACAAGCAGAGTTAATGGAGACTGTGGAAGTAAAATCACACATCACAGTTACGCAATGTCTTGCTTAACAACCACAGTGATTCACTTAAGAACTGAATGGGAAGTGACATCGTAAGCCCATCATGGTCTTCCACATAATGACAGTGGTGCTTAGCAATGGAGTTACCAGTCCCAATTGTGGTCGCTAAGCGAGGACCAGCTGTAACAGCAACACACCCAAGTATGAAATTAGGCAGAAACCCACTGAGACAGCCAGTGATGCAGTGGTTAAAGCAGAGCTTTCCAAACTGTGTGTCGCAACACGTTAGTATGTCGGCTGCAGTGTCTGGGTGTGTCGCGGCGGCTGCTGCTGCCTCCGAACCCTGCCAGGATTCCGCGCAGGTCCTAGTGCCTGCCTTGTGCCTTGATGCCTCCAAACCTGCTGTGATTCCGCGCGGGTCCTAGTACCTGCCTTGTGCCCTGCTGTAAGAGTGTGTCGCAAAATGATGCCCTGCTGTAAGAGTGTGTAGCAAAATGATGCATGTCAAAAAAGTGGGTCACCAACATAAAAAGTTTGGAAAGCTCTGGGTTAAAGTGTTAGGACTGGAGAGACTCAGGCTTAAATACCCTCTCAGCCATGAAAATTCACTGGATGACTTTGGGCCAGCCATTCCTTCACTCCCTGCCTCATCTATTGCACAGGTTTGTTGTTGTGAGGCAAAACTGAAAGGAGGCCCCTATTTAAGCCGCTTTGAGCTCAGGGAGAAAACACAGGGAATACATCTAACACTAGGCTGACCATACGTCCCGTTTTTTAAGCATTTTTCAAGCGTCCCATCATTTTCATAACAATCTCAAATTTGTCCCATTTTTTAAACCCGGCGGGAATGGCGTGGAAGGAGGATCCGAGCCGGAGCTGCCGATTGGAGGCAGCCCAGAAGAGGAAGCCCTCCCACCTATCAATGCGCAGCAAAGGAGGGCCGGGGGGTGGGGTTTGCAGGTGGGAGCCAATCGTGTGGACCAGGGGGCGGGGTTTGCAGGCAGGAGCCAATCACGCAGATCGGGGGCGGGGTTTGTAGGCAGGAGCCAATCACGCGGACCGGGGCCGGGGATCCCTGTCTTTTTCATGAATACGGAATATTACATAAGACCCCGTCCCGTTTTTGTCTGAAGGAAATATGGCCAGCCTATCTAACACACAAACATACAACTTATTTTTCTAGTGTACCTTGATCAGAACCAAGGTTTCTGGGCTACTAATAAGGCCTTAAATCATAGTATTTTAAAATTTCTTATTTCCAGAAGACACGCAATTTGTTAGAAGGAAAAGAAAAATCAAGTTTTAACAGATATCCATGGCTTTGTTTGAAGTGTAGATGCCTAATATTAGCAGTTGGAATAAATAAACAGTATGAACATTCCAGCCTTCACTACCTGAAGTACTTAAAATCCCCAGGGATTTGCAATAGCCATAAAATGCTATTTGCTTACAGTACAAAACGCCTTGATTAGTTTGTATTTCTGAGTGTCTATTTATTATGGAAATCTACATACAGATGTAAATTAGGAATAAAGCACCAACACTACGGTACTTTGTTTTACTGGAGATAATTCAATGGTTGACCTTTGGGTTTTGTTTTGTTTTTTAATTTTCTGCATGCAATGTTTCTCCCATTATAGAACCTGGAGCTACACAAATCTGGAGGACACCAACTTGAAGATGATTTTATAAAGAAAATCATATCTGGGAATGGTGCTTAAATTCTGTGTTTACAATTTTTTGATATCCTTGAACTATTATCCCATTTTCATTTTCTCCTCTGAAAAGATTACGTAACTTCACAGAAGTTAAACAAAGAGATAATGGCAAGTGAATATTGTGGTCTAATAGCCAGCTTGCTTAATTTCAAGCCTACTTATATATAATAACCTGACATAGGAGAAGAACTAGATGTTTCATTTTATTTGTACCTTCACTTCATATGTTTGTTAAAAGGTTCCCCCCGCACATTTGTGCAGTTGTGTCCAACTCTAGGGGCTGGTGCTCATCTCCGTTTGTTAGCCAAAGAGCCAGCGTTGTCCGAAGACGCTTCCACGGTCATGTGGCCGGCATGACGAACGAGGAACGCTGTTACCTACCCACCGAAGTGGTACCTATTCATCTACTTGCATTTGCATGCTTTTGAATTGCTAGGTTGGCAAGAGCTGGGGCTAGTGCGGGAGCTCACTCCGTCATGCAGGGCTAGGGATTCGAACCTTGTACAAAGCAACAAAAATGAAGCAATTTAAAATGTAGGGAAGCTCTTATCTTCTATGCGCTAGTTGCTCTCCAATTTATCCAACAATTTAATATACTTAGTCAGAAAACAAACGTTTTCTAACTACTTATTGCTCCGAATATACACTGCTCAAAAAAATAAAGGGAACACTGAAACAGCACAATGTAAGTCCAAGTCAATCACACTTCTGTGAAATCAAACTGTCCACTTAGGTAGCAACACTGATTGACAATCAATTTCACATGCTGTTGTGCACATGGAATAGACAACAGGCGGAAAGCATAGGCAGTTAGCAAGACATCCCCAATAAAGGAGTGGATCTGCAGGTGGTGACCACAGACCACTTCTCAGTTCCTATGCTTTCTGGCTGATGGTTTGGTCACTTTTGAATGCTGGCGGTGCTTCCACTCTAGTGGTAGCATGAGACGGAGTCTACAACCCACACAAGTGGCTCAGGTAGTGCAGCTCATCCAGGATGGCACATCAATGCGAGCTGTGGCAAGAAGGTTTGCTGTGTCTGTCAGCGTAGTGTCCAGAGCATGGAGGCGCTACCAGGAGACAGGTCAGTACATCAGGAGACGGGGAAGAGGCCGTAGGAGGGCAACAACCCAGCAGCAGGACCGCTACCTCCGCCTTTGTGCAAGGAGGGACAGGAGGAGGAGCACTGCCAGAGCCCTGCAAAATGACCTCCAGTGGGCCACAAATGTGCGTGTGGCTGCTCAAATGGTCAGAAACAGACTCCATGAGGGTGGTATGAGGGCCCGACGTCCACAGGTGGGGGTTGTGCTTACAGCCCAACACCGTGCAGGACGTTTGGCATTTGCCAGAGAACACAAGATTGGCAACTTCGCCACTGGCGCCCTGTGCTCTTCACAGATGAAAGCAGGTTCACACTGAGCACATGTGACAGACGTGACAGGGTCTGGAGACGCCGTGGAGAACGTTCTGCTGCCTGCAACATCCTCCAGCATGACCGGTTTGGCAGTGGGTCAGTAATGGTGTGGGGTGGCATTTCTTTAGGGGGCCGCACAGCCCTCCATGTGCTCGCCAGAGGTAGCCTGACTGCCATTAGGTACCGAGATGAGATCCTCAGACCCCTTGTGAGACCATATGCTGGTGCGGTTGGCCCTGGGTTCCTCCTAATGCAAGACAATGCTAGACCTCATGTGGCTGGAGTGTGCCAGCAGTTCCTGCAAGATGAAGGCATTGATGCTATGGACTGGCCCGCCCGTTCCCGAGACCTGAATCCAATTGAGCACATCTGGGACATCATGTCTCACTCCATCCACCAACGCCACGTTGCACCACAGCCTGTCCAGGAGTTGGGGGATGCTTTAGTCCAGGTGTGGGAGGAGATCCCTCAGGAGACCATCCGCCACCTCATCAGGAGCATGCCCAGGCGTTGTAGGGAGGTCATACAGGCACGTGGAGGCCACACACACTACTGAGCCTCATTTTGACTTGTTTTAAGGACATTACATCAACGTTGGATCAGCCTGTAGTGTTCTTTTCCACTTTAATTTTTGAGTGTAACTCCACATCCAGACCTCCATGGGTTGCTTACATTTGATTTCCATTGCTTTTTGTGTGATTTTGTTGTCAGCACATTCAACTATGTAATGAACAAAGTAATTAATACGAATATTTCATTCATTCAGATCTAGGATGTCTTATTTCAGTGTTCCCTTTATTTTTTTGAGCAGCTTATTTTATTCAATGGTCTTCAAAACGATTTTGTAAATTCCTCCCCACTTAAAAAAATTGCAAGGAAGTATCCAGATGAGAAATCCTTTTAATTATGCCAGGCTTGCTTGTTCTAAACATGCTGTCTACTACATATACTTTAAAGACAACAGAGGAAGACTTCAAGCTTGCAAGATACATGTGGCTGTTGTTTACTAGAACCTTAAGATCCACTAGCTGATTACAGTTCTTCTACATAAAAACCAAAATTTCAGTTTTCATCACTTCAGCCATATAATTTAGACTGGTGGGGAGAATTGTGTTACTGTTATTGATTAAAAAAACTGCAAGGCAGAATTCCTTGCTGATTTGCTACAAATCACCCAAACTTATATTATTATGTTCTGTTCACATCTGTTTTAAATGGCAGAAAAATGACACAACTTCTTAATTGTGCAAAACTTCATTTTTTCGTTATTAATTAACTTATCCTTAAGTAGCCTTCCCTATCTTGGTCCCTCTAGCTGTGTTAGGTCCACAACTTCCAGTTATGTTGGCTGTGAATTCTGTAGAAGCTGTAATCCTACCAAACTTCTGGAGGAGCCAAACTTCAGGAAAGGAAAGGTTCCCCTGTGCAAGCACCGAGTCATGTGACCCCTGGGGAGACACTGATTTCGCAACGTTTTCCTGGCAGAGGCATAGAGCGGGGTGGTTTGCCATTGCCTTCCCCAGCCATAATTACCTTTCCCCCAGCAAGCTGGGTACTCATTTTACCGACCTCGGAAGGATGGAAGGCTGAGTCGACCTGAGCCGGCTACCTGAGAACCAGCTTCCGCTGGGATCGAACTCAGGTCGTGGGGAGAGTTTCGGTTGCAATACTGCCACCTACCACTCTGCGCCACACGAGGATGTCCAAACTGCATTCACCATTAATTTTGATTTTTTTTTTATCCTGTTATTTCATTTTTTTAAGCACAGAAGCATACTACCAAGGGACAAAAATACGCAAAATCATAAACAGTGTTCTACAATGATAAGTTGGTCCACACAAGCCTCAGATTTGTTCATCTCATCTACCATATTTAGAGCATCTCCCTCACACACGAGCTTTCTTATATGTATTATGTATATACCCTGTGCCATCTCCAAGGTGCTCAGAGAGACATGGTTCTTTTTCTCCCAATTTTATCTTTATATTAACTCCATGGGGTAGGCTGGGTTGGGGGCGCTTAAACTAGCCACACAGTCAGCCAATGAGGTTCATGCTCAAGTAAGGGTTTGAACTCTGACCTCTCCAGTTGCTATACCAGGCTGTAACCTTTCAACTTGCTAGCTCCCTTTGATGTCCCAAAAAATATTGTTTGCAAATCATTTATGCCATGGCACTATACATTGACGAAAAACTACAGTTGAAAAGAATTATAAATCTAATTTGCTTTTATCCAACTTGGGTGTCCCCCAAAATTTATTAGACTATTCAGTCCCTGTAATTTCCAGCCAGCATGACTGTTTAATTCAGAAGGTCATTATGACTTTGGTGTAGCCAAGTGTTTAGTCATAATACAGTGCAATTTGGGATGTTCAAGCGTTTCAACACAAAATCCTAACGCCAAACTTATATGGAGAGTGGAGTATTGTAAAAATGGTATACTGTACAAACATGAGTTGAGAGATGTTTTTAGATGACATTTAAATTCATGACCCAGCCAAATGGAAACCCCTGAACCCCAGAGCTGGGCTGTGAGTTCAACCCTTTGCCAAAAAATAGATAGCAAATTGTAAGCAATTACATGCACTGCAGATAGGCAAGCTTTTTTTTTTGTAGTAGTAGTAGTAGTAGTAGTAGTAGTAGAATCAAAAGCTATTTTAGTTAAAATTGTAATCCTGCTCCTTCCCAAGACAGAATCTGGATTTAAATGCTGGTTGCATTCCACAAAAACGAGTTTCCTTGCACTGCATATTCCTACCTAGGCATGGAATAGTGAGTATATGAGAAATTGGAACTACGGTCATAGTCTCTTTCTCTTGCCACTCCCTTTCATTCTATGCTTTCACTTCCTGCAAATGCTTATTTTCTTTAAAGTGTCACTTCATATCAAAATACAATTCTCAGAAGTGTTTCTTAGAGTATCCATAATACATATTACCTATTTCTTGCTAAGGTTCTTCCACATTTCTGATGTATTACTAGTTCACTAAGCCTAAATCCTTGACATGTAAAATACTGGTCAGCATTAACCTTTATTTCTGTATGTTGAAGGATCCATTTATCCCCAAGTCTGTGTCATTTTATTTGTGTTCAATTATACACACATACAATTTTTAATCCCACATATTTCTGCACACAATTTGCTGCAAAAACGAGCATATCTCAGCACTGTTCCATCAAAAAAATACATCCATTTCTGCACATATTCTTGAGTCGAGAACTACATTTCAAACCCCAAAGTAGAGCACAATACAAAGGACAACTGTTCTACTCTCTGAATACCAGTCAAAGAAATGTGAATTAAGTCAGTTCACTTTAAAACACAGATCGAATAATATTTGCCAGCATTTCTCTCTTTAGGAGATATTAAAGTTCAAACAGTAATTGTTTTCAAGGAAGAAAATGAACAAGCAAACTTTTAAAAGAGCTCTTTCCAAACAATGTTAGTTATTCAGCTATGAAGAGAAAGTTAGCAAAGGTTTTATTATTACTATTGTAATAATATCCCTCCTCCTCCATCCCTCCTCCTGCTCCCCCTCCAAACCCAAGATATCACGCATGTTTTTTCCACACAGCTAGGCTGAAAGAGGTAGTTTACTGGGTGAATTTTATGAGCATAAATTAAATGTGACTAAATGGAGATTTGAGTCCAGTTTTCAGTCAGACGTAGTCACTGCCTCTTTTTTTCCTTCCTAAGCAGCTACTTCAATTGATCATTTATTTTAAATAAACTAATGACCATTTCATTAGGAACAAGGGGATAAAAGTCAGTTGAAAATGGGAAGACAACAAGGGAAGAAGAAAACAAAATTCTCTTGGAAAACATTAACATTTCTTTTTCCGCACCCCAAACGTGAAGAATATTTACTAGGGAAGCCAACACAAACATGTACTTTATGTTTTGAATAGAAAGCTACCCTTGGATTATTTATATCAAGTACTTAACCAGGATGGGGAGGTAACAAGAGATCTTGAGAGGAGTGTCTAATCAGGAACTGTGCTGAGCACAATGAGGCATTTGGTTATATTCAACAGACAAATAACAGTTTGGAAAGAAAACTACAGGGCCATAAGCAAACAGGCAAGCACCAAAAAGCATCCTCAGAACACTGGATTAGCACATTTTACCAAGTCTTAATGTGGCTTCTTTGCTTTTGGCTTAGCATGTTGTGTGAACTCAACTGAAAGCTTATTCAACAAACAATGATTCAACAATTGTGGCTTAGCACAAGGAGTGAACCTAATGAGTCTTACAAGAATCTTTAAAAGGGAAACTGGACACTGAAAGTATGGTCTTCAACTTGGAACTCAGGCAGTCAAAAGGCAAGCTAAAAATGCAACTCTTCCCAGTTGGTTTGACCCCTCTAGTTCTAACAGATAACTTCTCTTCACCCTGGAAGCAGGCGGTAGAATATAAGCTGGCTTCATATGGGCTCTCTCCGCTATTCTTAATATCATTAGGTTATGACCAAGCTAAGCATCTAATCGTTCAAAGAATAAGGGACATGGAGTTCCAGATTGAAGTTAACAGGCTGACCTAACACGATAGAATTTGGATAAACAGGGGCGTATGGGAACCAGCAAGTTATTTGCTAAATCTAACTTTCCCTAAGCTGAGAATTGCATTCTTCAAAGCTAGATTCAATATTCTTCCATCTGCACTTCTTCAAGGCAGGTATAATAAAATCCCTATAGCTGAGTATCTGCCCATGTGGTGAAGAGGAAGTTGAAACCATCTCACATGTACTGTTACACTGTAAATTTTATAGAGACATTAGCTCAATCTACATTTTGCCCCTAGTAGATAAATTCCCTTGGAATCCAGATAATTTTTACGTTTACCATCTTCTTCAGGATCTAAAACCATACATTACATGTGCAGTAGCCAAATTTTGGGTTGCCACAATGAAAATAAGACAAAACTGGCTAAAGAAATAATTCCCTCGTTTTAAATATTACTTTTAAATTGAAATATCTTAATTAATACATTGTTAGGGGATATATATATTTATTTTTTATTTTATACTTATTAATGTTTTAGGCTCACATTACCTAGGTAACAAATGTATTAATATAGTAATAGCAGAGTGAATGCTATATTATTATGAGATATATTTTATTAGTTGGTAGTATATTATTGTATTTCTTTGTTTTACTTTGTCCTTCTTTTTCTCCTTTTAAATTTTGCTGGTCATTGACTGAATAAATATTATTGAAAGGCAAGCTAAGCCCTCTAACTAGGGCTCCTCAGTCAAAACCAAGGACCAATTCTTGCTTTCATATCTCAATAGCACTGCAACCCCCAACCTCCCCCTTCCTTTATAGATATACAATATTCTTAATTTATGTATTTCTGTGCTTCCCTAGGAAATGGTACACTGAACCAATCACACATCAGACATAAAGTGATGCATTCTAAGTTTTTATGTAGTCAGTAGAATATACAGTTCAGTTCAGACCATTACACCATCTGGAATTTTAATAATGCTAATCAGTTGATGGTTACCCGTGTGTCTTCTGAGTTTTCCTCCTGATCTAACACAGGATTTTAAAGTTTACATTTGAAAATTTTATATCAGCTGACTCCAAAACTCAGTATGTTAACTATTATACTTCCCAGAATTCCGAGCCAGAATGGCCAAAGTTGGAGGTAATCATTTTCTTATATGGTTGAGCAATGCTTCAGAAAACCTTTTGACGAGGGACTTTGGAACATTAAAGACAAAAGGACATCAATGTGTCTATGACTTTCTCAGAGGAAGTTTAAAAGCTGCCTCCTTGAGCTTCTGAACAAAAGGTGGGATATAAATCAAATAAATATATTCAGTCTTTTCCAACCAAGTACCTTCCAGATGTTTCTGAAGTATTATTATTATTAAATTTGTGTGCCACCCAACTCCCAAAAACTCTGCGTGGCTCACAAGTAAATCATTTTTAAAAAATACAAAAATAAGGAATAAAAGATAGCAAGATGAGAGAAACCAGACTGGAACTGAAAAATACACCCACACAATCCAAGGGGGCATCACTCACCACTGAGTATAACCTACAGGATCCCAAGATATAGTTATATGTTGAATGGGACCAGCACACAAGAAAGCAGTGGGTTTCATTTATGCCAGGATAAGCAAGTAGCCACTAAAAAAGTGTAAGGCTCTTGACTTTTTTTTCCGGTCATAGCACCTTTGAATGGAGGCATCTGCAGGATCAGAAGCTTTTCTCAAGTGACAAAAGCAGCATAATGCCATACATTCTACCCCTTCCCTACATGCCTATGATGTCACAACATGCTTTCAAAAGCAACCAAGCTTGCATCGCAACACTAATTCCATTATTTGCCCTAGTTAACCAACCCCTCTCGCCCCATGTCTCTATCCTTGAACTCCCCAACCAGACCTCAGATGGGCAGTTGGTAGCAAGCAGTATACCATAAGGAACCAAGTTGACAAATAAATTTCAGATGTTTGCTGAACACTTAGGACAGAGCTTTCCAAACTGTGTGTCGGGACATGTTAGTGTGTCAGCTGCAGTGTCTGGGTGTGTCGCGGCTGCTGCTGCTTCCTGGCTTCCACGCTGGTCCTAGTGCCTGCCTTGTGCCTTGCTGCCTCCAAACGTGCTGTGATTCTGCGCAGGTCCTAGTGCCTGCCTTGTGCCCTGCTGTAAGAGTGTGTCGCAAAATGATGCATGTCTAAAAAGTGTGTCACCAACATGAAAAGTTTGGAAAGCTCTGACTTAGGACATACGGAAGGAGCCTGTTCTCTTGAATGACTCAGAAAAGCAGGAAGGGAAACTCACACAAAAAAGTAAGGCATCATCAGAAGACTACTGAGAAGTTCATTCCCAATTCTAAAATAATTCAACATTATACATCCTCAATTGTGCATCACATGCCTATAAATGATGGGGTTCAAATATCATACTTAGCCATTGTTTACTGAATACACCACAATTTGCTAGGTTTACAAAACATACTAGCCCAAAACAAATATACCACATTGTGTCTTCGGTCTTATAAAATCTATGTACTTATTTACTGAGGCTTATACACAGTTCCAATTGCAAGAGACTCTGAACAGCTTACGCTCCAGTATAAGTAACCAGGTTAAAGTAGCACAGCATCAAGGAACAAACAAGAGTCAATGATGTTGATTCTCTATAAAAGACCACCCAACAAAGGTCCTCTAGAAAAGCCAGGTCTTAGTGGCCTCAAATCCTAGCAGGATCAGTGCCACCCTAATTTCTGGTGGTATGCTCTTCCAGAGAAGAGAGGCAACAGCAAAGGTCTGCCCCTGTGGTCCCTAATGGCGACACTCCCTAGAAGTCAACATCATATGATTTTTACCAGCCGTTAATGTACCTAAGACAATATGCCAATGCACCAGATTCAACCTCTGTACACAGCATGAAACACAGATTTTCACAAACACTGCTGATGTAAGTCTCCCATTTATAGCAAACCTACTCATCTTTTAGGCAACTGATCTTAAACATTTTGTCATCTTATTATTGCTATTCATTACGTTTCTAAACTTACTTACTGTATGAATAATCAGCATTCTCTGGACTACTAAATTAAAACATTAAAAACAATAAAATGCACTGATAAGTGACAGAAAAGGGGTCAATAAAAATATTTAGAAGCCAATGTAATCCTATCTTTCTGCTTGACATTTAGATTGCTTAAGATAACAAAAAAAAAGTAAGTCATAAAGATTAAAATACAGAACCAGAAAAGCATTTTCAAGATAACCACAGCAAATATGTAGGTATCTGAGAGGGGGAAAAAACTGTCTGGGATATTTTCCAGCACAACTTACTTACTGATTCAAGAAGAAAAACTCTGTTTGTTTAAAAAGAAAAGGAACTGCTGACACTGAAGACCTACTTGACACAAATACTTCTGGGAAAGATTCACTTGACATTACTGACATTTCTGTGAGTTAAAGCAATATTCATTGTGAAGTTCTACTAAGTAATTGACAATCTCTACTTTAATTAGTACAGAACATCACTAATAAGGGT
Source organism: Charina bottae (assembly GCA_023362775.1). NCBI lineage: Eukaryota > Metazoa > Chordata > Lepidosauria > Squamata > Charinaidae > Charina > Charina bottae. The sequence continues at coordinate 22,987,611 of JALMGJ010000017.1, forward strand.
TTTTTTAATGAAAAGTTTGGTTGTTTTTTTACTATGGACAGTGCTCTGTAAACTCCTTAACAAACATTGGATAGAAGCCATTTTTTAAAAAGACCTTAGTACAACTTACTGCTCTTTAGATAAAGCATCAGTTCTTCATGCATGTACAGTATCTAATCTCTAGCACATGTATACAAGAACTCACTGAACAAAATCCATCTCCTTCAAAATCACCAGGATTCCCTTGCATACCATCTGCAAATTCTAGCATTCAAATTAGATTTTACAGCTAGTCCTCGCTTAACGACCAGAATTTTGGTCGCTAAGCAGTGCAGTCATTAAGCGAGGCATCACGTGACTGGACCCGATTTTACAACCATTTTTACCACAGTTGTTAAGCGAATCGCAGTGGTGGTCAAGCGAATCAATGGTTCCCTATTGATTTGGCTTGTCGGAAGTCGGCTGGGAAGGTCACAAATTGCAATCACATGACCACAGGGCACTGCAACTTTTTGTAAATGCGAGCCAGTTGCCAAGCACCCAAATCACGTGACCACAGGGGTGGTGCGACGGTTGTAACTTTGAGGATCGGTCATAAGTAACTTTTTTTAGCCCCAACGTATCCCCGAACCATCATTAAACTAATGGTCATTAAGTGAGAACTACCTGTATTACAAACCCAACTTTAAAAGAACAGGAAAGTTTTAGACTGAACATGGGGATTTTTTTTTACACATAAACTGTTGTTTTTAAAGAAAATTCTACAAAACACAATGCAGCTTTCACCATATTAAACCGTGAACAACCTTCCCCAACCTTATGTCCTCCAAATATATGGGAACCACAGCTCCTGGGATTCTTTCCAATATTAGCTATCAATTGGCATGAATATTGCTTTAACTCACAGCTATCAATTCTGGGAGCTGTAGTCCCAACACATCTAGAGAACACAATTTAGATAAATTTGGCCGCTGGTATTTTAGCAACTGGGGTTTACTGATCATGTTAACCCATAGTTTATTTAATTATGATTTCTTGAATAAGTCACAACTAGCTGGGTTCATTCAAAACCCTAAGTCATAAACTATGGTCTATAAATCATAATGGTGGATGGATTCACATGACATACTCTGCTAACACCAAGTAACTGCAGTGCAACACAGACAGGATAGAAACAAAATACTGAAAACCTTGGAAGCATCACACAGATGCTACTACATGCAAGTTTAGAAAGATTCTTTGCAACATGCTTTTTCAATAGAAAACCTTAATAGTTAATTGATTCTCCTCTTTAGTAGCAATGTAACAAAATGACCAACACGTACATTATAACAATCCACATCATCATCACCACTGTCACCTCAACTCACATTTTAGGTTTAAAAAAAAAAAAGAGCAGAGAATGTTATCAGTGATAACAGATCCTCCAACACCTGATACATTTTATTCTTAAAAAATCAGGACCATTTCATCCAAGAGGTCTCTTCTACTTGAAAGCTAATTGCATAATACAGTAGGATGCTATTTATGTATGATACAACATGTGTCCATTTTGCTGCATACATTCAACTCACACTTTCACAAGCTTCAAGCAATTGGTTTCCAAAGCATGGGGAGAGACCCACATGTCACACTCTCACCACCCACTCACACCAGTCTGAAATGAAAGATCAGCAAAAGGTGGTTCCTGCCCTCCATGCATTCACAGTTGTGGTCATGCAGATCAGTTAGCTTCATACACAAACGTGGCTATAGTTTCACTTCCTCACCAACATGGGCAATTGGTAGCGGTAGTACCAAAGAATGCCTTCCCATCTCCTCTACTTTTGGATTCAAACACCTGAAAGCAGCTATACACAAATGTAAAAATAGCAACTCTGAACTTAGGCATTTGTCATATGACTAAGCTGTATGTGGAATTCATGTACTGCAGTTTCCTGGACAGATATATATTAGGCATAAAAAGGGGCTTACGTTAGCACGAGATGATCACATATAGTATCCTGGTAGACCTGGGAAAACATAGATTCCAATCCACACTATGAAACTTGCTGGCTAGGAATTACTCTCACTCAAACTAGCCATCCAAGAAGGTAAACATAAGAACAGGAAAAGAAAGAAACTGCATATACTACCATCTTCACTTTTTAAAGGAAAGGCAGGATGAAAGTGTAATAGATAGGCAGCAGTCTGGAGTGGGAAAAGAACAGAGAGAAAATGTAAATTCAGTATCTGCTATACTGAAATACCACCATTTCATTTTCCTAAGGAAATCAATGTATATTTTTGCTCCAAGTTTCATAATTAAATTTTATACAGCACACTGAGTACTAATGCATGCACACACGTTCTCAGATTCTAAGAATCACTTAAGAGAAAAGCAGCACTCTAGTTAGGTAGATCAGAATTATTTACTCCCTATGTTGCAGACTTGGAACTAAGTGGAAAGAATCATAGCTTGTTAAGGCCACATTCAGCCTAATGATGCACAGGTAGACTTAGGTTACAATCCCATACTCACATAATTAGGGAGTAAATAACCTCAGAAGAATAAAATTCAAACTGATCTTTCTAAAGTGGGAAACCGTTTTGTTAGTTCAGCTCAGACACTTATGAAAAGTTTAGTGCAGGGAGAGGAGGGGGAATCAAATCCATACATCTCAGCTGTTGGACTACAACTGACCACAAGCTGAATGGGGATCTGCAAATAAAATAGCTGCCAAAATAAATACATAAATGCAATTTTTAGCATAGTTCCCAAATCACGAGAAACAATTTGACTTTACTCTGTAGCCTGACCCCATGTTGGAATATTGTGTCCAGCTCTTTGCATTTCACCTTAAGGAGGAGATGAACAAATCAAACAGGTTCAGGAGATGGCAACTAAGAGGATCAGGGATATGGAAAACAAATCTCAGAAAGGTTATGGAAATAGGACTATTTAGCAGAGACAGAAGGCTAATGACAGACAAGGATAGTACCCCTGAAATATCTGTCACATATTAGAGGAAAAAACTTGTTTCCCAATCCAGAAAAACAGGGCAGAGTTTAATGGGCTAGTTAGGAGGGGAGATTTTGGCTGAACATTAGAAGTAACTTCTTAAAGGCACAGCAATTAACAGTGCAATATATTCAACTAATGGGAGGGGTTTCACTTGCCAGTTTTCCAACAAAAGCTGGACAGCCATTTGCTGAGGATGCTCCAGCTGTGTATTTTCTGCTGCCAACAGGGAACTGGATGGATTGCAAGGCCCTTGCCTAACTCTATGGTAGTAAACCAGGGACTTCCTGATTCATAGCCTTGGCAGCTCTATATACCTACAAGTACCAACACCTATTATGGCAATCAGCAAGCTAGAAAAATCTTATTAAGAATTCCTCAGGATCAAAAGAAATGACACGTTTTTCAAATTAAACAGGAGATCTTTGCTTTTTTAAAAATAGCTTATAATTACAAGGAAACCATTTAAAAGCTTGCATTTAAAAACTAATGAAATAAAGCCCCCCCCTTAAAAAAAATTGCAGGCATGGCTTCCAATACACTCAAGAGGAGCACTTTTTAAAAATTCCCTGCTTTACAAGAACACTTGAATTCCTTTGTTTACTCAGTTTCCCCTTAACATTTTAAATCGGAAAGAAAATACAATCAAGTGGAACATTACAGAGTAGCTTCTCCAAGAGGCATGGCTGAGTTTAATGAAACTGCAAACCCTAAAGAAAGGAACAAAAAAAATGAAGCCCTCTTGCCCCATTCCTAACAGTAACACCGTGTCTGCAAGCACAGGAAGAGAATCAGGGATCCTTCTTTCTCAATGGACAAATTCGTTTTCCTGTTTGTCACCGAGTCTAGCAAGCGCCCCCTAGAAAGAGCTCTGCTGCTTTTCATTAACTGCTCCTCTCTTCTTTCTTTGCCCTTTACTTGCCCTAAATTTCATCATTGAGAAAGCAAGAAGTGAAAAGAGCCTTACTCTCCCCACTACCTCAAAAAACCTAATCGGATGAAACCACTCATTAAAAAAAAGTAATTGGATTTAGGTCAATTGCATCTAAAATAATTATGTGCAAGGGGGAAGGGGAGGAGTCTCAGGGAGTAGACTGGCACCGATTTTCATAAAGGGCCAGCTCTTCTAACTCCGTGAATATGGAAATAGTAGCCACACCTGAAAACCAGCAAAAAATGGGGGTGGGGGACATAAGATTAAAGCTTCTTTTTCCTTGCTATGTCAACCAGTTATCTCCCACATCACCAAGGGGAAGGACAAAAAGGGAAACATTTATTTATAAAACAGATTTCATATAAGGAAGTAAAACCCCAGAATAACTCCACTACCCTCCTCCCCCTCCCCCGTCCATTCCCAAGTGTGCTGCTGCCACCTTTTCTGGACTAGTTTCTCTCCCCATCATCAATTCTCCACCTTCCCGTTTTCTTTCTTTGAACTGCTGGACAGACAAGCAATTTGGGCGGGGAGGGGAATTTTTACCTACCCACCTCTTCAAATGAAACTCACTTAAAAAAGAAAAACTGAAACAACAGGAAGGAAGTGTCCTCTAATCTTACTTTTAATATTTTCACGGGGAAAAAATGAGTTAATTACAGAAGCTTGAAGCGATCCAGACAGGCTTCCTCTTGGGGATAAGATCCATTAAACTCCAGGGAGATACCCGCCCGAATAAAGTCCACGTTAGGAGCTGGCCACCGTTGGCCAGCTTGGTGCCCCCTTACTGAGGAGGCAGCCCACGGCACTCGTGAGATTTACCCTCGAGTAAGACCGCCGTCAGGTGGGGGTGGCAGGAGGAGTGGGAAGGTGCAAAGAGAGAGCCCCCTATTTCAAAAAATATCGATGGAGAAGTCGTGAAAGAATGAGAGCTTTCTGCTTTTTGAGAAGGAAGAAACATGACTCACCGGGATCAAAGTCAGGAACAACCGCCTGATATTGGGGTCCCACTCTCATTCCGCCTCCTCCTGACAACATTAAAAACAAAGAATTGTTATTTCCCAATTCTAGCTTTCCCTCCCTTCCCCCCCCCCCGGGCTGTAGCTCTGATCGAGAGTTGTGGGGTTTTGAGGGAGACAGCGGCCACCCTCTCTTCTCCTCTGTTCCCCAAAGACTCACCGTGCTCCTCATCGCTGGAAGATCCGGAGCTGCCTTCTTCCCAGTTGTTGCTGCTGCTATTCCCATTGGGCGCTGCTGCCGCTGCCAAACTTTTATTATTCCCATTGTTAGCGCTGGCGGAGGCGCTGTTGGAAGCGCTGGCCGCGCTGCTGGCATTATTGTTCCTGCCCCTTCTCTTCCCTGAGACCTCTGGGCCCTTCTCTATCATGGTTGGCATGGGGGGCGGGGGGGAGGCGGCCAAGAAAAAGCCCGGACTCAGAATTTGGTGAGAAAAGGGGGAAAGAGTGCAGAAATAACAGCAGGACTCTTCTCTTTCTGCAAAAAGGCAGGAGAGGAGAGGGGAGGGGAGGGGAGGGGAGAGGAGGGGGAGGGAAAAAGAAGAAGGAAAAAAAAACAGCTCCGGGGAAGTTGGCCGCAACTGAAGGCTTCGCGCTGCCCCTGCGCTATTTGCAAGTTTTAGATTGCGGGACTTTTCCTTCCTCGCTCCTTTTTTTTCAAATTCCCTGCAATGAGACGAAGCCTCGAACTTTAAGGCTCATCCCTTTCCTTGCACTTCCCTGCACTGGGACTAGTCACTGTCAACCTGAGCTGCTAGGCTCCCCGCGAGCCTGCCCCCCCGCTCCACCCATTGGCCGCCCACACATTTTGGGAAGATTTCCTCACTCCCCATTGGTCCTTCCTCCCCGTCCATCAAAGCCGGCCCGATGCTTCCGTTTGTTAAGTTAGGTGGAGAGGCGTATCGCCCGCTCTACGTGGTTAGAGCTTTGCAATCTCTACGCCCAATGATACAGCTTGTTCCAAGGCTACATTGTATCATTATAGGGGGAAAGAGGGGGAGTTCGGCAGCTGCCCTAAAGCCCGGCTGTAGAGCCCCGCTTAGGAAGGGGACGCGGGTCCAAAGGAGCCGGTTAGCGGGCCGCAGCAGGGCCAGCCGCAATCAAGCGGCCGCCTCTCCCGCTCTTCCTCTCGCTTCTGCCCTCAGAAAGAAGGGGTAAGAGTAGCTTGGGACTATTTTCTTCCACCACCCCCTCCTCCTTGGCGGAAGGCTACTGGCGACACGCTGAACAGTTTGAATGGAATCTCCATACAAAGAAACTAAAAGAACACCACGAAGTGTCTCCGCGTCCTCGCCGTACAGTTTCGACGCGTGTTCCCACGCGTGTGCGGGGAAAGCGGGTTCGCCCCCTTCTTTCGAGTGGCCAAACCTCCCTCTGTAACTGAAGCGATGCGTCCTTTTCGGGGGGAAAAAAGAGAGAGGCCGTGAGAGAAGGCGACTTGGGGCTTTGGAGAGGCAGAAAAACTCTGAATTGCTGGAGTTTTTAAGCAAATCGGGTTTGTCTCGTGGCGCTGAGTTGAGAGAGAAAGAGGGAAGCCAAGCTTTTCATCTAGGATAAAATGAAGGCAACTTTCCCTGCCGATTTTCCCAGGCAGGGGACGGTTTGGAAAAGGGAAGAGGCTACCGATGTCGAGAGAACAATATCAAGGAAGGAAGAAAGGGCAGGGGAGGAAAATCCTGGATAAGATTTGAAATGTCTCCTTGAAATGTCGATGCCGTGTCGTGTATCCACCCACAGGCAACGCTGCTCGTTGGAATCCGCCACTAGGGCCGGAGACACACAGACGAGGCTAATGACACAAGCTGGATTAGCGTGAATTCCAAATGGGGGGAAGACCCCTTTCTCTGTTTCTTCCCCACCCACCCCGCTCACGAGGAGGAAGTGTGGTGGAGCTCAGAGAAAGAACTTGCCAACGTCTAACCATTTTTCTACATAGAGGAAGGCGGGGGGGGGGGGGCGGGCGGAGAGAGGCAGCCTTGAACATTTTATTGGAATGAAGTTACAGCCTGTCTTGTCCTCTGCAGAGCCTTTTTAAAAAGGGAACCAGATAATTTATTGAACACCGACTTGTATGTCTTAGCCGCAAAGCAGAGAGTGAAACTTAAAAGAGAAAAATTGAAGTACCAAAGCAAGATGGTGGTTATTTTTCAATCATTACAGATGCCTCTAGGTCCCAGCCCTGCTCTCAGGAGCCTCCTAGCCAGGAGCTGTCTCCAAAACTAATTGCTTTCTCTGGGCTTCCATCTTCCAAGTGGAGTTAGCAAAGCCAGCAAAGCATCTAGTGGTGTCTGACAGTCGGAACAGTTTAGGCAGAGATGTTTCTGCTGTGTTCCTTTGTAAACTTCAATAGTCCTCAAGACTCTTAGGGCCTTCCCAGGGCTGAGATGAAGCATTCCCCACTCACCCTTTCCTCAGCAAAAAACTATACCCACAAGAAGTTTACTTTTCTCATTGCTGATCTCTACCCTACCTCTGTTTCAAGTCACTGCAGTCACCTGACTTCCCTTCAAGGTAATGGATGACAAATGACTTCTCCTCCCAGCTCAGTTAAAGTGCCATTTGCATGTCCTTGAGCCATCAGAAAATGTACCAGCCTAAAATCTACTGTCCCCATTGCAGATCCCTACCCTGTCCCTTTAGTCTGTGTTCTGGCTTGTTGCCAGATGGTGTGGTTCAAGTGTGCAGGGCATCTTAAGCAAAGCTACTGGTTAATCTTCTGGCTGTCCTGCTTTCCCCTGCTCTGCTGTAAATGTAACCAGCTGGAGAGAAACTCTCCACCAGTCATAGCACTGATGGGCTTAGCCATCTGTCAAAATTCTGTCGGCTTCAGCTTGCCGATCAATTGATCCAGTGTGCTTCCGTGGTGTGGAGTTTTGAAAGAGGCTAACCTTGAAGGCTGACCCTGGGAGCGTCTACAGCAGAGGTGTCAGACACGTTGCCCCCAACGCTCCTGAGTGTGGCCCGAACCAGATTAAAATGCAATTGGGAAATACTTAACAAAATAAAATAAAAATACAATAAAACATACTGTAGATCAGAGCTTTCCAAACTGTGTGTCGGGACACATCGGCTGCAGTGTCTGGGTGTGTCATGGCTGCTGCTGCCTCCAAGCCCTGCCAGGATTCCACGCAGGTCCTAGTGCCTGCCTTGTGCCTTGCTGCCTCCAAACCTGCCCTGCCAGGATTCCGCGCAGGTCCTAGTGCCTGCCTTGTGCCTTGCTGCCTCCAAACCTGCCCTGCCAGGTTTCCGCGCAGGTCCTAGTGCCTGCCTTGTGCCTTGCTGCCTCCAAACCTGCCCTGCCAGGATTCCGCGCAGGTCCTAGTGCCTGCCTTGTGCCTTGCTGCCTCCAAACCTGCCCTGCCAGGTTTCCGCGCAGGTCTTAGTGCCTGCCTTGTGCCTTGCTGCCTCCAAACCTGCCCTGCCAGGATTCCGCGCAGATCCTAGTGCCTGCCTTGTGCCCTGCTGTAAGAGTGTGTCGCGAAATGATGCCCTGCTGTAAGTGTGTCGTGAAATGATGCATGTCTAAAAAGTGTGTCACCAACATGAAAAGTTTGGAAAGCTCTGCTGTAGATACTATTGCATTTTAAAACTAAATAATAATAAATTTAGTCACCAACACCTGTAAAACTCCAGACTCTCAAAGAGTCCTGCTCAAGTTTGCTGCCTCGGCTTAACTGCAGCACCCAGGATTGCTTGGCGCTGCTGCGGTGCAAATTGAGCAGGAGCACCACGTGACAGGAGTTCACCCTCAGTCTGTGCTGCAGCTACGCCAAGCAACCTTGATGCTGCAATTCAGCCAAGGCAGTGAGCTTGTGCCTCTTCCCTGGACGGCAGGCAGGCAGGCAGCCTTGCTCTGGGAGCTGACCTGCTCCGGAGCCTCCAGCACACGAAGGAGCCCCTCCCTCCAAAACAGGTTGAATTCACTTCTCCCCCCAAAGCAGGTTTAATTAATATCAGTTGAGTTTCGGGCTGCACAAGGTCCATGATCATTGTTAACTTTATAAAGTTTTCCATTTTTAAATTAATAATAATTAAAGTTTAAATAAGTTCAGAATACATCCAGGGAAGAAGTGGAAAATGGGAGGGGGAATGGAAGAGAGAGGACATAATATTATACTTTCTAGTTTCTGTACTTTAACTAAGAAATGCTTTTCTTTTTTCTCCAAATTTTTCTTTCATTACAATATGAAATATTGATTACAGTTATCAGTGACTAGTGAGTTTATGGTGTAATGGTTTGGTGTAATGGTTAAGGCAGAACTTTCCAAACTTTTCATGTTGGTGACACACTTTTTAGACATGCATCATTTCGCGACACACTCTTACAGCAGGGCATCATTTTGTGACACACTCTTACAGCAGGGCACAAGGCAGGCACTAGGACCTGCGCGGAATCACAGCAGGTTTGGAGGCATCAAGGCACAAGGCAGGCACTAGGACCTGCATGGAATCCTGGCAGGGCTCGGAGGCAGCAGGGCACAAGGCAGGCACTAGGACCTGCGCGGAATCACAGCAGGTTTGGAGGCATCAAGGCACAAGGCAGGCACTAGGACCTGCATGGAATCCTGGCAGGGCTCGGAGGCAGCAGGGCACAAGGCAGGCACTAGGACCTGCGCGGAATCACAGCAGGTTTGGAGGCATCAAGGCACAAGGCAGGCACTAGGACCTGCATGGAATCCTGGCAGGGCTCGGAGGCAGCAGGGCACAAGGCAGGCACTAGGACCTGCGCGGAATCACAGCAGGTTTGGAGGCAGCAAGGCACAAGGCAGGCAATAGGACCTGCGGGGAATCCTCGCAGGGCTTGGAGGCAGCAGCAGCCGCGACACACCCAGACACTGCAGCTGACACACTAACGTGTTGCAACACACAGTTTGGAAAGCTCTGGGTTAAGATGTCAGACTGGAAACGAGGAGACCAGTGATTTCTAGTCCTAACCCTTAGATGCAAAGCCAGCGGGTTGACTTGGGGCCTGTCACTTCTGTCACCCCTAGGAAGAAAGAGCTGCCAAGTCACTTCTTTAAAAAGCTGCCAAGAAAAGTGCAGGGGGCAATTGCCAGGAGTCCAAAATGAGTTGAAGGTACAACTTTTCCAATGCGTTTGTGACATAATATTATACTTTCTAGTTTCTGTACTTTTAAGAAATGCGTAAATATTTTAACATGTCACTATTATATGTATTTGCAATTTACTCATATATTGTGACGCACAATTTTGTATTTGGTCTGGGAAAAGCTGCACAAAATGATTTTTTTCTGCACACGACACGTCAGAAATTAAAAGGAACATTGCAGGGAGGTGAGGAGTGGGAGTAGGAGGTGAGGAGGTGGTTGTGCAAAAATTTGGCTGTAGGCCAGGAGGAAGCTCAGAGTGGGGTGATGGGGAAGTGTGTGTGTGTGTGTGTGTGTATACATATATATACATACACGCACAGACAAATATGTGTGTGTGTGTGTATGTGTGTGTGTGTATATATATATATACAGTATATATATATATATATGTATACACACACATACACACACACAGATAAATATTGAAAGCAAATAGTCAAATTTGTAATAATACATTTCTTTTTGATGTATTGGTTATATCTACTGTGCTTCCTATCTGATTTTAATATTTGGATGTATTAATAAGAAATATATAAACGTGGTTTTCTAAGTTGATATGCAGCCCGCAGGGATCCTTATGTACGGTTTAGTGGCCCCTGTTTCTATTTGAGTTTGACACCACTGGTCTACAGGATCCACCACTTTTATCAAAACAATGTAAGCAGCATTGCAAGCTCTGCCCTTTTATACATCACAATGCATATACAGAAGGGGTGGAGCTTGTACCCTGTTACTGCTTTGGTCATAACCACCCCGTGTTCCCCCACAGGCCGAGCCATCAGCGTCTTGCCAGACAGCTGGTACAGAAGCTCAAGGAAGTGCCTGGGGCAGCAGAAGGGTCCAACTCTTTCAAGTCTACCAGACAGCTATTGTGTGTGCTCTGGAGGTGATCAGTATGACCCAAGAGCCCCATTTGAAAGAGATCGAGCCTAAAGCAGAAGTGCCCCCCCCCCCCCCCCGCCTGAAATGTCCAGTGGGTGTGGGCTAACCCTGCCATTGACAGGGAAGTACGGCCAGTTTTATACATGGCTGGATAATGCCATGGGTTGCTGTCAGCTTAAAGGGGAAAGCACCACTTTAACACTGGAACATCGAAGGACGACTTAAGGTTGGGGACAAGAGGAAGGCAACATTATGGGGACGCAGCAGAAAAAAGACATCGCTAATGCACATTTGTGCTATAGTTAGGTACAAGTGGGGAAGGTCCATTGTCAAATATCTGAGTGTAAACCGTAATAATCTTAATGGAACTTGCTTCTGAGTAAAAATGAAGAGGATTGTGCTTATTCCCCCTTTATTGGTGCTTTTAAAAAATCTACCAGCTGAGTTAGTACTTCACTTCTGGCTTTCATTCTGTTGCTGTTGGTTGTTTCTTTTTATTACATTGTTATTCTTGTATGCAGTGTTGAGCCCACTGACAGTAAAGCAGAATCATCATCACCGTCATCATCCTCTATCCACAGCCATTTTAACAACAAAACGTTCTGTGTCTTTTTTCAGAAGCTCCTGAATTCAATGGAGTTTCCAGAATAAAATGTTCAGGACTGATGCTCAACCAGCTGCTTCTTGTGGCCTTTCAGGAAGTTCCTGCTCCCACTCAGCGGGATTATGGGGTTAAAGTCTAGGTCCTCCTCCTCCAGGGAGTGGCAGGTGATGAGGACCAGGAGCAAACAGACTCAATTCATGGGCTGGCATAGTCATACTGAAAGCCAGTGGGACTGTTCTGCTCACTAGGGCTTCTTGTTGTTGTTATTGCTGCCATTAAAGAAAAAAATATAGACAGGAGGCAAGTGATGGACATGTACTGTACATCATTGCCGCTCACACACATTTCACTTTATTGTATTTGTGTGTTTATTTACTTGATTTATAACCTACTTTTGTCCCGGAGCTCCAGGCATTGTACATAGTGCTGCATCTCTTTTTTTTTAATTTATATTGCAAACTTAGCCACTGCCCATCTCACTCAAAGACCGGCTCAGGGTGGTTTCTTCTTCTTATTTTTCCCCACCACCCCAACCCTGGAGGTAGGTTGGACTAAGAGAGAGCGACTGGCTCAAAGTCACCTAGTGAGCTGCTGTGGGTAGACTGGAATTGGGGTCTCCTCACTCCTAGTCCAACCCCATATATTATAATATACTAATAATATATGGTATTTATGTATAATAACTTCTATAACAAAATGGTTCTCATTCCAAAATAATGTAAATAGTTGTCCAAAGGGAGAATTCCTCCTCCAATAAGATAATAGAGTCTAGGATCTAAATCAGTGTTCCTCAACCTCAGCAACTTTAAGATGTATGGACTTCAACTCCCATGTGGCTGGGGAATTCTGGGAATTGAAGTCCACACATCTTAAAGTTGCTGAGGTTGAGAAACACTGGTCTAAATTGATGACCTACTTCAATGCTTCCCACTCCCATTAATGAGCTCTGATATTTGAGCACATGTCTACTTGAAAAGCCTTTATTCCTGGGAAATGCAAACTTTCTTAGAAAATGCCTAGCTGATGTGTTGGTTTTAGACCTAGAGAGATTCATATTCAATGCCTACTCAGGTACAAAATTTATTAATAACCACTAGGCTATCTCATAGTCATTTTAAGCCATATTGTTATTCATTTAACTATAGCTTAGCAAGTTATTTGAATCCAGCCATGGTTTATGACTTAGGGCAGAGCTTTCCAAACTGTGTGTCGGGACACGTTAGTGTGTCAGCTGCAGTGTCTGGGTGTGTCGCGGCTGCTGCTGCCTCGGAGCCCTGCCAGGATTCCATGCAGGTCCTAGTGCCTGCCTTGTGCCCTGCTGTAAGAGTGTGTCGCGAAATGATGCATGTCTAAAAAGTGTGTCACCAACATGAAAAGTTTGGAAAGCTCTGACTTAGGGTGAACTCAGCCAACAATATCTTATTTAACAAAGCATGGTAAAACAAACCATCACTACTTAGTCTAATTTAACTGAATGACTTGTTGTAAGGATTTTTTTTTAAAGGCAGGGAGAAGAGATAACTATGTTCTTAAGCTCTTTGGTAAAAAGGCAGAAATAAATCTAACTCTTTATATTTATTAATAGCTAACTCATACAGTATGAGTGTTCGTTTTGTTCATACTGACAAAATGGCACCATTCAAACATGATGGAGGTACCAGTTGCCTAAGGTAGGCTGACCATATGTCCCATTTTGAAAGGGACAGTCCCGTTTTTTCCCCTCTTCTCAACCGTCTTGTCGTTTTAACATAAATGCCGGTTTTGTCCCGTTTTTCAGGAACAGGCGGAGGCGAAGCAGCTGACCGGAGGGAACCCAGAGGAGGAATCGCCCCCGCCCACCAGCGTGCGGCAAAGGAGGTGGGAGAGGCGGGCCCAGCACCTTGACAAGCGGAGGCGATTCCACTTCCAGGTTCCCTCCAATCAGCTGCTCTGCCCCCGCCCATCATACTGCCCGCCCCTCCAGCGCACTGATAGGCAGAGGCAAACCCCCCCGGGCACCCCAACCAGCCGCTTTGCCCCCGCCCACCATGTCGCCCGCCCCGCCCTGCCCCCGCGCGTCGACAGGCAGAGGCGTCCCCCCCGGACCCCCCCAACCAGCCACTCCACCCCCGCCCGTTCCTCTTGTCCCATTTTTGTCTCAGGGAAATATGGTCAGTCTACCTAAGGGGAATCAAGGTTTGTAGAAACACAAAAAGTCTTTAGGGTGGAAAGCTTCTTAGGTCAAGGGGAATCAAACACAACACAGAATCTCTGCAGAGGTGTTCTACTACAACCTTCATAATATTTTTCCTACTTGTACTTAAGCACAGCACAAACATGTCCTGGAAACATGCTTTTTCTTCTACTATATATCCCCATGACATTGCCTCCATCTCTTCCCAAACCAGAGTGAAACAGCCCCATCCTTAGCTGTACCAGTAGCGAAGTAGTATATTTCCCCTTATTCCAACATTGTCCAAGGGCAGCTTCAAGGTGTGTAAAATCTATTAGGCATTGGCACCCATTACCTTGGAAGAAAGTAGGTGACTGCAATTACTTCAAATAGAGACAGGATAAGAACTGGCAATGGGGACAGTACATGTTCTGCCAACTCAGGTATGGACAGATACCATTTAAACTCAGCAATGGGAAAAGGCTATATGGTTATTCTGGCTGGGCACTGTTAGAACTTTCATAGTGTCTGATTGACTTTAGCTTAGGGTGTTGTATGAACCCAGCAGTTCTGATTTATTCATAAACTAGGATTAGTTTCCTAAGGTTTTAGAAATGGGGGGCGGGGCTGTTTCCATCTATACCTGGAAAGGTTAGGAATTAAACCTAGGATCTTTTGTATGGAGTACAAATTCTCTACCCACTGAACTACAGGTAGTTCTCGCTGAATGGCAGTTCAAACTTACGACAGCACTTAACGAGGAGACTTATGACTGGTCCTCACAGTTGCAGCCGTTGCAGCGTCCCCACGGCCATGTGATCACAATTTGGATGCTTGGCAACTGGCTCTCAATTACGATGTCACCATTTGCAGCCTTCACTGCTGACTTCCAACAAGTAAAGTCAATGGGGAAACCAGCAGGAGGTCGCAAGTGGTGATCACATGACTGTGGGACACTGCAACCACGCAGGATTCGCCTAACGACAACTGGGACTGCCGGAACTGCCATTGTAAGTCGGCATGGTCTTGTGATGTCATGCCTTATGACCGCATCACTTAGTGATGGAGTTCTCGGTCCCAATTATCGTTAGTAAGTGAGGACTACCTGTGTAGCTCTTATAATTAAACATAGTGAAGACTGACTCTAGAATGTCCTGCATGCATACACATCTTGGTTTTCCTGAAAGAAATGTGATTCTGGGCCTTTCCTTGCCACTTAGTTCAAGTGCTATCTATTCAACCTTGAGTGGCCAGAAAACACTTTTTTTAAAAAAAATGGATCAATAATAAACATTATGAACTATAGCAAATTTTCTACATCCATTTCTTGTTTAATTGTGATGGAATTTTTAAAACTTGCTGACCAGCAGATTATTTACAAGGCTTTCATAAAGCTGCTCCAGCTGCTTTGAATTTTCTCCTTCAAGCCTAATTAAGTGGGATACTGGAGATTTTTAAAAGTTCACTAGTTATTGTGCAGCATTCTATGTCATTAATATTGTGCTTAAACTGGGTTGACATATCTCTGTTGTTTATTCGTTCAGTCGCTTCCAACTCCTCGTGACTTCATGGACCAGCCCACGCCAGAGCTTCCTGTCGGCCGTCACCATCCCCAGCTCCCCCACGGTCAAGTCTGTCACCTCCAGAATATCATTCACCCATCTTGTCCTTGGTCGGCCCCTCTTCCTTTTGCCTTCCACTTTCCCTAGCATCAGCATCTTCTCCAGGGTATCCTGTCTTCTCATTATGTGGCCAAAGTACTTCAGTTTTGCCTTTAATATCATTCCCTCAAGTGAGCAGTCTGGCTTTATTTCCTGGAGTATAGACTGGTTTGATCTTCTTGCAGTCCAAGGCACTCTCAGAATTTTCCTCCAACACCACAGTTCAAAAGCATCTATCTTCCTTTGCTCAGCCTTCCTTATGGTCCAGCTCTCGCAGCCATAGGTTACTATGGGGAATACCATTGCTTTAACTATGCTGACCTTTGTTGTCAGTGTGATGTCTCTGCTCTTAACTATTTTATCAAGATTTGCCATTGCTCTCCTCCCAAGAAGTAGACGTCTTCTGATTTCCTGACATATCTAAATGTATATAATTCATGCATTAGGGAACTATGGCCAGGAGTACACAGCATGATTGTACAAGCAACTAGGGTCCTCGGAGGATGGAGGACAAGGTCAGTATAGAGAGGACCGAGAGGATCACCATCAGTGGAGCCATCTAGGCTTAACTGTGGTGCAGGGGTTCCCTCACCTACTCCCTCTATCCATAAAGTCTAGCCACCTCTGCAAACAGCTAAACTCATATGATTCCAAAACAGTGACCCCAAGTAGACACATTTTCATTTATGCATAAGGTATCGGGTTTAAGCTGGACTTCAGTTACCACTAAGGCTGGTTTGTGTAACAGAATTAGAGTACTCATAGTACTCAATCAGGACAGAACTAATAGGGGTAGAATCCTAACTCATACACCTATATGGGTAAAACATTTCCCAGGGTAGATATCCAGAGTTCTCTAGTTTAGGCTTTGGAGAATTACCTTGCTAGAATGCCAGGTAAATTTAAGATCACATAATATGGATTAGTTAATTCTCAGTAGATTGCCACTTCATTGTATACTCTGTTCCTTTAAAAACATCTATATGAAAATGTGAAGTTCAATAGGATTAGCCTTGTTTTATTATAATGAGATGAGAGTACTTCCAGAGTATCTGAGGAATGTCTGTCACACAGATATTTAAAAAAGGCTGTGGTTTGTTTTAAAATATTAAGTTTATTTTGTGGCAGAGATTTTTTGGCAAGTCAGTGTGTTTTTAAATAGAATGCTAAATGTACCTAAGCTAAATTAACTTGCCCCTAAAGAGATAGAGCATTATTTTTTTAGACAAATCTGTAGGAATTAGAGTCTATTTGTAAACTATTGAAATTTAAATTTCCATGTTAAGCGCAGTCTTTTTTTCCCTCCATAGATAAATATTTTTAACATTTTAATTAGTTTCTAAAAAACAGAGCAGCTATGATTTAGAGTTGCCTTTTCAAGCTATACTGGCTCCACCAATCCCCTAGTGATATTGTCAACATGTTCTGAAAGGGCTTTTGAACTTTCCAGACCAATACTAGAATTTCCCATTACCAGCTTCATCCCCCAAACCCCCCACCATCCACAGAGTCAAAGATAACCATGTTGATCACAAGGGGGGAAAATCCAAAATTCTTATTAGGAAAATAACTTTATGAATCCTATCTTGTACAATGTACCTGAAGTTAGAAGTTTGGTCTCTGAAATCCATCCCCTCCGGTACTTGAGGTATTGATATTACTACTCTTTTTCACTGTTATTCTCTTTAAGCACATTATCTAAAATTACTTTCAACTTTGTTCACAGTTTTTCCTTTCTGTTTTCCAGCTATGAAAATGAAAATTCAGAGTTTATATTTGCAAATTATTTAGATATATTTTAAAGATGTCTATGTTTTTATGGCACTTAAATTCTATAAACACCTGCAAGTTACCCATTATACTCTGTAGGAGATGCTGTGCTACAAACCTTTGTCTGCTACTAAGCAATAAAGTGGGGCTTGACTAGTCAGAGTTTGGAGGATTGCTATTGATACTGCCTGGGTGTGAAGACGAGAGGAGAATATACGGTTTACACTGTAATTAACCCAACTTGCCATGGTACACACTTAGTTATAAGTTAAAATTATTCTAGCATGCAAAGAGTAAATTGTGATGTAATATTCTAAACCAGGGGTGGGCAACGTCAGGCCCGGGGGCCGTATAAGGCCGCAAAAGCAATTGGTCTGGCCCACGGCAGCAGTGGCAGGCGTGGTGGCCCCCCAGTCTGCATGATTGGCTCCCGCCCGCAAACCCCGCCCCCTTCCGCGCATTTGGCTCCCGCCCGCAAACCCCGCCCCCTTCCGCACGATTGGCTCCCGCCCACAAACCCCACCCCCCGGCCCTCGAGTGATGTTATAAATATCAAAATGGTCCTTGGCATAAAAAAGGTTCCCCACCCCTGTTCTAAACTGTAAGATCAGCATTCTTATCTCTTCAGGATGAAACATACCAGCCCTTTATAAGACCAGAGCTGCTTGGAGCATGAATTATGACATAATTAATGTTAAAGATCATCCTGGTTTCCAACCTCAAAAACCTACATTATAATAACAACTGCTTAGATCTCTTGTTTATCTTTCAAGCATTCGTGTGAAATGTTGCCTTCAGCATTAGGCCTAACATGAGAAAGAATGCAAACATTTGTCTAATTTTGATCTGGGGTGAAGGAAGGGAAGCAGGGGTAAAGTCTTCATGATAAGAGTACAGTAAAGAGATTCCCTCAGTTTCCTTCTGAATTTCAAACATGACCAGAAATGCACCACAAGGGGAGCTGGAAAAGTCTGACATTTCAGTCAGTGAAAAACTCCTTCCGGCTTGTTCACAGCAGAGGGTTTCAGCGTTCCCAGCTTTTTCAGGCTGGGAACTGGCGCCTCGTAAAGAGAGGAGGAGTCTGCTGGCATTTCCCCTCTCCCACAAGTTTTTCCACAGAAGGTGGCAATCTGTCTCTTTCGTTTGAAATTGCTCCTAACCAACAAAAATGTAAAAGGCACAGGGACCATTTGAGAATACACATGGAATCCAGTCAAAAATAGTCCTCTAAAAAAGGCTTCCCGTACAGGATTGCCCCGCATTTTTCACCATTACTTGCACAGTTACTAAGCTTTTTGACAGCCACTTAGCAAACACAGAGATATTTAGAAAGCTAAACTTTTCACCTGACTTTTAACTCCAAGTCAGAAAGGCTTCACCTCTGAAGTTTCTTGAACCATGAAGAGGAATAGTAATTATTATTATTATTTTAATTTTTATCCTGCCTTTATTATTTTTATAAATAACTCAAGGTGGTGTTAAATAACTCAAGAGCCTCATGTGGCGCAGAGTGGTAGGCGGCAGTATTGCAACCGAAACTCTCCCCACGACCTGAGTTCGATCCCAGCGGAAGCTGGTTCTCAGGCAGCCGGCTCAGGTTGACTCAGCCTTCCATCCTTCCGAGGTTGGTAAAATGAGTACCCAGCTTGCTGGGGGAAAGGTAATTACGACTGGGGAAGGAAATGGCAAACCACCCCGCTCTATAGTCTGCCAGGAAAACGTTGCGAAAGCGGCGTCTCCCCAGGCGTCACATGACTCAGTGCTTGCACAGGGGAACATACCTTCCAAGGCGGCGAACATACCTAATACTCCTTCCTCCTCTTATTTTCCCCACAACAACAACCCTGTGAGGTGGGTTGGGCTGAGAGTGTGTGACTGGCCCAAGGTCACCCAGCCAGCTTTCATGCCTAAGGTGGGACTAGAACTCAGACTCCTGGTTTCTAGCCCAGCACCTTAACCACTAGACCAAACTGTGGTGATCCATCAGCAAAAATAAAATAAAATAAATCAAAAATTCATAGTGCAGTAGCATTTTTATTAGGATCCATCAAATGACAAAAAACCCAGCATGCTGGAATTCCCGAGAACACTTCATCAGACAGGAAGAATCAGGAAGAAGTTCTTCAAATTGTTTTTTAATTGTGGAATGTTTTTAATATTGTTTATTTTATGGTTTGTTTTTTATTGTATGCCACCCAGAGTTTTGTGAGATGGGCGGCTATATAAATATGATGAAATTTAAAATAATAATAATAAATTAAGCAAAATGTTAGACCCATGAGACTCAGTCTCAGTCTCTACACACTAAATCCAATTATTCGTAGCAACCCCAACACCCCATTCCTCATCCTTTTCTCCCCATGCTGGTTTGGGCATGAAGGCAAACAATTAAAAATGAAGTTGTTGCCTGTCTGTTTTCCCCAAGTCCAGGGGTAAGGACATCAGGGGCACTTTGTCTGATTATCAACTTCAGGGAGTGGAGAATGCCAAGGATTTGGGGGTGAGTGAGAGTTCCTACCAAAGGGAAACTGACTTGCCTCCAAGCTTCAAGGACCTGCAGTGACTCAAATCATACTATATAAGTTTTGTATAGAGTACAACTGCATTTTACCCCATTTCCAAATCTCTGTATTCAAACAAACACCTAAACCGGACATGTGGCTTAGCTCAAAGGCCCAATTCCCTCTTTCTCAGCCCTTGGAATCTTCTCCGCTTGTGATTGCTGAAGACTCTTAAAAGGTTCCCCCCGCACATTTGTGCAGTCGTGTCCGACTCTAGGGGCCGGTGCTCATCTCCGTTCGTTAGCCGAAGAGCCAGTGTTGTCCGAAGACGCTTCCGTGGTCATGTGGCCAGCATGACGCACGCGAAACGCTGTTACCATCCCACCAAAGTGGTACCTATTCATCCACTTGCATTTGCATGCTTTCGAATTGCTAGGTTGGCAAGAGCTGGGGGTAGTGCGGGAGCTCACTCCACACTCTTACTCCCAGTTATAATCTAAAAGAAAATTGGTATAAAATGTTTTACAGACGGTACACAATTCCATCAATAATTTCCAAGATAGACAAATCTTACAGTAAGAAACATTGGAAATGCCATGAAACAGAAAGAACATTTTACACGTGTAAAAAAACTCAAAATTATTGGAAAGATGTACATAGCACCATCCAGATAACTTTAAAAATTACATTTGAAATGAAATCACATTTTTTGTAGTAGGTATAATCCCAGACTTAACAAGAAACTCCATAATTTATTGAGATAGATGCTCACAGCTGTGAGGATAAACTTTGCCCAACATTGGAAGAAAGATACAACACTGATGATATCTGATTGGGAACCTAAACTTGGAGAATATGCAACAATGGTGAAACTAACAGCATATTTATTTATTTATTTATTTATTTATTTATTATTTAAATTTATCCCCGCCCATCTCCCGGAATACGGGACTCTGGGCGGTTTACAAGATAACATAGTTAAAAACTATACATAAAAACTAAAAACCGTATAAAATAATTATAAATTATGAATCCAGATGTATGAGATATTCGATTAAAGAAGGACAGGGAACTCAAGGGATTAGCCATCTCTATGATGAACTATCCCTTCCTCCATCCCATGCCAGGCGGCAGAACCAGGTCTTCAACTCTTTCCTAAAGGTCGGGAGGGAGGAGATCTGTCTTAACTCTGGGGGTAAGCTGTTCCATAACGTGGGCGCAGTCACAGAGAAGGCCCGCCTCCTAGACCCCATCAGGTGACATTCTCTAATTGATGGGGTACGTAGCAGGGCCTCTCTGGATGACCGGGTGGGGCGGGTCGATAACATGGGGATAAGACGGTCCCTCAGGTATTCTGGTCCCATGCCATGCAGGGCTTTAAAGGTGATAACCAACACCTTGAATTGTACCCGGAAGCAAACCGGCACCCAATGCAGCTCGCGGAGCAACGGTGTTACATGTGCAGATCTTGGAGCACCCAATACTGCCCACGCGGCCGCATTCTGCACCAGCTGAAGCTTCCGGATAGTCTTCAAGGGTAGCCCCATGTAGAGCGCATTGCAATAATCTACATGGGAGATGACGAGAGCATGAGTGACTGTACAGAGGGCATCGCGTTCCAGGAATGGGCGTAACTGGCGCACCAACCGAAGTTGCGCAAAAGCCCTCGTTGCCACGACTGCCACCTGCTCTTTGAGCAGGAGTCGTGAGTCTAGAAGAACCCCCAGATTACGCACCGGTTCTGAACGGGGAAGTGCTACCCCATCGAGAACCAAAGATGATAATTTCCCAGAAGACGCTGAGCCATCAAACCACAGCCACTCGGTCTTACCAGGGTTCAACTGAAGCCACAATATGTCCACAACAGAAGTTTAACCAAATTCAAGCAAGAATGGTTTCCATATGTATAATACATCATGTAGCAAGGCAAATACAAACACTTACAGGATGGTTTTTAAGGGGGTCTAAATGTTTATGAATACTGTAAATTGGTCAGAGTATAAAGAAGGAGGAAGTTAGAAATTAACTACCTATCTACTTTTAGTCTATACTTCAGTATTGAGCTTGAAGATCAAAATCTTCTTCGTATTATAAAATAATATCAATTTTGCAGTTGTTTATCAATGTCATAAAGTAAAGGTAAAGGTACCCCCCGCACATTTGTGCAGTCGTGTCCGACTCTAGGGGCCGGTGCTCATCTCCGTTTGTTAGCCAAAGAGCCAGCGTTGTCCGAAGACGCTTCCACGGTCATGTGGCCGCATGACACACGCGGAACGCTGTTACCTACCCACCGAAGTGGTACCTATTCATCTACTTGCATTTTGCATGCTTTCGAATTGCTAGGTTGGCAAGAGCTGGAGCTAGTGCGGGAGCTCACTCCGCACGCAGGGCTAGGGATTTGAACCTCCGAACTTGCAATCTTCCGATCAACAAGCCTGGCGTCTTACCCGCTGAGCCACCACGCCCCTCAATCAATCAATCAATGTCATACTCAGCATTAATTGTACAATTTAAGCAGCCTTATGTGCATGACATTTTAGAAATCATATTTATCATTATAAACTTTTTCCTCATCTTTGAAGGTTTAATTAATCTAAATTATCACAGTGTTTACAATTTCTAGTTTCTATTATACAAATACAACTGTACCCAGTTATTATCTGTGTCCTATAATGTATTATTCACATTTTGTAATGCAATAGAACTATTAACTTGGGAAAAAAGAAAAGAGGGAAGCCTAAAAGACCTGGTTCTTCCTTTGTTCACCTGTTTCAGGTCCATCCCTCCTACCCCTGAGCTGAAGGGTGGTCAACCAAAGCTTCAGCCATCAGAAAGCTATAGCAGCATGACATTTGCTGTCCCCTCTGCCAGTCCCTATTCTGCCTGTTTTGTCTTTGTTCAGTCACTGCAGTCAGCTGATTTCCCTTCAAAGTAATGAGTGGAAAGCCTAATAGATCTTAGGACACCTTCATGCTGCCCTTGGATGGTGTCTGAATTAGGGGGATGACTCAATCCTTTCTCACTCATGGCTGGGGAGGAGAAGATGGCAATATTAGAGAGATGGCAGAAAAAAGATGTTGCCAGGGCATGTAGTTGGAAGTGCGAAAAGAGCATTAAGATAGTTGGATGACGTACAGAGAAAATATAATATTCTCAATTCCATTTGTAACTTACAGTACAGTAGAAGAGGGGAACAATAAATAAATAAAGAACCCAAAGTCAAAGGGACAAAATTGATTGTACAAATGGCAAACCAGACTTCACAGTTTCAGTATTTCCATTATGTTTAGGCTGACCATACGTCCCATTTTGAATGGGACTGTCCCGTTTTGGAGTGTCCCATCATTATAGTAAAAATCTCAATTTTGTCCCATTTTTTAAAGTTTCCTGGCAAAGTGCGTGCACGCACGCCCCCACCCCCCCGCACATGCGTGCGCACGCCCCCCACGTGCTCCCCCGCACGCATGCACGCCCACTTTGTCCGGCGACATTTTTGCCTCAAGGAAATATGGTCAGCCTAATTATGTTGAACTGAAGCCAGCACAAAACATGAATTTTATAGAATATAAAATTTATCTCCTTGTGAGGGAGATGGGCGGGATATAAATATGATAAATAAATATGATGAAACATATTTTCAAACTGAAGACTCAGAAATGTGGTTCCTTCTCATGCCACCAGACGTAGCTGAAAATCTGCCTGCAAAGTACAAAAGAAAACAGTGGGTACTTTTCTCCTCCAGAAATCTCAAACAAAAACCTAAAAGAAAAAAGTGTATCCAAAGTGAAGTCAGTAGTATCGCCCTTGTGTATCCTGGCCCAAATAATTATAACAAAACCCTGATATTAATGTTATACTGTAAAATGCCCTATGCAATGTTGGAAATATATAGTTACTTATTTATGTGTTAGGGTTCTTGATTGCTTTAAATTATTGAAGGCTGTCTGTGTAAGAGACAAGATTCAAATTTATAAATTGTTTAGAGAATCTGGGTGGAAATATTAGCTACTCCAAACCAAGGGTGATAACAATGCAGTTCCATATAAGCAAAACAACTAAACTGAAAGGCCACAACTCTTGTTAGCAGCTTGTTTTTCTTAACCTAAGACAGAAGTTGCTAAATATAGCTCCCAGCCACCACAACACTCAGAATGTGAGACTCAAATGTTGTTTCCCACATTTTAGGACTGCATTTTTTGAGATATAAAACTTTTGAAATATGTATTGTTTAACAAAACCATCACTATACTCTCAAGATTCTACTCCACGCTGTTTATAACTTACAGGAAATCCTCAAAATAGGATAGTTGAAACTGCAACAAAATGTTGCAGAGTGGAGTAATTCAGGTTTCCTGCCAGATCATTGTAAGATAAATTTCTTAATAGAGTTCTTTAACCATCAGAGATACCCTTTCATTGAAGCACAAATTGTTTAGGCAGCAGAGGCTCACCTAAAGAGGGGCGGAGCTGCAACCCTCTTGCAGCTGAGGTAAAGATAATGAGGTAATGAGGATGACACTTACAAAGACAGTAGCTCATTGAGCTAGACAAAGGCTGTGTTCTCTGAATAAAGTCACAATTGATGTGTTACTTTCTTCTAGGTATTATTTCCCGATGACCTTGCCTCCCAGTGTTGTTCTGCCTCTTAGTGTCCTAATCAACATTCTTTGAGTCTAAATGTTCTAAAGCTGAGCTGACAGTTTATTTTTCCCTTGGTACATAGATTTAGGGAGGGGATAATTTACTTGCCTTAACTAACACTATTTCTTTCTACTTTATTATCATATCCTCTTCTGCTCCCACTCTTCCCACAACATTCATAGAGATATTCTCTGCTCTGCTCTTGCTAGGTTGTTTAGGGAGTTCCCTTCCTTAAGTTATTTTCTCTCTAAATTTATTCCGTAATTCTACAAATTGAATGAATGCCCATACTGTACTGTAGTCTCTGTTGTAGTTGATGTTGCCATTTTGGTTATATAAGAATTTATCCTTCTATTATTATGTTTGCCACCATCATATGCAGCTATTGACTCTTAATCTGATAACACAAATGAAGGAAACATTTATTGGATTTAATAATAATGGTAATTACTGCTGCCACCACATGTCTTCCAGGAGGATCCTTTATTTAGCATCTTTCTCACAACCCTAGTATATGAAATAAAGGATCCACAGTCTGTGTTACTTTCTGGCAATTTGAAAGGGAGAAAATAAGAAAAGGGGAAAAAAATCTATAACCACCTCCTGGCCATGTAATATTGAAATGAGTGATTGGGGAAATCAGCCCATTTGCCCACTTTCCTTTTGGAAGATAGTCTAATTTCATAAGAGATGAATCAAATCAAACATTATTGAAAAATCAGAAAGGGGGAAGAGCGAATATTAAAAATCCAGTTTTGCCTTTAAGTGGTCACAGGCAAACATTCAATTGCAAGAAGATAAAAATATAAAATTGTTCAAATCTCAGATAGCAACTTAAATGGATCTGCTGTAGGAGAATACTAAGGAAAATATAAAATCCTGGTACTTCACAATATGATGCTGGTTTATTCCTATTTAGAGGTACTCTACTGTAAAGAAGTTCCAAGTTCCAAAAATGCAAAATTGAGTTAGTGAGAAACAATAAGCATCAGAGTCAATAAGTTAGACTAAAACACACACACGATCAATATAAAAATAATCTTACACTCAAGGTAAACTTGTTACCTGTTTCCTAGGATAACCTGATGCCTGAAGTCAAAGTTCTCTTCTCACTGCTATGGATCTTTTTCCTGTTTATTGTAGATTACAACTTTTTTTTCAGATATTCAGAAACACTGTTCCTTAGCTCCAGTACTTAGTTTCTTATTTCTCTTTTCTCCCAAAGTTCTGCTTTTAATTTTCAAAAAACCCAAAACCACTTCCATCTAGTGTTTTTGCAACATGTTATAATAAATCATTCCTCAGAAATATCCTGCCTAAGGTAGAAATACGTACCAATCGAAGAGAATATTTGTAGCTCAGGGTTGAACTGTGGAGTCCTTGGTGCTTTCTGAGCCTTGTTGTTTTCTTGCAGACGTTTCATTGCCAGGCTAGGCAACATCTTCAGTGCGAAAAAATATATATATGTTTATTTATGTGTACATAAACATATTTATGTGTACATATTTATGTGTACATAATATGTGTATTTATGTGTACATATACACATATACATATGTGTATATGTTGGGGTTTGTATATACCCAGGAATTTACAGATAGATAAATTATACTGGAGAGGCTTGATATCTAGGTGAGAGGGGAATTATTCTGCAAGTCACCCAATTAGCAGCCATTGTTGTAGGGATGATGTGGCAGCAATGACTCATACTACAGGTGCTATCATTTAGTTGGGTGTGGCAGATGATGAGAGTGACCTATAATGTGATTGGTCAGTTTATGTATATAAGCAGAGAAGATCTGGTATTCTTTCTTCTCGTTGCTGTTGAAACTTCTCATCGCTGTATTGCTGTATCATTTGTTACTGCTGTTGGATGTATTTGGACTACGTATGTATATAAAGTAAATAGGCTATTTTATCTAATCTCTGCTGGAGTGTCTATTTACTGCATAGAACGTGGATCACTGGTGTCTTGGAAAAAGGAGCAGGCCGCCCCACGGTGCACACTCTGACAGTATATGTGTAGAAATATGTGTATTCCCTATTTGGGAAGCAGCTGTCACCCTCTTCACCAGGCAAATCTCCAAATCCCTTTCATGGGTACCACTGATTGCCCAGGGTTGTCATGGAACTGATTCCATCATTGATTACCACTTTAGCTCTCTGGTGCAGCCACACCAAACAGTGGCAGACTTCTCACATTAATCTTTGCAGGAGAAAGGACACACCTGAATATCAGTGGCAACTTTACCCCTAGTAGCATGAGCCCTTTGAAGTTCAGCAGGGCATAAGAGAGCCCTGCAGAAGAGGCAGCTAAACCCAAGCAGGGAATAACTGCACCCCTATGACAGCACCGTCATCCCGTGCACTGCAGCATCAGTAGTAACACTTTCAGGTAGGTCAGAATATGGATTAGCCGTGGGGACAGCCAATTTCATGCCTATGTAGTTTAATATTGGCTCAAGGACTGGTGGACAGCAGTTGAAAGGAGGAGGAACCCTTCGTCCTCTATGGTGATGAAGTCTCTGATCACAAAGTAAACCCCACTTTGCATTCAGAGGCCTCTAGCTTTCTCACTTTCCATTCCTTCTCTTCAAGCCAATTTTTACTTGAGTCTCTGTTTTCCTTCCCTTGGCCATATCTCATCCATTTGACGTGAGCAAGATTATTAGCCCATCAATCCCAAAATTTGTTTGGGAGCAGCTCAACTCAAGCAAGTGTTTTACATTGCCTAATCCAGAGCTTTCCAAACTTTTCGTGTTGGTGACACACTTTTTAGACATGTATCACTTCGCGACACACTCTTACAGCAGGGCACAAGGCAGGCACCAGGACCTGCACGGAATCACAGCTGGTTTGGAGGCAGCAAGGCACAAGGCAGGCACTAGGACCTGAGTGGAATCCTGGAGGCAGCAGCAGCCACGACACACCCAGACACTGCAGCTGACACACTAACATGTCCCGACACACAGTTTGGAAAGCTATGGCCTAATCCCTGGGCAGGAACTAAACTGAACCTTTTTTCCTCCCGCAGGATGAATGTTGCCCCACGTACAGTCACTGCTCAGTAGGCACATGACAATACACTAAAACAAGGGCATATGCTACACATCTATGGCATAGTGTTTTAAATGCCACAGAAGTGGGATGTTTTAAAGTCCTAGGTTTCAAAGTATATCACATACCATTGTGTAGACTCTGTGGCAGTCATTCACTTAAGTGGCTGTCTTTGTCTCATCTGCTCATAGAGGAACAGAAGTGCACCTTAGGGCAAGCCAAGCCCTGCCTCTTTGTGATCACTCCCATAACTACAAATCCAGGGCCAATGTCCTGATGCCTACCTTGTTTCTTTTCCCTTCATCTTCCTTCTCTTCATTACCCCCTACTACCTGCCACGTTTGGTGTAGTGGTTAAGGCAGCAGGCTAGAAAGCAGGAGACGGTGAGTTCTAGTCCTGCCTTAGGCACGAAGTCAGCTGGGTGACCTTGGGCCAGTCACACACTCTCAGCCCTAGGAAGAAGGAGGCCAGGGAAAACAATCTCTGAAAAACCTTGCCAAGAAAACTGCAGTTGCCAGGAGTCAAAAACTGACTTAAAGGCACACACACACACCTGCCCAGCATTCCTCTCCTTTGAATATTGCTCAGATGGCTCCTGTAAGACTGAAATACATTTTACTATTAGGAGGAAGAATGGCCGTCAGTTAATAGAATGATCATAAGATCCCATTAAGGAATATTGAGATAAAATAGTGTCCAGAGGACAAGTTGAACAGTGTGTTGAGTATCTTGTAAGTGAGCCAGATGTCACAATGATGGGATAAATGCTCATGTAGGTTTACCCAGGGTTCTTTTAACTCAAAGTGGCAAGGATTTTGTCTGGGAATGTCTTGATACAGATGTGCACTCTATCACTAAACTACAATTGTCACCCTTATATTTTTACTTGGTTTTTGTTGTTTATTCGTTCAGTCGCTTCCGACTCTTCGTGACTTCATGGACCAGCCCACGCCAGAGCTTCCTGTCAGCTGTAGCCATTCCCAGCTCCCCCACGGTCAAGTCCGTCACCTCCAGAATATCATCCATCCATCTTGCCCTTGGTCGGCCTCTCTTCCTTTTGCCTTCCACTTTCCCTAGCATCAGCATCTTCTCCAGGGTATCTTGTCTTCTCATTATGTGGCCAAAGTACTTCAGTTTTGCCTTTAATATCATTCCCTCAAGTGAGCAGTCTGGCTTTATTTCCTGGAGTATGGACTGGTTTGATCTTCTTGCAGTCCAAGGCACTCTCAGAATTTTCCTCCAACACCACAGTTCAAAAGCATCTATCTTCCTTCGCTCAGCCTTCCTTATGGTCCAGCTCTCGCAGCCATAGGTTACTACAGGGAATACCATTGCTTTAACTATGTGGACCTTTGTCAGTGTGATGTCTCTGCTCTTTTAATTCCAGGTGTTGTTTGACTACCCACCTTAGCATTCCAGTCTCCTGTAATGAAAATAACATCTCTTTTTAGCGTATTATCCAGTAGGTGCTGCAGATCCTCATAGAACTGATCTGCTTCTTCAGCATCTGTGGTTGGGGCGTATATTTGGATCACTGTGATGTTAAATGGCTTACCCTGAATTCGAATTGAGATCATTCTATCGTTTTTTGGATTGTATCCAAAGCACTGCTTTAGCCACTTTATTATTAATTATGAAGGCTACTCCATTTCTTCTGTGGTCCTCTTGTCCACAGTAGTATATCTGGTGGCCATCTGATGTGAAGTGGCCCATTCCAGTCCATTTCAGTTACTGACACCCAAAATGTCTATATTTAATCTTGACATCTCACCAATAACCACATCCAATTTGCCCTGGCTCATAGATCTTACATTCCAGGTTCCTATGGTATGTTGATCTTTAGAACATTGGATTCATCATTCACCACCACCACCATCGGCCGCTAGCCGTCCTTTCAGCTTTGAGCTAGCTGCATAATCACATCTGGGGCTAGTTGAACTTATCCTCTGTTCCTCCCCAGTAGCATTTTGACCATCTTCTGACCTGGGAGTCCCATCTTCTGATGGTATACCGACATATCTCTGGTTTTACTGATCCATTTAGTTTTCACGGCAAGAATACTGGGGTGGGTTGCCGTTACCTTCCCCAGGGATTGTATTTAGTCTGACCTCTCTTCCATGACCATCCCATCTTGGATGTCCCTTCACGGTTTAGCTCATGGCGTCATTGAGGTGCTCAAGCTCCAGCACGATGACAAGGTAATGATCTCCTTTGCTGGAGTTTTACTTGGTAGCCTGACTAATCTGCAGGCAGGAACTTTGTCAGTTTTTATATTTATACAGTTCCTAATGGGATGTGTTCTGCTTTATTTTAGTATTTATTATTTGTATTATAAATTAGACAAAACCATCAGAACAGAATTGTAAGTGCAAATCATATGAGTGAAATTACATATTTTAATGCCATTCGAATGTCATAATACATGGAAATCCAGCATCAATCTTTCTGTTTACAAGTTTCAGTCTTGTAGTGCGTAGTTATATAGTAACCATTGTCTACCATATTTATCTCATACAAACAGAGGCAAAGTCTGATGCAGCTATGTCAGATTTGTACAAAACAAATCATAGGAGCATCTGTGGATAAAATAATTTAAGAACAAAATAGTAGTACATATGTTAGTAGATTGAAATGGTATCTATGGTGACCACACATAGATAAAGAAGAAACCATTTCGGCTGAATTAAGCTGATTCAGGGTTCACAAACCCTTCACATAATATTTTAG
Organism: Charina bottae; assembly: GCA_023362775.1. Classification (NCBI taxonomy): domain Eukaryota; kingdom Metazoa; phylum Chordata; class Lepidosauria; order Squamata; family Charinaidae; genus Charina; species Charina bottae. The sequence continues at coordinate 23,017,647 of JALMGJ010000017.1, forward strand.
CTTTAAAAAAAACAAGATGAGAGGTCAGAGCTAAAACAATTAATTCTTCTCAATTCTGTTAATTTTGAAAACAAAAGTAGTGTAGTCTCACCTATAAACAAATCCCCTTAATAATCCTTTTAGGACTTCACTGGTATCTTTTTGGCTAAACAAAGAAAAAATATTATCTGTTTGCGTTTTCTGAAACTGAAACATAACTAATGGAGAAGACTGATAACAGAAAAAGTAATTCATTCTTTATTATTGTTCCCCTTGCTAGACATTATCTTAGCAGCTAGAAAATTACAATCCTTTTTTAAACCACCTATGATACCTAAATATATTTTATTCACATGTTAAGTTTTATATGCATTGCAAAATGTATGGTTTGCATAAATTCTCTCAACACTGACATGTAATTTCAGAAACTTGGGCCCACACACACTACACAAACCTCTTCAGATCCTTTAGGAGTTAATAGCCAAAATGTATACGTACTGTACTGTAATTATTAAACAACTGCTATAATGCAGTAAAGACGACTTTATACAACGGATCTTTCTCATCCCCTCATTAACATTGCAGTCTCCTGCCTTGTACCCAAAATCTGTTCTGTGGGGCAGGACCCCGTGGTGCAGATTTAGTGAGATGAGGAATATACATTGCTGGCAGATGGTGATCCATCAAAAACAGTACAATTGGATGTTATCTTTATTGTATTCTGCATTGTGAGTGGAGAGCCTGCACCTCTCCAGATATTCCTATCAACTCCAGTCAAAATTACCAATAATCAGGGAACCTCATTGTTACAATCTAATAACATCTTTTGATTCCCCACTCCTGCTGTATAACATCTTTTTTTCAGAGATTTAGAAAAGAGAGAGACTACAGTTGCTTCCATATACAGTAAAAATCTCAATTTAACAGACTGGAGGAGGGGACAGAGTATTTGTAAAACCCAAATGACCCATTAAATCCAAATATATATAACTGGCATAGTTGATGTCATTTGTCTCATTTGCGTGGTGATGTAATTTACATTTACTATATAAATTATCAGAAGAGACTTTAGAAACAATACACTTGTCCATTATTTGGAGGGTGAAGTTTGAAAATAATTTTGGTCCTTTGTATCTGAAGTCTCTTAAATCAAGTTATTTAATCTTTAAATTAAACCAATTTTAGTGTGTATATGACTGTTTGTGTGCATGTTGTATCCCATGGGGTATTGTCTTTGATTTCTAACTCCCATCTTTGGATTTATAAATGTCCCAAGGCTTTTGCCCCTTTTCTTTCCTAAGAAAAGCAAGACAATGTATTCTGATCAGCAGCACTAAGCAGGGTGTCCTCAGGGGGGATCAAAAAAGTCAAGATGGTAGCCACAACTGCATGATCAAGGCCCCACCCCCCTTTTTACATGCAATGCTAAAGGGGGAAGGGCTTTGATTGTGCAGTTGGAGGTGTCATCTTGACTTTTGGGACCCTCCTTCCCCCCCATAGATGACCCTGGCACTAAAAGCTCTCCATCTGGATGAACTTCAAGTAAAAACTATAAGTTTGGGCAATCCCCAGTTGTAGACAAGAATACAAAATTATTGTAGGAAATTGTTTGGGAGAAAGCGGGTTCTCTTTCTGCTCCAATCATTGCTGGGGCTCCAATTCACCAGAAATGGCTCTGCTCTAAACCCTTTAACCACAGAAATCAATAAGGGAAGCTTTTCACATTATGGAAATGGTTATTTTCTTCTTCTGATTGTTAGATATTAGCCTTCTATTGAAGGCACTGGATTATCAACTCTCCTGTCCATCCCACCCTGAGATGCCAGTCCCCCACTGCCACCATGAATGGGTTCAGGTGATATTTTGACACCTCCACAGAAAGCAGAAAATCAGTAGCTCTTCCTAATATGGAAATAAGAAGAGCATCCTCTTTTAAGTATTAGTTTTATATTCGTGTTTTAATTTAAAGCATAGAAATTCTGCCAGAAAAAAAATAGTTGGCTTTCCAAGGAAATTAAACAATCTCAGTTTTCAGGTTTCTCAAGTGTTATTCTGTATATCTTAAATAAACAGCAGTCCAATATTCAACAGATTTAATTATTAGGGAGGCAAAAATTAGCCTCAGATACATATGCTCAAAATCCTACAAGCTAGGCTTCAGCAGTATGTGAACCGAGAACTACCAGAAGTGCAAGCTGGGTTTCGAAGAGGCAGAGGAACTAGAGATCAGATTGCCAACATTCGCTGGATCGTGGAAAAAGCAAGAGAGTTCCAGAAAAACATCTACTTCTGCTTCATTGACTACGCTAAAGCCTTTGATTGTGTGGATCACAACAAACTGTGGCAAATTCTTAAAGAGATGGGAGTACCAGACCACCTTACCTGTCTCCTGAGAAACCTGTATGCGGGTCAAGAAGCAGCAGTTAGAACCGGACATGGAACAACCGATTGGTTCAAAATTGGGAAAGGAGTACGACAAGGCTGTATATTATCACCCTGCTTATTTAACTTATATGCAGAGTACATCATGAGAAATGCCGGGCTGGATGAATCACAAGCCGGAGTTAAGATTGCCGGGAGAAATATCAACAACCTCAGATATGCAGACAATACCACCCTAATGGCAGAAAGTGAAGAGGAACTAAAGAGCCTCTTGATGAGGGTGAAAGGAGAGAGTGCAAAAGCTGGCTTGAAACTCAACATTAAAAAAACTCAGATTATGGCATCTGGTCCTATCACTTCCTGGCAAATAGAAGGGGAAGAAATGGAAGCAGTGACAGATTTTATTTTCTTGGGCTCCAAGATCACCGCAGATGGTGACTGCAGCCATGAAATTAAAAGACGCTTGCTCCTTGGGAGGAAAGCTATGGCAAACCTAGACAGCATATTAAAAAGCAGAGACATCACCTTGCCGACAAAGGTCCGTATAGTTAAAGCTATGGTTTTTCCAGTAGTAATGTATGGCTGTGAGAGTTGGACCATAAGGAAGGCTGAGCGCCGAAAAATTGATGCTTTCGAACTGTGGTGCTGGAGAAGACTCTTGAGAGTCCCTTGGACTGCAAGGAGGTCAAATCAGTCAATCCTAAAGGAAATCAACCCTGACTGCTCATTGGAAGGACAGATGCTGAAGCTGAAGCTCAAATACTTTGGCCACCTAATGCGAAGAGAGGACTCACTGGAAAAGACCCTGATGCTGGGAAAGATTGAAGGCAAAAGGAGAAGGGGACGGCAGAGGATGAGATGGGTAGATAGCATCACCGATGTAACGAACATGAATTTGAGTAAACTCCGGGAGACAGTGGAGGACAGGAAGGCCTGGCGTGCTATGGTCCATGAGGTCACAAAGAGTCAGACATGACTAAACGACTGAACAACAACAACAACAAACATGATCTGAAGCTTCCATTGTTTGCCTTGGTCCTAGACTCCCATAAATCTTTTGTGGCAATGTCCCACTTTCTGAGATTCCAGAAATAAAGTACAGTTTTATACTGAACATGGTGTGACATTATTCTGAGTAAGCATGCATTGGATTGCACTCAGTCTCTCCATTTCCCCTAGCATTTCCCTGGTCAATGGAAAGAGAGCAAGGTGGTGGGGCTGGTGGGGATTCTTCATCATGAGCTCTTGTTGGTGGGGTCCGGAGGCAAGTGTGGTTGATTAGGCCTGTGAGCTGATGAGATGTGTTAGTCATCAGATGAATTAATGCCCCACTTCCTGCGTACACAAGCAAGATTTTAACCCAAGCATGATCATTTTCTCCCACTCCTCTTCTTTTTTCTTATTTCCCCAATGCTTCACACTTTCCAATAGAGCAACTAATCAATACCTGCAAAGAAGGCATGGCTGGGAAAATCTCCCTTCCTTCCTCCTCCTCCTCCTCCTCCGGCCTGTGAGGCTTTGCAGAGCCTCTCTTTCCTTAGATTTTGCTTCCTTACATCATATGCTGTTCAATCTCTACAACAATAATAGTTTGTAGCTGTCTGATATTATAATCACCGTGGGAGTAATGACTTGAGATGTGCTATCTTTGGCATATTGACATTCTTGGTTATAAATATAATCCTGTGAGTTTGTTCCACGTAATGGCAACATTTCTTTTCAAAATAAAAATAACTTCTAAATAAGGAGTTGATGTCCCCAGAACAGCTGGTGTTGTTTGCACCGGATCTAGAATCATCATTGGTGCCCATTTCCAGTTTAGATATGGGAAATTATTCTGACTCATCAGGATAATGTGCATACTCCTAGAGCAGAGCTTTCCAAACTGTGTGTCGGGACACGTTAGTGTGTCGGCTGCAGTGCCTGGGTGTGTCGCGGCTGCTGCTGCCTCCGAGCCCTGCCAGGATTCCACGCAGGTCCTAGTGCCTGCCTTGTGCCCTGCTGTAAGAGTGTGTTGCGAAATGATGCATGTCTAAAAAGGGTGTCATCAACATGAAAAGTTTGGAAAGCTCTGTCCTAGAGTGTTCTGGGAAGTGAGCAGAAGGTCACCATGAGCAGCAGAGATATTGGAGTTTGTCTTATCAGCTCATGCTTTTCCCCTATCTTTCTTATTTTTATGTGCTCTACATGGGGCTACCCCTGAAGAGTATCCGGAAGCTTCAGCTGGTCCAGAGTGCGGCCGCACGGACAGTTATTGGTGCCGTAAAATCGGCTCATGTGACACCTCTGCTGCACGAGCTGCATTGGGTTCCAGTTTGCTTCCGGGTCCAATTCAATGTGTTGGTTATCACCTTTAAAGCCCTACATGGCATGGGACCAGGTTACCTGAGGGACCGTCTCACCCCCAGATCATTGACCGGCCCCACCCGGTCATGCAGAGAGGGCATGCTACAGACCCCATCAACAAAATAACTCCATCTAGCGGGGTCCAGGAGGCGGGCCTTCTCTGCAGTAGCACCCGCCCTTTGGAATATCTTGCCCCCGGAACTGAGGTGGGTTTCCTCGCGCCCGACCTTCCGGAAAGACTTGAAAACCTGGTTCTGCCCCCTTGCTTGGGATGGGAATGCTACTAGTTCCTCCTGGGGGTGGCTGGTGCCATGAAGACCGCCCTATTATTAACATCTATTCCACTTGGATTTTATATTTATTTTATTGATGTTGTAATTTTATATTTATGTTTTTAATTTGTTTTATTGTGAACCGCCCAGAGTCCCCCGGTTGGGGGAGATGGGCAGTAATACAAATTTAAATAATAAATAAATAAATAAATAAATTTTTAGGAGAATCTAGACAGGAGAGTGTACAAAAGAAGAAGCTGTTTGAAGCTGCACAATCTTCAGGAGACATGCAGACATAGACAAGGAGGCAAATATCATGATGACCTACAAGATATGTGCCATGTTTCTGTTCCTGCCAGAAGAGGATTCCAGCTATGCTTGCACCAGGTCCAAGCTCATTACATTGCTGGAGGAGAAAGTGGAGGGTCTAGAGCAAGGGTCAGAAACTGCGGCTCGCGAGCCACATGCGGCTCTTTGGCCCCTTGAGTGTGGCTCTTCCAACCTCTCTAGTCTGGGGCGTCTAATCTGCCTGCGGCTGCCCCGCGCGCGTTTGTACATGCGCGTGCCCGTGTTTGGCCACCCGCCAGCCGGAGGGACGGAGCCGGGCCCCCTGAATGCTGAGGGGCCCACGGGTCGGGCGTCCCCCAGCTCCCATCCGTGGGGCTGCTCCGCCTTTGCCAGCCCTGAGCCTCGCTGCCCTGGACCTTGTTTGAGGAAAGCGTGTGGGGCCGCGGCGCAGGAGGCGCAAGCGGAGGCCGGGGAGCTGCGGCCGCCGCCAGATGGGAAGCGGAAAGGCCGGCAGGGGCTGCGGGAGCGAGATGGAGCTGCCCCTTCCGTGGCCGGAGCAGGCGAGGGCTGCGGCGTCCCGTCGCTGCAGGTTCTCCCGCTCCGCTCGGGAGGCGTGCCGTCCCTGCGCCCCTTCGGGTGCAGCCGCATCTTGCCGGCAGTGCGCGGAGGCCGGGACCTGGGTGTGTGTTATTTCAGTTACCAACACCTAATCGTTAGGCAATCAGGGTATTTAGTGCAGAAGTTGTATTTAATGACTCATCATATTGCTTGAGAAATATTTAACAGAAATATGACGCAGCCACTCGTTCAGTCCGCACGGGCCAACTGAACCTCCTTGCCGGAGGACGAGTGGCAGCGGGGCCGGGGGAAGCGCCCCCTGAGATGGTCGCGAGTGGAGTGGAAGGCGGGACGCTAAACTTCTCCACAGCGCTCCTTCTGCAGACAATACTAGATTAAAGTTGAGAATTTGGGGCTGATAAATACTAAGGGCACAACGCAGAGGAAGCAACTCACAAACAGCTGCTCTTTTTGTGAGAAAGTCGTCCCGGGAGGCACAAAACAAAGACGGACCGTCGGGGTTGGGGAGGAGCTCTGCCGGGGGATTTTGCAGAGGGGAGATTTCCAAGGGGCGCTGAGGAGAAGGTCTTCACGAAGGACCCCGGGGGAGGAGGCGGGGCGACGCTTCGCTCGCCGCCCGCCCGTCGCAACTTACCCGGACCCCGGGGGAGGTGGCGGGGCAACGCTTCGCTCGCCACCCGCCCATCGCAGCTTACTCGGACCCCGGGGGAGGTGCAGTGGCGGACGTGGCGGGGCAGGCGTGGCAGCGGGCATGGTGTGCGTGGCGGTGGCGGGCACTGCAGTGGGCGTGGCGGGCATGGCGGCAGCAGGCCCTAAGTGTGCGCGATTGGCTCCCACCCGCAAACCCCGCCCCTTCCACGCGATTGGCTCCCACCCTCAAACCCCGCCCCCTGGCTCTCGAGCATGTCAAAATGGCCCCTGGCATAAAAAAGTTTGCCGACCCCTGGTCTAGAGGCATGTCTGGTGACACTGAGACTCATCTGGAAACATGAGGAGTTTCTGGACAAGGCAGGAGGGTGACTGCAAAATGAACACAGGAAGAAGGAGACTCCTACAAAGAAAACATGAATCTCAGAGGAGGAGGGTTGGCTGCATGTAACTCAGAGGACCAAGAGATTGTTGCTGAAGCTGCACCATCAATTTCAGGTCCTCTCCCAGGGGTTGACCCACCGATGTGTGAGGAAGGGATGGGAAGGAGAGAAGCTCAGGCTTCCTCAGAGGTGAGGAATCCCACGGCTGTCCAAGGAGGAAAAAGCCTGTGGTGGAGATGGGCAACTTGCTGCTGAGAGGAACCGCTATCTGCAGATCAGACATAATTTCAAGGGGAGAGTATTGTCTGCCAAGTGCAAAGATCCAGAATATGATGAAGAGGCTGACCTGACTAATCAAACCTACTGACCGTTATCCCTTTCTTGTTTCATGTTGGAATAAATGACACTGTCAAAAAGAACCTGGAAAACTATTGAAGGACAGCAAAAACTAGTCAGGAAAGCAAAAGAGTTTGGAGCACAGGCGGCACTTTTGTCCATAATTCCAACTGAAGATCATGGCCTGAGGGAGGAACGGACGATTCTGAAACTGAACTGCTGGTTGAGGGGAAGGTATCCTTGAGAAAACTTTGGATTTCTGGACCGTGATCTACATTATCTATAGGAAGGGCTTCTGGTGAGGATGGGCTGAATTTCACAAAAACTGAGAAAAATGTTTGGAAGACACCTTTCTCAAGTCACCTGGTGGGTTTTAAACTAAATCTGGAGGTATAAGTAGTGGGGGGAAATTTTTTAGATAGGAATGGAAAGCCCAATACACCCAAGTATCTGCTCCTTGGCTCAAAGACTAATTATGAAACTATGCCGAGGTTTTGCAAATGTTATGTATACTGTAGCACAAAATAAGGCACATTCCCATACTTTGAAACAGACTAGTAGCACACTTAACCAAAAAGGGAGCTGTTAATGCAGAGCTTTCCAAACTTTTCATGTTGGTGACACACTTTTTAGACATGCATCATTTCACGACACACTCTTACAGCAGGGCACAAGGCAGGCACTAGGACCTGCGCGGAATCACAGCAGGTTTGGAGGCAGCAAGGCACAAGGCAGGCACTAGGACCTGCGTGGAAGCCAGGAGGCAGCAGCAGCCGCGACACACCCAGACACTGCAGCCGACACACTAACGTGTCCCGACACACAGTTTGGAAAGCTCTGTGTTAATGGATAAGGTGAAAGGTGTAGCTCAGGATGACTGATAGTCAATGGGAAGAGTTCTAACCTGCCAGCAGGAAGTAAACTTAGTGATAAGAAATAATAAAATATTTATTTATTACATGTTTATTCTGCTATAATTATATAAGACTCCTAGTGAGTTTTTGTTGTTTATTCGTTCAGTCGTTTCCGACTCTTCGTGACTTCATGGACCAGTCCACGCCAGAGCTTTCTGTCGGCTGTCACCATCCCCAGCTCCCCAATGGTTGAGTCCGTCACCTCCAGAATACCATCCATCCATCTTGCCCTTGGTCGGCCTCTCTTCCTTTTGCCTTCCACTTTTCCTAGCATCAGCTTCTTCTCCAGGGTATCCTGTCTTCTCATTATGTGGCCAAAGTACTTCAGTTTTGCCTTTAATATCATTCCCTCAAGTGAGCAGTCTGGCTTGATTTCCTTGAGTATGGACTGGTTTGATCTTCTTGCAGTCCAAGGCACTCTCAGAATTTTCCTCCAACACCACAGTTCAAAAGCATCTATCTTCCTTCGCTCAGCCTTCCTTATGGTCCAGCTCTCGCAGCCATAGGTTACTACAGGAAATACCATTGCTTTAACTATGCGGACCTTTGTTGTCAGTGTGATGTCTCTGCTCTTAACTATTTTATCAAGATTTGCCATTGCTCTCCTCCCAAGAAGTAGACGTCTTCTGATTTCCTGGCTGCAGTCAGCGTCTGCAGTAATCTTTGCGCCTAGAAATACAAAGTCTGTCACTGCCTCCACTTTTTCTCCCTCTATTTGCCAGTCATCAATCAAGCTCGTTGCCATAATCTTGGTTTTTTTGAGGTTTAACTGCAACCCAGCTTTTGCACTTTCTTCTTTCACCTTCGTCATAAGGCTCCTCAACTCCTCCTCGCTTTCAGCCATCAAAGTGGTATCATCTGCATATCTGAGATTGTTAATGTTTCTTCCAGCGATTTTAACTCCAGCCTTGGATTCCTCAAGCCCAGCATGTCGCATGATGTGTTCTGCGTACAGGTTGAATAGGTAGGGTGAGAGTATACAACCCTGCCGTACTCCTTTCCCAATCTTAAACCAGTCCGTTGTTCCATGCTCTGTTCTTACCGTTGCTACTTGGTCGTTATACAGATTCCTCAGGAGGCAGACAAGATGACTTGGTATCCCCATACCACCAAGAACTTGCCACAATTTGTTATGATCCACACAGTCAAAGGCTTTAGAATAGTCAATAAAACAGAAATAGATGTTTTTCTGAAATTCCCTGGCTTTCTCCATTATCCAGCGGATATTGGCAATTTGGTCTCTAGTTCCTCTGCCTTTTCTAAACCCAGCTTGTACAGCTGGCAATTCTCGCTCCATGAATTGCTGGAGTCTACCTTGCAAGATCTTGAGCATTACCTTACTGGCATGTGAGATAAGTGCCACTGTTCGATAGTTTGAACATTCTTTAGTGCTTCCCTTTTTTGGTATGGGGATATAAGTTGATTTTTTCCAATCTGATGGCCATTCTTGTGTTTTCCAAATTTGCTGGCATATGGCATGCATCACCTTGACAGCATCATCTTGCAAGATTTTAAACAGTTCAGCTGGGATACCGTCATCTCCTGCTGCCTTGTTATTAGCAATGCTTCTTAAGGCCCATTCAACCTCACTCTTCAGGATGTCTGGCTCTAACTCACTGACCACACCGTCAAAGCTATCTCCAATATTATTATCCTTCCTATACAGATCTTCCGTATATTCTTGCCACCTTTTCTTGATCTCTTCTGCTTCTGTTAGGTCCTTGCCATCTTTGTTTTTGATCGTACCCATTTTTGCCTGGAATTTACCTCTGATGTTTCTAATTTTCTGGAAGAGGTCTCTTGTCCTTCCTATTCTATTGTCTTCTTCCACTTCCGCATATTGCTTGTTTAAAAATAATTCCTTATCTCTTCTGGCTAACCTCTGGAATTTTGCATTTAATTGGGCATATCTCCCCCTATCACTGTTGCCTTTTGCTTTCCTTCTTTCTTGGGCTACTTCCAGTGTTTCAGCAGACAGCCATCTTGCCTTCTTTTTCTTTGGGACGTTTTTTGTTGCCGCCTCCTGAACAATGTTGCGAACTTCTGTCCATAGTTCTTCTGGGACCCTATCTACTAAATCTAGTCCCTTAAATCTATTCTTCACCTCCACTGCATATTCCTTAGGAATATTAGTGAGCTCATATCTAACTGATCTGTGGGTCTTCCCTATTCTCTTTAGTCTGATTCTAAATTTTGCAATAAGAAGTTCGTGATCTGAACTACAGTCAGCTCCAGGTCTTGTTTTTACCGACTGTATAGATGTCCGCCACCTTTGGCTGCAAAGGATGTAGTCAATCTGATTTTGGTGTCGACCATCTGGTGAAGTCCATGTATAAAGTCGTCTTTTAGGTTGTTGGAAGAGAGTGTTTGTTATGCACAGTGAGTTGTCTTGGCAAAATTCTATCAGCCTATGTCCTGCTTCATTTTGTTCTCCCAGACCATGCTTGCCTGTAATTCCAGGTGTCGTCTGACTACCCACCTTAGCATTCCAGTCTCCTGTAATGAAAATAACATCTCTTTTTGGTGTATTATCTAGTATGTGCTGCAGATCCTCATAGAACTGATCTACTTCTGCTTCTTCAGCATCTGTGGTTGGGGCATATATTTGGATCACTGTGATGTTAAATGGTTTCCCCTGAATTCGAATTGAGATCATTCTATCGTTTTTTGGATTGTATCCAAGTACTGCTTTAGCCACTTTATTATTAATTATGAAGGCTACTCCATTTCTTCTGTGGTCCTCTTGTCCACAGTAGTAGATCTGGTGGTCATCTGATGTGAAGTGGCCCATCCCAGTCCATTTCAGTTCACTGACACCTAAAATGTCTATATTTAATCTTGACATCTCACCAATAACCACATCCAATTTGCCCTGGCTCATAGATCTTACATTCCAGGTTCCTATGGTGTGTTGATCTTTAGAACATCGGATTCGTCGTTCACCACCAGCACCGTCGGCCGCTAGCCGTCCTTTCGGCTTTGAGCTAGCTGCGTCATCACATCTGGGGCTAGTTGAACGTATCCTCTGTTCCTCCCCAGTAGCATTTTGACCATCTTCCGACCTGGGAGTCCCATCTTCCGATGGTATACCGACATATCTTTGGTTGTACTGATCCATTTAGTTTTCATGGCAAGAATACTGGGGTGGGTTGCCATTACCTTCCCCAGGGATCGTATTTAGTCTGACCTCTCTGCCACGACCTTCCCGTCTTGGGTGTCCCTTCACGGTTTAGCTCATGGTTTCATTGAGGTGCTCAAGCTCCAGCACCACGACAAGGTAACGATCTCCTTTGCTGGGGTCCTAGTGAGTAACAGTACTAATATAAAAAGGAATACAATAAGACATAAATAACATCAGTTACAATAAAAGATCTGGTCTTGTTGGACTTGTGTTAATCACTTGCCCTTCTATCCATGTAAATTCTGAGTACTGATTTTGTTGCCTTTCAGTAAGGCTTTGTTCAGCTCCACTAGCTTGGTACAGTTTTGTGTTATAGTATCTATTCTGTAGTAACACGAATGAATTGTAGGCAGGCTCAGTGTGAGGCAAGAGGGAGTAGTAGATAACAGCTCTATTTCCTGAGCCTCCATCCTGCGTATGTCTCTGTCCTTCCCACTCCCACCAAATTTGCAACTGACCTTACTTTGAAAAAAGCAAAGCAGCTCTGTCCATCTCTTAATACAGTGCATCCTTCTTGCTGCAGTTATTTCAGTCTGACTCAGCAATTCCTCCGTGTTCACAAATGGACCATGAGAAGATCTGTGCAGCGTGGAGAGTTTGGGAGCACCAATTCATCAGAAATCCTCTGTGGTTCTAGGGAAGTCCGGAGAGTTGGTTCCGTTCTAGTTGTTCTGCTCTGCTTTTTTAATGAAGGAATTTCAGCTGATTAAGAGCACATGCTTTGTGTAGATAAAGTGCCAGGTTCAGAGTCTAACATTTTCAATTTAGAAGACCAAGGAGTAGGAGATGTGAGTTGTCTTTGCCTGAGTACAGACCATCCCTATATTGTGACCTGATATAAATAAAACTTAACAGATCTCAGTTGCAAAAATCCAGATGACCTCTAGATGGCAACAAAAGGTCACTGCTTTTTGTATCTCTTTTACAGCACAGATTGGATCACCCTAATAAAAGGCAGTGAGTTACACAAAACTTCTTGCTTAGAGTTTGCTTCTCTTCCATGTGCAATAAACTCACACTAGAGGGCTCTACATCAAGTAAAATTTGGGTATTTTCAGTGGCAAATATTTTTCTATATGTCAATTACCATATCTGGGCTGCAAAATTGGGGATGACGACTAGATAGCAGGAAGGAGATACTGTAGCTTGAATCATGGTGTAGATTCAATGATGTAGCTTGAATCATTATGTTCATCCAGGTGGAATTGTCTGTAGCTTGAATCATGTCAACTGGATTTCTATTTTCTCAGTGGAAACATTTCACTTCTTATGAGCGAAACGTTTCCACTGAGAAAATAGAAATCCAGTTGACATGATTCAAGCTACAGACAATTCCACCTGGATGACTGAGAACCTTCATAGACAGGAAGGAGATACAGAAAACTGAAACTCTTTGCTGCCACCTAGTGGTCATCCCCGTTTTTGCAGCCCAGATATGAAAGCCCCACTTTCAGTACCCACCAGACTTCCTGCTCCACCTGACTTGGATTAAAAAACAAAACAACAAAGAAATCATTACAGCTATGAATTGGCCTGGCTATATGCTACAAATCACAGTACCAGCCTGCAGCAGCTTTTTTAAAAAATGCCTTTGGGCCCCAAAAAGATCCATTATACTTGCTGCAGTCCTGTGTTTTGTATGGAAGGATGCCCAAATGATGGTGGTGGGGATGGTGGGGAGGACAAAGGTAGGCCACAGTTTTAGAGAGCATCCTGAGGGGCCCTGAGAGGTGGCAGACAGTAATTTCACATGCTTTCCAGTAGTTTGTGATTGGTTATGTCCATTGTTGAGAGCCAGTTTGGTGTAGTGGTTAAGGCACCAGATTAGAAACTGGGAAACCTGTGAATTCTAGTCCCATTTTAGGCATGAAGCCAGCTGGGTGACCTTGGGCCAATCACACACACTCAGCTGTAGGAAGAAGGCAGCAATGGCAAACCACTTCTGAAAATGTTGCCAAGAAAACTGCAGGGACTTGTCCAGGCACTTGCCAGGAGTCAATACTGATTCGAAGGCACACAGGCACAACATGATCTAAATATGCTCATTGGCTTAAAGAAATTGCCCACCCTCTGCCTTAGTACTAACAATAAAAACATTATGCAATATTCTGTCTTATCTAGGAGCGCTCCAAGCCTATCACCAAGCAGAAGTCTTTTGTTTTACCTGGGTGTTCTTCTAAGGCAGCAGATTATTGTGTTTGGAGATATTTCTGCATCTGCTAATTTTTGTTAGGCCTGCCGTATCTGGCCTGCAAGAAGTCTTTGCTCCCATCTCCTGGTTGCCTGGATTTTTGCAGCTAAGATATGGTATGCTAAAATCCTGTCCTTGTTTGTAGAAAATGTATTCGTCTGTAAGAAATCAGCTCTCTATGCCTAGAGATTAATGAAGTTCTTAACAATTCCTCAAAATTTCATGTTTGAATTGCTCATCACACATTCCATTATGTTCTGACCTTCCCTGTCACAGTCATCACATTCTGGAAAGTTTGCTATGGATATGATACATTGGGGTGACTAACATTCTAAAAATACTTTTCTGCACCATTTCTCAAGATCAATCCACATGTTACACAGTGGTGGCTGGATTTGTCTTAGCTGCGAAGTACACATTTCTCAGGGAGTTGCATGGATGTTCCTAACAAAAGTATACATTTTGAAAAATGCATTAAAAACTCAATATGGTTTGATTGATTTTTTTACCTTTAAGTGTTGGTCCTTAGCTACATTAAGTCCTTATCCAGAAGAAAAGCAATATACAAATACATGACATGACATGACATGACAACACATAACATAATGGATATATGTAGGCATTCCTAAATGGATATTGCATATTATATTATATTAAATTCATATTGTAGCATTTAAATTATACCTTTATATTTGCACATGTTTATAATATTATGGACACATGTTAAAAATGTAATGTAAAGGATCCCATTATGCTTCTCATTTATGGGCAGTTACTATAAAAATAATTTAGATTAGTGTTGTTAGATCAGTATTTTAGCCAATATCTTGATTATAATCCATTTCCATCATACTTATTGTATAGAAATAGATGAGAGTTCATCTGCTTCATTCCAACTGCTTGTTAGCACATATTTACGTGCTCTCTTTCTGTTGCAACAGTGGCTCAACTCTGCCCTCATTAATTAGTGACAATAATGTGTGCTTATCCTTGTGTGAGATAAGCAAGCCTATTACATAGGTAAAAGCGATATGTGACAGCAAGGTAGCAGTGAAGGAAACTGGAAGAATTATACTGTGGAAATTTTTTACTTATTTTATTTATTGTGATATTTATACCCCGCCTATCCCCTCCCTAATGGAGGACTCTAGGCGGCTTACATCAACAATCCTTTTATACAATTATACAATTCACCGCGCGTGAAGGGAGGGGGTAAGGGAACCGACTCTTCTAAGGCTCCGGACTACAATTCCCAAGATGCCTTGAGCCGGCTGCTGACTTCCTGTAGATGTTACTTCCGGGTTCGTCGTCACCACCGCCATTCGATCTTCCTCCGATCTTTTTCTCCTCCAGTGGAACCGACTTCCCGACAGGACGCCAGCAAATTTTCCCACTTAAGGTGGTACCCATTTATCTACTTGCTAGGCTTTCGAACTGTTGGGTTGACAGGAGCTGGGACTAGCAACGAGAGCTCACCTCGTTGCGCGGGGGGTTCGAACTGCCAACCTTCTGATCGGCAGTCTACAGCTCAGCAGTTTAACCTGCTGAGCCACTGCGTCCCCTAAATACACATGTTATTTAACTCCACAGCAGCCATGTTGCCTTCATGCTAATCTTCGGGGGGGGGGGTTATACTTATTATTTCTGGCATTCATATGTTTTCTTGTCACATAGTTCTCTGCATGGCTTGTAACAAATAAGCACAAGTGCAATTTAAATATGAAACAGAATACAGAATCATACAATGGGGGTGCATCAAGGAGGCTTTGGACAACTTATAACATAACTGAGATTCCACTAGTGAAAAGACCTTCTCCGTGGTAGTTTCCTGCTTCAGCGTTGTTTGAGAGGTCACTCAGAGGCTCTGTTCTCATGAAATACTTAACCCTGGTTAATTTACTCATTTCTATTGAGCAAGCAATTGCCTAGGTTTGACCAAGAGGTCTGCAATCCTTCTGAGCATCTTTGGAATCTTAGGAACATGTTCTGGCTGCTCTTGCAAATGGTTGTTGGGAAGGTGGAGGGATGACCCATTCAGCTGCCTTGGGGAAATACAGCCCATTACAAAGCCCCAATTGACTGAAATGCCATTGGCTACTTCCTCCCCTCTGCTTCCACTTACCTTTGCCTCTTTTCTGGGTAGATGGGTGCATTTACAGCAAAACATTGGGCTGCACCCACCCATCAAGCTTTTGAGGTCTAAAGGGGGCCCGGGGGAAATTCGGGTACTTTGTTTTATTGGGTGCCAGTTTCCTAATACATACATACATTACATTGTTGGAATTATCAGGGGTCAACTCAGCATTGTCTCATAAGCATAAGGGGGGTCCTTTCTAGTAAACACATCTCTATTGTGCTAGTGGGATGTCACATGGGTCACCTGATTTCCACTTCCTCCTCCTTGAGTTTGGAGGATTAACATTCTCCATTACTCTTTGGGCACACCTGCAAGCAGGAGGAGCTGCAGAATGCAGCTCTCGTCTTTACATCTTGTTTGCACGCAGATCTACTATGAATCTACTTGTATCCAGATCTACTGAATAAATGTAAGCTATCTCTATTTTTTTCTTCATCTAACTATGGTGTGAAGACTGAATTTATTTCTGAATGTAATTAAACTTAATGTGCAAGTCCCTTCTGGTTCACGCTTCTACTTTGCAAGATTGTTGTTAGCTGCTTGGAGTTCTTTTATTAACCTTCAAAACTCCATCATGCATTGCATTGCATTGCATTGCATTGCATTGCATTGCATTGCATTGCATTGCATTGCATTGCATTGCATTGCATTGCATTGCATTGCATTGCATTGCATTGCATTGCATTGCATTGCATTGCATTGCATTACATTACATTACATTACATTACATTACATTAATCCCTTTTGGGAGAAGCAGTTATGGAAAGTAAATAGTGAAGAATCAGTGGGTAAAAGAAATTAAAGACAGCAGATAAGAAAAAAAAACAGGAATTTAATCCAACACCACTCACTGTGCCTCTCAGTCTGTCTGTACCTTTCTGCTACCATCACATGTGTGTGTGGCTGACCAGACTGCAATTCAGTGTGCCATGTGAACACAGCCACTGTAAGATCTCAAGAAGATTTTCAGGTTTAGCTCCCTTCATAAAGGAGAAAATGCTCTTTCAGATAACCAGTTTCAAAGTTATTGAGCTGTTCCTGTGGCTGGGGGTGGGGGGTGGGGTGGGATGTTGAAGATGCCTTTTGAAAACTGCTGCATCATGAGAATTGTAGTAGAAAATTAAAATTGCAACTTCTAGGCTCAGCCACAGAGAGCAAGTATCATTGGCAGGTTCCTGGCAGCTGCCCCAGGACGTTGCATTCTGCTGCAGGGTCAGTCATAGCTATCTATTGCTCCTGTCCCCTCCTGCTTGTTATTTCTCTTGATACTTCAGCTAAGACATCCTCCAGTGGCTGCCATTCACTGTGGGCAGCCTGCCATATGGAAGTCTCACAAGTGACAAGATCTCCAGCTGAGGTGGAAGCAACCGAGAAGAATGTCGAGGAGCCCCTGCCAAGACTCAAAGCATCTTTGTTTTTTAGGGACTTGCAGAGCAAATCCTGTGTCAGATAAAATTAAGCTTCAGTGGACAAAATTCTGGGCACAGTACTGTATTCACAGTTCTGTGAATGGTTGTTGGGAAGGTGGAGTGTTGATCCTAAATCTTCCTTGGGCTATAGGAGTAGGTAATGGTTTCTGGCCAGAGGTCTGACACTCACCTCCTAGACTGGCAGGAGGCTGCAGAAGGCCTTCCAGTGACATGAACATTCTAGTCTGAGTTTACATGACTTTTGGAATTTGGTGGGATTAAAGAGTAGCAGCAATTGCATTTTGCCTCACATAAGCTTAGTAAACCCATTTCCAGGCTTATTCTGGCATTTTTCAAGTTCTTATTTTGATCATGTCACTGACAATGTTACATTTATCTCCCTATTTATCTCCCTATTTATCTTGTCTGTTTTTAACCCAAGTTATGGATTTGGGGGATCAGATGCCACTCAGAGTCCATTTGATTAGAACAGTTCATAAGCTAAGGAAGTAAGAGGAAGGAAGGAAGGAAGGAAGGAAGGAAGGAAGGAAGGAAGGAAGGAAGGAAGGAAGGAAGGAAAGATTGCACTGTTAAAAATCAACCATTGTGGTTGCTGAATTTTGACATAATATCCCAGGTACTTTGAGCCTCTAAACAAGGTGCTGTATGCAATCCATGGGCCACAAGTTGGCCAACCTTGCCAAAATCCCAATAATTTTAGAGATTCATGAGAACTGTTAGTTCCCTTGCCATATCTTTAGCTAGAGTTAATTGTTATGTAGATTCCACAATCTGTTACCATCTAGGTATGTTGGACCAACTCCTTAAGTTCCCAGCCAACCTGGTCAAAGGCAATTGTTGAGAATGGCAAGATTTTCTTTTATTGAGTCAATTTCCATTTGGAGAAGGAAATACTGGTGGTTATACATTCTGTTCTAGCAAAAGCAATCTGGATGACTGGTAGTTCACTTTCCATAAAGCTTAATTAATTTTTCAGAATATAATTAAAACACAAAATACAGAATATAGAACAGATAGAAATAGAATACAAGTCTAAAAAAGAAACAAGAAAAACTAAAGCAGTGCAAGAATAGACAGAAAAACATAAAAGACAGGTGACTTCCGACCTTCTCCAACACAGATATAAAAGCACCTAAAAGCTAATCTCTTGCTATTAATTAATCATTTAGTAACATTATTTCTCTAAAATCAAACCATTTAATCATCAAAACCCACGGATGACTGGTTTTTCAGACTGTTTCCTTTTCTATCTGTTTTGGCATACAGACCTCAGCTAGTTAGACCAGTTTTACTGTGTCCTTCCACCTCATGAAGGAGAATGACCTCATTATTATGACGGCCTATGTAATCTCCTAGTAACTGCCCATTAATTAGCATGACTTGTTAATAGGCTAGCCATGCCAAAACCAAAGGGACATTTTGAACTGGATTGCCAAATAAATTTTAATAATTTTGGAGACCAGGTAAATCTTGTCTCAGAGCCAGTTTGGTGTAGTGGTTAAGGCATCAGGCTAGAAACCGGGAGACTCTGAGTTCTAGTCCCGCCTTAGGCACGAAGCCAGCTGGGTGACCTTGGGCCAGTCACTTTCTCT
The DNA here is from genome assembly GCA_023362775.1 of Charina bottae. Taxonomy (NCBI): domain Eukaryota; kingdom Metazoa; phylum Chordata; class Lepidosauria; order Squamata; family Charinaidae; genus Charina; species Charina bottae. The sequence continues at coordinate 23,036,305 of JALMGJ010000017.1, forward strand.
CAGCCCTAGGAAGAAGGCAATGGCAAACCACTTCTGAAATCTTGCCAAAAAACCTGCAGTCAGCACTGATTTGAAGGCACCAACAAAAAAAAAAACTTGTCTCATTTCTTCATGACAATTTTCATCCGCCAAAATACCCATGCTACAAAACCTTTTGAGGCAGAGGAGGCTTTTTCTTCCTTTGAAGTTGGCTTTAAATAATACCATGCCAGGGCCCATCTCAATAAACCCTCTAAGGTCACATCAGTTCTTACTGACAGTAATGTAGTTGAGAATCTTTAGCAATGAAGTTTGCTAGTTGAAGACTAGATAATGGTTAAATCATACATTCTGCCATTAGCTTTAGAATGACCCATACATTTTTAGTAAAACATGGCAGGTACAACTAAAAATATCAGGCATATGCATTCCGAAATGCTGAACAAATATTAGCAGAAGTGGATTTTTGTTTTCTTTCTTAGAATGAAGGTGAAAACAGTTTTGTCAAACAGAGTTCTATGGGAAAAGATAAGAAGAAACAAATAAGAGCATACCAATATTTTCTGCAGAAAATATATTATTTTGCCTAGCACCTATCTGCAGGAAATGGATGCAAGAAATAACTGAAAGATGGCCCAGATTTCACTCCTTGTACAGGCTGAAGAAGTCTGAAGAAAAAGCAAGTTTATGACAAAAACAATTTGGCAAGGGGGAAGAAGAGGGAATATCTGTCTCACAGAGACAATCTGTTTTGTTGAATTGTAGAATCGTAATTGTAAGTTTTGCTATACATTCCAAAAGAGGGGGAAAAGAACATGGATGCTTTAATATTCACAGTATAAAACGTATTTACTGTAAAACACTTCCAGATTTTTAAAATGAGATATTATTATTATTATCATCATTATCATATATAATAATAATAATAATAATAATAATAATAATAATAATAATATTGTATCAGGGAATGGCATTCACTATCCATAATCCTGAGGATACATTTTTGTAGGACATACCTATGTTGCAAGTAAGTAAGTAAATCTTAAACTTAGGAAGAAATATTTAAGTTCTTAGTTGTAGTTCTGGCTTTATTTTGTTGTAATCTTTTTATATTTAATGCTTCTTTTATTATTTTATTTTATAATTTCATCATTTTATTTTATTATTATATTTTATTGTATTTTATTGCATTCTTATGTTATGACCTGTGGTTACAACAATAAACTTTACTTACTTACCTATGTTGCAGATTTCAAACTGTTTAATAGCCATTTCACTTTCACAATTAGCCTTGGAAATTGTAGTTCCAAGAGGAAAGCAAGGGATCTCTATAAGAAACTGCCATTTCTAAAAGATTTTGAGAGAATTCATGATAGGGATTATTCTGAAGATATAAACTAGCTTTAATGCCTATGGCATTAAACCTTGCAATGGTTCTTGATCTCATTATTACAATAGCCAATATGATATGCTATTCTAAATGCCCATTAAAAGGTAACGGTAAAGGTTCCCTCCGCACATTTGTGCAGTTGTGTCCGACTCTAGGGGCCGGTGCTCATCTCTGTTTGTTAGCTGAAGAGCCAGCATTGTCCGAAGACGCTTCCGTGGTCATGTGGCCAGCATGACGCACGCGGAACGCTGTTACCTACCCACCAAAGTGGTACCTATTAATCTACTTGCATTTGCATGCTTTTGAATTGCTAGGTTGGCAAGAGCTGGGGCTAGTGCGGGAGCACACTCCGTCACACAGGGCTAGGGATTCGAACCTCCGAACTTGCGATCTTCCGATCAACAAGCCTGGTGTCTTACCCGCTGAGCCACCACGCCCCTAAATGCCCATTAAATAGCACCAATTGTCAGTAACCTTCCCCATAAAGGGAAGTTTTGAATCCTTTAGTTCAGGTTCAAGAAACATTCGGCCCTAGATGTTTTTGGACTAAGGCCACATTTACATGTTCCCCCTAACGTTGGCTTGAGGATGCATCACTACTTATTCCTTTAGGTCATGCCCTCATGACACAGCCTACCTCTCATCCTTCACCCCTAGCCAAAGCTGCCTAATATCAGAATATTCTGATCTAGGGCGAAAGTGGCATTTCCCCCTTTCTGCTAACAAAAGCCTAGCTATATGTACGATTGTGTGGTGCTTTGGCAGCCATTGAGGGGATAGTGTGGAAGGGGCACATGATAGAGGGCAGTATACTCCTACAACTTTTGGAATGTCATTGTTCCTGGCCCTCTCTCGTTTTCTGCTGATTCTTTTAACATAGGAACCTTCCTCTAATAGAGTACATGGGTTGATCTGCATGACCAGCTTGCCCCAGTACAAGGACAAGAAACCTGACTGTTTCTCAAGGGCAGGAGTGCTGCTCTACCCTTGCACAGTTCACCAAGAAGTCAACTTCCATTCATCTTTTCTTGCTGCTATCAAAAGTAGCATTTTCTGAGTTGTGTTGGCACAAGCAACGTTAGCCAGTTTGCCTGCTGCGCTTCATTTCATTGAATGCAACACATTGTGCACTGTGAGGAACACCCCCTCTCCTCTGGTAACTGGTTGCTGCCCTCCATGGGACCATGAACATGGGCCTTTCTTTTTTTTTTTAAGACCAGGTAAAACTGGCAAGCATTCTACCAGTGTCTCCTAGCCCAACTGGCAGGGAGAACAGTGAAACTGTGCTGTTTTCCTTTTTTTTCCACCTGTCTACCAATGGATGCAGTAGATGGGAAGGTATCAAGCATGTGGGGAAGTCAGCAGATGAGGACTCATATAAGGTATATCAATGAAAAGCACCCACAAAAAAGAAAGAATGCCGCTTGCATTCCTGGCATGGAGGGGAGGGGAATCCACCACTCGGTAAGCACTGTCGGGGGAAAAAATCACTGGTGAAGTGTCTCTAATCTCTATTGCATTCTGGAAGCAGCAAACAATTGCAAAGTTATTATCTCTGCTGTGCAGAGGCCTGGAAAATGCATCCGTTCCTGCAGAATCAAATGATCTGAAACTGACCCAAGCTGATGAGGAAGGAGATAAGGCTGAAATATCCTGGTATTCCTTTTCCACAGACTGTCACGGCTGATTCATGATCAACACCCTGAGTCAGCATCCTCTGAAATAATCTCAAGGTAGAAGGAAACAGGCCTCAGTTAACTAAATGGAAGTTGCTAAATACAGCAATTCTGACGGGGGAGGGATGGCCTTTTTCTGTGATCCTTCCTAATGCCTGTTATTACTTGTCCAGATTTTATTTATTTATTTATTTATTATTTAAATCTATATGACCGCCCAACTCCCCCAACGGGGGACTCTGGGTGGTTTACAATAAAACCAAGGTTAAAATTTGCTGAACAATTCTGGAAAAACTGGGTTCATGGGAATATTGAGCTTTCTGTGCAACCAGAGGCTATTCACCCAGCTTTCAAAGGATAACACGTAACTAGTGATCCCAGTAGGCGCAAAGATTACTGCAGATGCTGACTGCAGCCAGGAAATCAGAAGACACCTACTTCTTGGGAGGAGAGCAATGGCAAATCTTGATAAAATAGTTAAGAGCAGAGACATCACACTGACAACAAAGGTCCGCATAGCTAAAGCAATGGTATTCCCTGTAGTAACCTATGGCTGCGAGAGCTGGACCATAAGGAAGGCTGAGCGAAGGAAGATAGATGCTTTTGAACTGTAGTGTTGGAGGAAAATTCTGAGAGTGCCTTGGACTGCAAGAAGATCAAACCAGTCCATACTCCAGGAAATAAAGCCAGTCTGCTCACTTGAGGGAATGATATTAAAGGCAAAACTGAAGTACTTTGGCCACATAATGCGAAGACAGGATACCCTGGAGAAGAAGCTGATGCTAGGGAAAGTGGAAGGCAAAAGGAAGAGAGGCCGACCAAGGGCAAGATGGATGGATGATATTCTGGAGGTGACGGACTCAACCATGGGGGAGCTGGGGATGGTGACGGCCAACAGGAAGCTCTGGCGTGCGCTGGTCCATGAAGTCACGAAGAGTCGGAAGCGACTGAACGAATAAACAACAAGTGATCCCAGATTTCAGTGCTGAAATCATTGCCTCAATAAAAAGAATAAATCCAGCTTCCTCTGACTTTAAATACTCAGAGGTTTGGCTGATGCTGTTCTGTGGTGGCTTTCACACTGCCAGGAACTTTTTGACAGATGGCAGTTATGTCCCATGCTAATGAACCACACAGCACTCCACTCCCCCCACCCCACCCCCACCCCCCACCCCAGTACATGAGAAATAGGGCTGTTCCCCACAGTCTCCCACGCACAACTAGCTGGAAATGAAGCCAGTTTTAAAAATCCCTTTCTGGATTTCAACCCAGTCCTCCACATTAGCCACAGTGATGCACTTCTAGTTTTGCTCCATTAATGTACATATGAAATTAAAAATTTTGTGCCCCAAATATATCAGAGTCCTGCTACATTTTGTCCTTGCTTCTCATCTACTCTAGGTCATCTTTTCCCAACCTGGTATCTTTCAGATCCCCAAAACATCTGGAAGATGCCAAGTTGGGAAAGATTAGTCTTTCTCATTCCTGCCTCAGTTGGGAAAGACCTGGCTTATTCCAGCACAAAAGATATTTCAGATGCTGGAACATATTCAGAAACACTTCAAAATTGCTTTTTGTTTTTTATGATTAATATTTGGTCTTGGATAAAGTGGTCTTTTGGTTGTTTTGTTTTCGCTGCTATTTGGAATATATTTTTGTCTCATTATTTTGCTAGTTTATTAGTTTATTAGTTGATTATTTGAACTTAGTGTGTGTCTATTAATATTATATTATGTAAAGAAACATTTTTGACTTGTAATTGTTCATAAATAATATTTAACAATTATATGTTATGTTGTGAGCTCTTTTGATGTTGTGAACCATTTTCCAGGATAAAGAGGTATACAAATGGATATTATTACATTTTATTTTCTATTTTATTTTCTATTCACTTAATCTGCACAAAGGTCTTTCTACCTCAAAATTTTTGCCTTCCTGAAAATATGGTATCATTTACCAGCTAGGCTTTGTGACTATTCATCCCTGACTTTAGATTATTTATGAATATATTAAACCATAATAGTCCCAATACACTGTTGAAAGACCTGTCAGGAATAGATTCTCCTGGAGAAAATCTATCTATGTGATCACTAAGCACTGACACCAACTTGATGGCACCTAATCAAGCAATAAAATCCCAATACAGATCCTTGAGGAGACCTCAATACTTGAATCCATCCACTGGCAGCATGCTACAGTAGATAACTACAGTAAGTGATGCAGTCGCTGCCCTGTCTCAGTGCCTGGGGGCTGTGGGGGCCTGGATGGGGAGCAACAGGCTTCAGCTGAACCCTGGCAAGACTGAGTGGCTGTGGATAGATGGCCCCGCGCTATCCGGGAAGTTGTCATCTTTGGTTCTGGATGGCGTGGCACTACCCCATTCGGAACCGGTGCGGAACATGGGGGTCCTCCTAGACTCACGACTCCTGCTCGAAGAGCAGGTGGCAGTCGTGGCTAGGAGGGCCTTTGCGCAGCTTCGGCTTGTGCGCCAATTACGCCCTTTCCTGGACCCGGATGCCCTCCGAATAGTCACTCACGCCCTTGTCATCTCCCATATAGACTATTGCAATGCGCTCTACATGGGGCGACCCTCGAAGAATATCCAGAAGCTACAGCTGGTGCAGAATGCGGCCGCACGGGCAATTTTAGGTGCACCAAGATCAGCACATATAACACGTCTGCTCCGCGAGCTGCATTGGGTGCCGGTTTGCTTCCGGATCCAATTCAAGGTGTTGGTTATTACCTTTAAAGCCCTACATGGCATGGGACCAGGATATCTGAGGGACCGTCTTATCCCCATATCATCGACCCGCCCCACCCGATCATTCAGAGAGGGCTTACTACAGACCCCATCAATAAGGGAATTTCATCTAGTGGGGTCCAGGAGGCGGGCCTTCTCTGTAGTGGCACCCACCCTTTGGAATATCTTGCCCCCAGAGTTGAGGCGGGTTTCCTCCCTCCCGACCTTTAGGAAAGATCTGAAAACCTGGTTCTGCCGCCTAGCGTGGGAAGGGAAAAGTAACAGCTCCTCCTGGGGGTGGTTAATACCATAATGTCCTCCTTATTATTTGAGATACTTGCTGGATTGGATTTTGTATTTATTTATGTTATGTTACTAATTTGTAATTTTATATTTATATTTTAACTTTGATTTTATTGTAAACTGCCCAGAGTCCCCCATTGGGGGAGTTGGGCGGTCATATAAATTTAAATAATAAATAAATAAATAAATAAATAAATAAATAAATAACATATGCTAAGGAAACACTACTTTAAAACTAAAGTTGAATTTAAGCTGCCCCTGCTGAGGCTTGGGGATGAGATGAAGGCAACCTCATGAGGACATGTGATATGAAGATGGTTAGAAGATCACGTTTGTGCTACTGTTGGGAGGACTGAAGCTGAGCCACATATTTGGTGAAAAACGTGAACACAGCAAAGTGAGAAATGAAAGTTATGGTCACTTCTTTTGGCTTTGGGTGGAAGGAAGACAGTTTGAAGGGCAAGTGTATAAATCCTTTGGTTCTTTGGGGCAATAATTAATGGGACAGAATGCCCTTTTCAAAGCCAGCATTCTTCATCCTCCATTACTTAATGTAGAGAAATGACCGATGTTGTTGTTCTGCTTTTTTAACACAGCCTTGGGCAGAACCAGAAAGGAAGAGCATTAGCTCAGTTCTCCTGACCTGAAATGACTTTGTGGAATACGACTGAAGGTTTAATTACAGTGGCTAATGTGGGAGTAAACAACAGCTGTGTGAAAAAAAGGTGTACTTATCAATAATTCCGATCCCTAATAAACTGGCACAACTGGCCATGATCTTAATTATGAATTAGAATGAATTTTCTTTCATTGACTTAGGTTTACTAAAATTATATCTTGCTTTTCCACTAATGAATGGCATTTAAGGTAGTAAGCAATTTTATCCAGTCAATAAAGCCACTCTGGTTGCATCAATCTTTTATGCTCCGATCTTCTGTAATAACCTTCACTATGTCTCCCATGTCCTTCATCTCTCCCTTTGCTCTTTATTTCAGTGGTACTGGCTACTGCATAAAACTAGAGATATTTTGGGGAAATCAAGATGGCAGCAGTGGCACCTGCATCTTCCATCTGTAATGCCAGGCTGAAGACCACCCCACTAGGAAAGGTATTAAGGTCTTTATCCTGCTACTGCTGGCTGGTTAGCAAAGGCTCCCTGTCTACTTAGGGGGGACCAGTGGAGGATATGTCACTCAAGGTTCTCTCAAATGTGGTGCTAGGATGGGGGAGTATTTAATTTGATCCACATTTTAAGTGACCAACTGAATTCACACTTTCTGAACTAATCTAGCTGAATCCATATCCCAAGCTGATTTTTTCCTATGACTCGGCCTTTTTGCCAAGCAAATACTGTAGGAAACATGTAAGATACTAATCAGACCATCTAAATTATTGATCAATGAGTCTTCCTTGGAAGGTCCTAAAGTTGGCCAAGAGTAAAAGCCAGGCCCTGACATGGTGTCCTGGGATATTGCCCTGAAAATTTAGTAAAAGATTAAGCTCCTTTATTGGTGAGTCTAGGTAACTAATTTTAGTAAGTTTTAATTAGTAAAATCTTTGTACATTAAACTAAAGCTGACCATTTCTGACTCTTCTCTGTATTCTTTAATAAAAGTTAAAGAATTGGGGACAGGATAGATGTAGTCTTTTTGCCTAGCCTGAGAAGTGGTCCAGCCCACATGCCAGACCGCTCAGCATACACAGTTGCCCACTTCTTCAGAAGAGAAGAGGAAAGCTGTGGGGGGAAAGGTCCTTTCCTTATCTAGAAAGACTTGGATTCTAGCATCTTCAGAATGAGGGTTCCTATTTATAAACAACACAAATGGTGGCAGATAGGGGATGTAAGAAACAGAAAATGTGTTTTATTGGGACCCGCAACCAAGCCCCCAGTTCAGGTGGGCTGCAGTTTCAGCCAAAACAAAATGTGGAGAGGTTTATAAGGCGAGTAGGTTAAGTCTGTTGGTCTTCTCCCCCTGCTTCCTCCACGTGGCCCATCCATTGGCCTTCCCATCACCTTCCCTTCAGTACTTCCTCATAGCCACCAGACATGGTTTCCCTTCCTTTCTTTGGGGTGTTTTTTCCCCCAAACTTTCTAGTTTCTCTTCCTTGGAATCCAGGATTTCCTGGTGACCTCCCATCCAAGTACTAACCAAGCCACTGCCCTGCTTAGCTTTTTTGGAAGATCAGCCCAGGTTGACTAGATGCTGCTGCTTGTTGTGACCAGGGCCTGAGCATTTCACTTCTGGCAGTCAACAATAATAATAACTTTTATATACATTAAATGTTATATTACACATATTATATATTATTTTAAATAAATAATAAAACAGGAAAAAATGAGACGAAGAAATTTTGTGAGCAGTAGATCTTTAACTGTTTGTCAACAGTCTGAATTGGTTGGGGATTTTATGATGATAAATCAAACAATGGTCTAAACATTGTTCGATAAGTAATGGTTAGTAAGTATTGGTTAGTACGCAATAATTACCTACTAAACTTGGTTGAAGACCTATCTTTTCTCCCAAACATTTGCTGTTTGAGGATATTCCCCTCCATTTTTCTGTCTCTTCCTGTCACAGGCTTCCATCTTCTTTTCCTTGTAAATTGTGTGAATAGGTTCTGTTTTTTTAAAATATTTGGCTATTATGACAGGTAAGATTTGAATTCCTAAAATAAGAATATATGTTAAATTCTTATATATTCTTGGTGTAATCTTTGCTTCTTAAATGTTCAGCAAATTTAGATGGGGATAAACATTTCATAATCTTTTATGCCTTTATATACCAGGAATTAATCTAGCGAATCTTGGTCTCGCAAAGCTCACTTTTTCTGAAAAGGGCACTTAAGTTGACAAGCATTCTGTTATTATATTTACACTGCTATTAATATGCACTTTATAGTAAGGTACAGATATTTAATAGACCATAAATATTATGTGGCAGCAGAATAAGATTTCACTCTCCAACCACTTGCCTCTTGTGCTCAACAGGAGCAAAGCAGATGAAGAGTGGGGGGGGGGGAAGCACCATTCAAGTAACTTCTCCCACCATTGAAACAGCTGCGCTGTGCAAGCAGAAAGCTCCAGCAGAGAGCTGGGGAGGGATCATGTATGGGAAGTACAGCCAGCCAGCCAGTTTTCAAGGTTTCCCTGTGTCCCACCTAGACTGCTTCTCTACCCTATACCACTGGGTGAGGAACGCTGATAGAGGATCCTGCCACTCCACCACCATTTCTGTTCTACCATCAGTCACAAAGCAGTTTGAAAGCAAGCTGTGATTATCTTCCCATTCACTGACCTCAAAATGTGGAGGATACCATGAGCCAAACAGCACTCCCTCCGGTGGCCCAATAGAGGAGAATACAAAGAACGTCTTTTATTTAGTGGTACCTTTTATTTAGTAGTCCCTTCTCCGAAGGTAGGGCAGTGCAGTGGCGTAACGGTTAAGACTACCGACTGTCGAACGAAAGGACGGCAGGTCGGCAGGTCGAGACCCGGAAGCACCGCGTAACGGGGTGAGCTCCCGTTCTTGCCCAGCTCCTGCCAACCTAGCAGTTCGAAAGCACGTAAAAATGCAAGTAGATAAATAGGTACCACTCCGGCGGGAAGGTAACAGCATTCCGTGCGCCTTGGCGTTTAGTCATGCTGGCCACATCACCACGGAAGCGTCTATGGACAACGCTGGCTCCCTTGGCCGAGAATCGGAGATGAGCGCCACCCCCTAGAGCCGGATATGACTGGAAGGGGAAACTTTACCTTATCTCCGAAGGTGCCAGAGGTGCTGAATAAACAAAGACGCCCTTACCCCCACTCCACACTAAATGGAATAAAGTGCTAGAATCCCCCTACATACACACACACACACACACACACACACACACACACACACCACATTTTTCACATCTTTCAAGATGTTTATTTGTGTGCATCAAGCTGGCTGTTTGTAAAAAAGATCTGATCAATTGCTACGACGAACGCCATGTATTGAAAGATCTGTTGTAAAGAAAGGTAAACAAAAGTACTGAAATCCTGCAAAGGCTTCTCAGTCCCTCAGCATTATTCATCTGTCACATTTAAAAACTCCTGTGAATTATGAAGATAAATAATAGCATGTCAGCAATTTTGCAACCAGGTGTTTTTTCCAATCATCTAGCCATATCTAAATACTGCTACTGTGGCTGGAGAGGGGGGGATGAGTTCTAAATAATGTATGGAGGAAGAGACAAGCTCCAGAAACTGATTGCTAAAAAGAAAGGGAGGGAGGGACAAATAGCTGCTTGAGCCCAGGAAGCAAAGCAAGGCAAGACTTCCTGCTGTTGGGAAAGCAGGCTGCCCACAAGCTCTGCAGATCCAGGAATAAATAGACAGCTCCCCCAGCCATGAGATCAAACCAGTCCTGAGCCAGGCCCCAAGTGGCACAAAGCATTTGTGTGGAAGCTCTCTTAGTACCATTAGCTACTTTCTCTCGTTTGTATGCTGATGCATGGCAATTGCTAACTTCCAGGGTAATCTCTGCCTGTGTATCCCTAATCCTCTGCTTGAATCAGGGATCACATTTTAACCACGTTTAGGATTTGTCCTATTCATAACTTTATTATCTCTCTGCTTCAGGACATGACATGAACTCTAGCTGTATACAGTAGTTATAGATATATATTATGGAAAAAGAGTTCACAAGCTTTGGACTCAGGGGCCAATTGAGGAGGGCTAGAAATCACTGAGGCCAGATTATTAACAGTTGGTGGATGTGGGTACAGGTAGAGCCAGAGAACTGAAAAGGGGTGTCCATAGGGTCTGGTCAAAATGTCAAGGTGGCAGCCATTGAAGCTCCAAAATAACCCACAGGTGAAGCTTTGATCGCACAGTGTGGCTGCCATCTTGACTTTTGGACCACACCTTGTGGACACCCTTACCACTGACCAAATATGATGGGAAAAAATAACCACTGGTTTTATGAGGGAAAATTTTACTTCAATAAATGGGATGGAGAAAAAATTATTATTATTTTTAATCCACCTTTTGACCTCTATAATTCTTTCAGTATAGTTCCGGCCATTTGCCTAAAACTCCACTTTCATCAGTTGACTTGATCAACTGACGTTAGCATGCTGGCTGGGGAATTCTGGGAGTTGAAGTCCACATATCTTAAAGTTGCTGAGGATGAGAAACCCTGGTCTAGACTAATGCTTAAATCCCAGTGATGATCAAGCCCACCATTTAAGAATTATATATTGGTATGTTAATATTAATATTATGTTGTGATCGGGATTAAGGCTGTATGACCAGTTAGAGACTACTAGTTCCATCAAGGCAGGATTAGGTTGTATAAATTTTCAAGGTGTCACAGAACAGGATAGGAGGAGGGGTAACCTTAAAATATGGTAAGTGAAGTGAAGTAATTCACATTGCCATCTTAGGAAGGCCTCTGCATAAATAATTAAGTCCAGAGTCTAAAATTACCTTATGGCTGTCCTGGGTATGAAACATTTGTTTGCATTTGTATAATTAAGGACCAATTGAAATATGACATTAAGTGGCAGGATAAGCAGGATGTATTAAGGACTAACTTCAGGAGGGAAGAGACGGTTTTGGCTGACCTCAAGGTGACATGAAACAAAAGATTTCCCTGTCTGTCTCCTGGATTAAGCAGAATTCTTCTTTCAGTTCCTATTTGTTAACTGCTTTGGGGCTGACAAGTAAACTCAGCTGGCAGTCCGTGCAGATAGAAAAAGATACCAATTATATTTCAATAATTCCTACCATTTTACCTCTGAGATGAACATGTATATTACCATTTTTGAGAGACACAGTGTATATAAATCAACTCAGTTTCAGAGAGCCTATAAAATTGGCCATTCAGCCATTTTTGTCATTTAGAGCAGGGTTCCTCAACCTCAGTCATTTTAAGATGTGTGGACTTCAACTCCCAGAATACTCCAGCCAGCTGGCTGGAGTATTCTGGGAGTTGAACTCCACACATCTTAAAATGGCTGAGGTTGAGGAACCCTGATTTAGAGCACTTCCATCTCACCCTTTTTTCCTCTTCAGTCTCTGAAGCAGTCTGAAGCAAACCTCTACTGACTTTAAAATGCTAGAAACAGGCAGAAAACGTCATGTGGCAATCTGTGCTTCCTCCAACTGACCTAAAAGAGAGTCCCAAAAATATTTTTCAGTAAGTGCCCTATCCCCTAAATTTCCTCAGGTATTGGAAAAACAAAACTCCTCTTGCCTACACTCCACACCAGTTTTTTCCCCCAAACTTGGCGCTTTTAAGATGTGTGGACTATAACTGCTTTTTGCTGTGGCTGCAGGAATGAAGAAGACAGTTTGGACTGATGTGAGCTCCTCTGTCTGCAGGTCCTTACAGCTCTTTCTAGCAGTGCAGTAGCCCTAGCAGTGAAAGTGACAACATTAATCTCTGTTCCCCCCTTCCTTTTGGCAGGGAGTCCAGGGTTGCAAACTGAAAGACAACTGTTTGATTTTTGGGGGGTGGGGGCAACTGCCTTGAAAGAGAAGTTCCCTGAAAATAGTGGGTGGGGGTGCAGGAGAGAGAATAAGGGTTGCCTTGAATTCAGGAAGCAGAGTGGGGCAAGCAGAGAAATGGGAGCACCCCCGAGCTTGGTGTTCCCAAGCCTTACAAAAGGAACCTCTAGTTTTGCTGCAGTTTCAAACCCGCCGTGCCTTCGCTGGAAATAAAAATGGCAAACACTGCCAATATTGTAGAATCAGAGGTCCAAGCTGCTTTCAAAATTACCCAGAATCCTTGTGTGGAGTTGCCCTCAATCTCCTAGCCATCTTCTCTCTTCCCAGTATTCCCCATTCTCTCTATCTATCTATAATCTATCTATCATCTATCTATCTCTCCATCTCTCCATCTCTCTATCTCTCTATCTATCTATCGAGGCATTTCTCCTTTGTGGTTAAAACAGTCCATATCCGCGCTTTCAGATTTTTATCTGCTGATCTATTAATCTCTCATTCTCTTCCAAGGTATCTCCCTGCTCAGCTCTGCTCTCTTCTCCAGCCCAATTATTTTTTCTGTGAATGATCCCGTTGGGGGAGGAGAGTTCAGGTGCTTGTGCTGAGTGGACAATATTAAGTTGTATCCAAAAAGCCCACCTTGCTGATCCAGCTCACATCCCTCCAACTCAGTCCATTTTGTGGGTGAGAGAGAATCCTTGAGTAGGTGCAACTACACTACTTACCTAATTACATGAGGAAGGGAGGATTTTTTTAAAAAATCAGCAATATCCATCTTGCTCATCAGTAAATTTTATTTATTTATTTATTTAATTTCTATAACCGCCCATCTCCCCCCATGGGGAACTCTGGGCGGTTCACAATAAATAAGTTAAAATAAGGTTAAAATCTCAAGTATACAGTAAAAATATATTGAAAAATCCAGATGGTAATGGAATAATTAAAGAAGGACAGTTATAAAATTAGGGGATTAGCCACCCCCATGAGGAACTATCCCTCCCTCCTTCCCATGCCAGGCGGCAGAACCAGGTCTTCAGCTCTTTCCTAAAGGTCGGGAGGGAGGAGATCTGTCTGAACTCTGGGGGCAAGATGTTCCATAGAGTGGGTGCCACCACAGAGAAGGCCCGCCTCCTAGCCCCCATCAGATGACACTCTTTAATTGATGGGGTTCGCAGCAGGCCCTCTCTGAATGACTGGGTGGGGCGGGTCGATAACATGGGGATAAGACGGTCCCTCAGGTATTCTGGCCCCATGCCATGTAGGGCTTTAAAGGTGATAACCAACACCTTGAATTGTACCCGGAAGCAAACCGGCACCCAATGCAGCTCGTGGAGCAGCGGTGTTACATGTGCGGATCTTGACGCACCTAAAACTGCCCGCGTGGCCGCATTCTGCACCAGCTGTAGCTTCCGGATAGTCTTCAAGGGTAGCCCCATGTAGAGCGCATTGCAATAATCTACATGGGAGATGACGAGAGCATGAGTGACTGTACGGAGGGCGTCGCGATCTAGGAATGGGCGTAACTGACGCACTAACCGAAGTTGTGCAAAAGCCCTCCTAGCCACGACTGCCACCTGCTCTTCGAGCAGGAGTCGTGAGTCTAGAAGGACCCCCTTCTATTTTATTTTATTAAATATTTTATTTAAAAGATAAAATATGAAAAAGGGAGGATTTTTAATACATTGATGTGAAAATTTTCCTGTCTTGTTTTTTAACATGATGATGATGATGATGATGATGATGATGATGATGATTATTTCAGCACAAACCCATAAGAACCTTTCAAGGCAGTGCAGAGGGGCATTTTTTACTCCATTTCATGCACTATGTTTACATTACATACAGTACAGTGATAGAGGGTACCATAGCAGGTGACAGCACTAGCCAATCTTGGCTGACCACAAAAAGTTGAACAGGAGCAGAACTGGCAGGGGTAGGGTCAAAAAAACAAGTTGGTGGCCAAACCATGTGATCAAAGCCCTGCCCCTTTTTGACGAGCCCGGTGCACACCAATGAAGCCCATTCAGCAGTCTGTTAGAACTACTGAAATGGAGCAGAGCTGCTAAACTCGTGTACAGAAAAAGAATATTGTTTAAAAACAGAGCCCATGAGCATATTAGAGTGTTCCAGGTTAATCTTACACCTTTAGCCCACCCAAGCATAAAGAAACATGCACTTAGACATGGCAGGTATGAAAAGTAAGTACAAAAGAGTCCTTATATTTATTCATTCCAGGTACAGCATTTTTGGTAGATAAATGATGTTCCATTTCTTCTTTGTTTCCCTAAACTTAATACCTCTTGCCCTGCTTGCTGCAAGAGATGCGTGTAGAAAGAGGGGAAAATCTCCTAGGCCCATCCATGGCCTAGGATAGAGCAGCACACAGCCATGTGCTTGCTCCCGGTACAAGGAGGAGAGAGAGAGAAATGAGGCCTAGCACATGGCCTCTCTCCATGGAGAGGAGCAGCCATGTGCTGCATCCTCCTGGATGGAAGAATCAGAGAGAGAGAAGAGGAAGTGGGAGGGGCAACAAGCAGCTTCCTCAAAAACATGGAGAGCTTGCATCCTACAGCAGCCATCCATATGCTGATGAGGCATGCTGGATTTGCCAGAATCTCCAACAATCAAAAGGGGCTGGGGCTTTGATCACATGGTTGTGGCTGCCAGCTTGACTTTTTTTACCCCACTCCTTGGGACCTGATTAGTCCTGGGATGGGATGCTGCCAGGAAATCCCTAGGGCTGCAGCCTAGCCTGGGAAGTAATTAAAAACATCCCAGATGAAGGCATGGCAAACCACTTCCACATTATTGCCAGCATAACTTCATGGCAGTGTCTGTGGACTCTCCAAGAATCAAGGGCGTTATGTGTATTATGAGATAGATCTGTGCTAGTGCTCATTCAGTCATGACATTCATGCTCATGCGGAGGATTTCTTTTTCAAAGTCATTAGGCAAAGCCTGGGAAAAAGGCTACTCAAGGAACATAACAGCAAGAGGAGGGCCAGCAGAGAAGCTGTAGAATTAACGTTGTTCTCTGTGGAGTCCTTGGTGCTCTCTGACCTTTGTTGTTTTCTTGCAGACGTTTCATTGCCAGACTAGGCAACATCTTCAGTGCGAAAAGGGAGTGAGACTTGCTCTCCGTTTATATACCATGGCTTGTCCAGCTTGTGTTGGTGGAGGTGTTGTTCTCCCCTTAGGAGTTCCTTTATTGGGCTGTTGTGTGCTGCTTGGTTGATTGACTGATTTAATAATTCCTTGACTAGGGTATATTGTGCTGTTAATGTTAATGTTGTTCTCCTTTGCCTCTGATTATCAGTCTTATGTTGTGTGACTCAACTAAACAAGATTGGTGTCACTTGGTGGGTCCTAGGAAGGCGTGCCTTCTCTGTCATGGGGGCTGTCTTGTGGAACAGCCTCCCCCACCCGAGCTACGGACAGCCCTAACCCTGCTGACCTTCCAGAAGGCCATGAAGACCTGGCTATTCCCCCAGGCACTGGGGCCAGCGTGTTAATGGAGCTCTGATGTGGGTGCGTGGGTGTTTCTTATGCTGTTATTGAGATTGGGGGAGGGGCTCAATCTTTTTTTTTAGTTGATTGTAAAATTGCTTTTACTTGTTCGCCACCCTGAGTGCCCCCAGTATATGGGTGGCCATATAAATATGCTAAATAAATAAATAGCTCATCTCTAAAAAGCCTACCAAGGGGGCTTAAAAGCAGTGGGAAGTGAGAAAATAAGTACTTAGTGGGCCAAATAACAAATTGCCAAGGATCACATCTATTGGGGGCCTTATGTGTTATGCTTCCTGCATTTTTCCACTGCATTTATCCTCCACCTGCAATTGTTCACCACTCAGAAAAGGGAAATACATTTTCTGATTGGTTTCTTCTGTCTTTCGCAGATTTGTCATTAAAACGCAGCAAAGATGGGGGGAAATGTGTAATAAAGAACACCAGGTTCTATTGTCCTTGTTGGTATGTTTGTAGAAGATCGCCAGTAATAGGATGAACTCACAGCTGAGCTGCATTAACAAAAGCTGGAATTTGCTAGGCAGGATTTATTGTTAATGTCAAATACCAGCACTGTGATGAAGTTAAATGCAGGTGGAATAAACAACATCTCTAGTGAAAGATGGAGACTGGGAGACAGACTATGTCTGCAATAATGTACTATTGGAGTGTTGCACCTTTTAATGTTCGGATCCCTTGCAGTCACTTCAAATGCCAAATGCTACAGAAGGAGAGGCTGTGTGGCTGCATCTTTCTCTCTCTCACACACACACACTAATGGAGACTATGGGGCAAATGCCAAGTTGTCAGACACATGCACGCACACACTTATGCACACTAATCTAGACTTTAAAATAATTATGGGTAGACAGGGCCAGGTTTGAGGCTCTCTCAAAACTGAACATGTCAAGATAAGCAAAGGCAGTGCAGGGGGTGGGGGAGAATATCGTGTGTGCAATGCACATAAAAAACAGGCAGAGCTTTGATCATACCATTGCGGCTGCCATCTTGACTTGTTTTACTATATCCTGCAGACAGCCCTGCAAGAAATGCACAGAAAAATGGATTTTAGCAAGTGTAACTTAGCATATATGGCATGATAGGTAAAGGTAAAGGTTCCCCCCGCACATTTGTGCAGTCGTGTCCGACTCTAGGGGCCGGTGTGTGTATATATATATATATGTATGTGTATGTGTATGTATGTGTATGTGTATGTGTGTGTGTGTGTGTGTGTGTGTATATATATATATATATATATATATATATACATACATACATACATACATACACACACACACACACACACACACATACATACATACATACATACATACATACACTTACATGGCATGATACATGTCCAAAAAGGCCCTTTCACTTGCTGAGCGTCTGTCTTCCACACAATTATGGAAGTCTGTCCTTTTTTTTGCCTCTAAATCAATGTCTTTTGCTCAGATTTACGGAAAAGTGTTTGCCAGTAATATTAGGGTTGTCAGCCAATTAAGGCTGCAGTCCTGAGCATGCTTACCTGGAGTTACCTCCATTAAGAAAAATGGAATTTTCATCTAAGAAACATGCGGAGAATGTTATGCCATTAATTAGATCTACATAATGTTCTTATGTGTTTAAAAAGATATCCACTTTTTTAATTTTTTTTAGATTAGGCCCATATGTGCCACCAGGAGCTTAATTTCAGAAATGGAATTATCCATTTTTCTCTCCCACTCACAATAGGAGAATGTCTCTTCCAAGGTAGCACTTGCCATCTGCAGTTTTATAAAAAAAATGTAAGATTTGAAAACAGGCTAACCAATTAATTAAGGATGCCTTCTGAGTCAACAGAAATCATTAATCCCAAACATTGCAGCTGCTAGAAAGGAATGAAGGCGATGGTATATCTCCTTTTTAAAAAGGCTTAATTAAACCTCATGAAAAAAGGCTCGCTCTGGCAGGGGTGTCTCCAACACTACTAGAAAAACCAGAGAATCCGCCGCCCCCCCCTCCAGAAGGTCATTTAAGGTGTCATTTAGTTCACTTTCCTCTGTGCCTTTAACAGCAGCTGACACGCAGAGACAAAGGAAGAGATGTTTTCCCATCCTTGCTTGCCAGGCAAAGCATGACCTTCTAAATTTCCAAGCACTGGTCTGCAGTTAAATGCACAAGAGCAATGGATATGAATAAAAATCTTAAAACAAAGAAGGGGGTTGTAACTCATTTTCATTCTAAAATAATGAACACGGGAGTTCTCTCTCTCTCTCTCTCTCTCTCTCTCTCTCTCTCTCTCTCATCTCTGAACATTCGATTTCCAAGTATCTTTCGTTTCTGGCAAATCATCAACTTCGCGTACTTCACTTGATCAATGCCAGCATTTCAGGGAATGCGCTGTGCATCCATGAGCTGCAAACCTGGTGGTAAACAGGTAACCTGGATTGGTTTTCTCCTGAGAAGTACTTCAGATGCCTGCCCTGCTCTAATATGAGATAAAATATTGTTTCATTGCAGCTCTTTCCTTACAAGCGCTGTGAAGCTAATGTGGAGCAGAGGATTGTATTTCTTCCCCGAAGACAAAAATATTTGTTTCCACAAAGGCTCAAAATTGCACAGATCTTAACAAAACAGTCTCTACTGAAAGACTATGCCCCAATATAGTTAACATTAACTATAGCTATTGGAGTGTTGGGTTTTGTTTCAATTAGCCGTACAGTATTATTCCTAGGCTGCAAAATTCTAGACCAGAGCTTTCCAAACTGTGTGTCGCGACACAAAAGTGTGTCGCCACACACAATCTTGTGTGTCGCCACACAACCCGGAAGCGCTGATCATCATCAGCGCTTCCAGGTTTTCCCGCGGCGACACACCAACGGCGGCGTGCAAAAACTGAAAGCGGCAGCAGCGCTTCCGAGTTTTTGCACGCTGCCGCAACGGCGGCACTTCCAGGTTTTCCCACGGCGACACACCAATGGCGGTTGGTGTGTCGCTGCGGGAAAACTTTGGAAAGCCCTGTTCTAGACAACCACAACTGGGCCACCCAGCAAGAGTTGATGTTTTCTGTATCTCTTTTGCTGCCATCTAGTGGTTGTCTGAATTTGGATGGACCCAGGACTAGCTGCATATGTGAAGGACCCAAGCAGGGATGCCAGGCTGCAACACAACTCCAGTTAACACTAGATGGCTCAGAACTGCATTTCATTGCCCCCAGAGGGATGGTACATTGGGCTCATTATGGGCAGTGGAAAAGCTGGATATCTGAAGATCTAGAAATGTTAATTGGACAGGAGTTTAGAGTCTGTATTAGCAGTGGGTGCTGCCAAGGGATTGGGGGTGCAGTAGCTGCCCAGTGATGCCAGGTGCTGACTCCATTATAGTCCCAGGACATTACCATCTAGGAAATGCTTTAGTTGCAACATTTCTGCATGCTGCTGGCATTTACAGGCTGAAAAGCAAAAACAGTGAAAAAGATTGGCATTCCTATATAAAAGAAGAAGAAGGCTAGAGATTATGCAATAAGTGAACTAATGAAAGAGACAGAGGGGGTTGCATCTTTTATGTAATAAAAGAACGGTCCTCCCCTTGATGTTTAATTTAGAGCAAAGAGATGATGAGACAGTCCAAGACCTGTGATCTTGAACAGGGAGTACTGTACACTTCTTGCTATTTCCCCAGGTGCTACACTTCTGTGGCTCAGTGAATAAGCAGTGCAAATTAAAAATGGAAAAGCAAACTTAGCTGCACAGGTTGATGGGGCTTTGGAGGATCAGAGAATAAATGAGTGAAAATCAAGCAATAATAAGAGCTAGAGAAGCAGGCACTCATCCAGGACTTTTCCTGGGCACCACGGAAAACAAAAATCTGTTGCGGTTGATGTGTTTCTCTTATGAGTGGAGTTGTTGAATGCTGTGGAGTTTGCGTTTTAATCCTTGTACACGACCCAAAGTCACCATTATGAGATGAGCAGAAATATCAATCAATCAATCCTTATCTAAAGCTGCACAGTGAAGCCTTGGGAAAGGATATATAAAACCTCAGTAACAGTCTGGTTGGAAGCAAGGTTCCAGAATCAACTTGCAGAACCAGGTACATAAGTAATGACTTACAATCACAAGGTATGATAATGGCCACTACCACAAGGGCTGGTTCATAATTAAATCATAAGAATGAGTGAATGAGCTGTGACTCAGTTCACTCAGCCCAGACATCCTCTCAATTACATAGTTCACGGCTTCATTACAATAAGCACAGGAGGAGAACTGCTGAAATAACTGGTGGCACTGATAAAGGGAGATGCAGCAGCCACATGCCCAGGCCACTAAAACTGGAAGTATTTATAGTGTTGTGCAGTGGTTCAAATTTGGGGATGGAGAGAACCAGGGATGCATGTTTCCAATCACTATTCAGGTCTCAAATTTCCATCCATGAACCTGGTATCCTTTGCCAGCTACTATCATACCGTGGAATCCTTGGTGCTCTCTGAGCCTTGTTGTTTTCTTGCAGATGTTTCATTGCCAGGCTAGGCAACATCTTCAGTGCAAAAAGGGAGTGGGACTTGCTCTCTGTTTATATACCATGGTTTGCCCTGCTTGTGTTGGTGGAGGTGTTGTTCTCTCCTTAGTAGTTCCTTGATTGGGCTGTTGTTTGCTGCTTGCTTGATTGACTGAGTTAATAGTTCCTTGATTAGGTTATATTGTGCTGTTTGATTGTTCCTCTGGTGCTAATCTTTGCATATCTGGGTGTTGATTGCTGGCAAGGAGGTGTTCTGGTCTTTTGGCTTTTCTATTATCTCTTATGAATGGTATGTAAATGTTGTTTACCTCTATGTGTCTGTTGATGGCTGCTTTGTCTGAGTGCCAAGCTTCTAGGAATCTCTAGTGTTTTTGGATTTGGCTTGGTTTAAGATGCTCACAGTTTCCCAGTTGAACGTATGGTTGAGTCTGTCCATGTGTTGTGAGATTAAGGAATTTTCATCATGTCTTTTGACTGCTAGTTGGTGTTCGTGGATGCGTTCTGCTAGTCTTCTGCCCGTCTGTCCTACATAGTGGCTGCTACAGTCCTTACACTGTATGTTGTAGATAACTCCTGTTTTTTTCTTCTTGGGCTACTAGGTCTTTTGGTTTACTTAAGATGTTCTAAAGGGTTTTGGTTGGTTTATGTGCTATGGTGATGCCATGTGATTGTAACAGTCTATTGGTAGTTTCTGAGATGTTTCAGATGTATGGCAGTGTTATCCTTTTCATAGCTTCTGTTGGTTGTGTTGTAGTGGGTTGGGTGGTCAGGCACTTTTTGATAAAGTTGAGTGGGTATCCATTTTACTGGAAGGTGCTGTATAGATGACCTGTTTCCTTTTTCTGGTGTTCTGGGTTGCTGCAGTGCATTAATGCTCATCTGGATAATGTTCTTACACAGCTTCTCTTGTGAGAGGTTGGATTGTTGCTTTGGTAATGGAGCACCTGGTTAGTGTGGGTAGATTTCCGGTAGACTTGTGTTTCTAGATTGCGATCATTTCCTCTACTGATGAGGATGTCCAAGAAGGGTAGTGTGTTGTTGTTTTCTTCTTCTCTTGTGAATTTTATTCCATTGAAGATGGTGGTGGTGGTTTCATGTGTTGATCCTTTTTTATTATGACGAAGGTGTCATCTACATACCGGATCCATACTTTGGGTTGTATACATGGGAGTGCTGTCATTTCTAGATGCTGCATTACAATCTCTGCTATGAGTCCAGAAAATGGTGATCCCACAGGCGTTCCCTTGATTTGTTGGTATATTTGTCCATCAAACTGAAAGTGAGGCAGAGGTTGATGAGGTCCATGATTCTGGGTATTTCTATCTTAGTGTATTTGACTAAGTTGGGTGTGTTTCGTAGAACTGCTACCATGGATTCATTCGCTAGTGCTGGGTCTATGGATGGAAAGAGTGCAATGACATTGAATGAAACCATAATTTCATCTTCTTCTATTTTTATGTCTTTGATTTTCTGGAGGCACTGTAGTGGGGAGTTGATAGAATATTCACTCTCCTCTGTAAGATGCCTGTTTTTTTGTGAGCTCTTTAACTATGTTGTAAGTGGGAGTCCCTGGTAATGATACAATTGGCCGAAGTGGTATGCCAGGTTTGTTTATTTTGGGGCGTCCATAGAAGTGTGGGAGGATGGGTCCACTGCTTTTCATCCACCTCTGTTCTTCTTTTGTGATTTGACCTTTCTTGGTGAGGTCGCTAAGAGTTCTTTTTACCTTGTTGTCCAGTTTCTGTATGGGATTGGTGCTTACTAGGGTGTAGGTTTCTTTGTCCTCAAATAAGTCTTTGGCTTTTTGTATATATTGCGATCTGTCCATAATGACGGTGGTGCGGCCTTTGTCTGCTGGGAGGATGATGATAGTTTGGTCCATCTTTAGGTTTTTGAGTGCTGCTCTGTCCTCTGCTTTCAGTTGGTTCTGTTTCCATGTCCTTCTGGTTTGTGGTATGACTATCTGTCTTACGTTCTCTTGGGTTTCTGTGGTAAGTCCTGTTATACCACCTAACATATTCCTATAATGATATTCTTATAACTAAATTAAATTAGATGAGAGTGGCTTTGTGTAAGCCACTTTGAGCTCCTTTTGGGAAGGATGAGATACAGATGTCCTCGATCAGGACAAAAGGCAGCAATATAATGAGATAAATTAGAAATTTCCAAGCAATGCAATTAAGAAATATCCAAATGGTGTGGAAAACAAATATGTCTTAACCGTGTATTTTAAAGTTATTAACGACACCCAAAATATCTGCATGGCACTTGGGGTGGGATGAACTAAACCAGATTGCCCCAATCTGGTGCCCTTAGATGTGATGGAACACAATTCTTATTTTCTCCTCACCAACATGAACTGGTGGATTTCACAAGTACCATCACAGAAGTATTCAACCAAACGAAGTGGTCTTGCTCTAATGCTTAGTCGTAGGGTCAAGGCAAGCACAGACCTGCTTGCAGATCGAACAAAACAGGGAGGTGCTTGCTTTCAATTCAGTGAGAGGTGAACTCACCTGTTCTTATCTTGCTCTTCTGGTGACTCAGGAATATTATCATCTTCTCTTGTACTGCTCCAGGGTCAGTTTCTGAGCTTTGAGACAGCTTCAGTCTTGAGAAAGGGAATGGCACCAGAAGTCAAGAGGAGTTTACAAGTACACTTCAGCTTTTCAAAGGGTTCCCACTGAACAATACTAAAAGCTAGAGACTTTGCGATCGTTCAGCTAGTCTCTAAGCTGACCCCTATTAAGGAAAGCAGCAGGCTGTTTGTGCCTTGCTAACATCAATTGCTTGATTATTTCTCTGTTCCAGAAAATAGCCAGGAAAGCTTTGCTAGGTCAGGTGAAACTCATCAAGAGTATTGTGAAAACCAATGGGAATCATCAGGCTTGAGAAGTGGCCACCTTAATTTCATTTCATGTTTCATTTGCGAGCCTCCTTTGATATAGCACATTATATAGCACAGGTGGTGATGCAGTGAAGTAATATTGACCTTGGACTAAATAGTCTTGGGGGGGGGGGCTTCTAAATTGCCATGTGTGTTAATTGTTTCAACTGTGAAACACACAGTTATCCTCTCACCATGCAGCTCCTTCATGACAAAAGAAGTTCACTTCTCCTGTCCTGATGCTGAACAGCTTTACTTAGGGATACAGTAAGCACCCTCCAATTATAGAAAAGAATATGATTTCTAGAGTAAAGATATTATAAAATAAACACCTGTAATCATGTACATGACTGGTATGTGATTCAAAGATAGATAAGTGAGGAGAGAGAGAAGATGCTGCAGTGAAGATTACATGTCCTCTCAGACTGCCGCTATCCTGTCTTAGGTTTTCAGCAAGGTCTTCATTGAATGCTGCGCCTTCTCAGATGAGAAGTCATATAAATGGATCATGCGAATCACATATTGCAGACCCAATACACAGAAACATCCCTATAAACACCATAGTTGCCATAGGTTTTTCAGCTGATTCTACCAGCATTAATATCAGTAGTCCAAGAGTCCCCTAAGATCTTGACTGAGTTCCAAGACCAGAAATGCAACCCCATATTTCCACATTGCACTGAATTCAATAGAACTTATTGTCAGGTAATAGGGTATAGGATTGCAGCTTCAGCTATAAGGTGACAGAGGGAACCATACATAAAGGCATCCATTCCTAACCACAGTGACACCATAATGATAAAATATGTGCTGCAACATCATGACACAAGCTCCACAATTTTGTAGCTGTAACACAATTTTGTGTGTGTGTGTGCGCACGCGCGCCTTTGAGTCAGTGTTGATTCCTGGTGACTGCCTGGACTAGTCCCTGAAGTTTTCTTGGCGAGATTTCAGAAGTGGTTTGCCATTGCCTCCTTCCTAGGGTTGAGAGAGAGTGACTGGCCGAAGGTCACCCAGCTGGCTTTGTGCCTAAAGCGGGACTAGAACTCATGGTCTCCCAGTTTCTAGCCCAGTGCCTTAACCACTACACCAAACTGACTTTTTTGTGACACTATATAGCACATAAATACATAAGGGGTGGAGTTTTCATCACAATATTACAACACGTGCTTTATCTTTTGTCCCTCACCCACAGATGCCTGTGACTATGCACTGTAAAGTATGTATTAATAGAATCATAGGATTAGAACAGAACATCTAAATCAGTAGGTCCAAACCCTTTATCAGTGCCGAAATCCAAATTAAAAGATCACAAACACAATCCAATAATGGGAAGCCAAAAACCTCCCTTGGTAACTGACCTTGCAGTCAAACCATTCTTATTCCTAGAAAGTTTTCCTAACATTCAGCCAGAATTGGCTTTCCTATAACTTAAGACCGTTATTCCACATCCTGCCTTCTTGGATGATAGGGAACAAGTCCCTGTGTTCTTTTGTGTGAAGTTCCTTCAGGTATTTGAATTATACTTCCACTTAGCATACCCAGTTCCCTCAGTCTCTTCTTGAAGAACTAAATTTCCAGTCCCAAAATTATTTTCAATGCCTCACTTTATATCTCTCCAGATAAAGAGAATGCCTGAATCCTTTTCAAGTGTGAAGTCCAGAACTGGACACTGTACCCAAGGTCAGTGTTTCCCAACCTCAGCAACTTTAAGGTGTGTGGACTTCAACTCCCAGACTTCCCCAGCCAGTATGCCGGGGAACAGAGTGAATACAATAACTTCCTGTGCTATGAGACGGATGCAGCCAAATAACTAAGTTTCCCTCTTTTGCTGCCAGGTTGAACTGCTGACTCATGTTCAGTTCTGACTCAGAAGTGCAATTCTCAAGCAAGATACTTCCTATTCTATATCTGTACATTTGAGTTCCTTGTCCTGTCTCTATGACTTAACACCAAGTACTGCAATAGTGCATCTGTTCTTCGTTTTTATTACTGAATAATTCACTGTGAGTTTGTGTGATGTTTTTCCTTTTAACATGTCTGCTGTGAGGATTTTTTTAAGCTGTAGAGCCTAGACTACCTGGCCTTACACTTGGAACACGGCAGGCAGGATGTTCAAGTGTAATATTCTATGCTCTCCAATTGATTGTTTGGTAACTGTATCCACTTTGGTCTCTTGCTGCCTTAATTTTGTTTTTTTGCCAGAACTGCATGCTGAAGTGCATTGGTTGGGTGAATTAGTGACCTCTGCTGGATAGATGTGGACTTGCACATAGGCTTGCTGATGTGGGAAGAATCTCAAGGGACCTCTAATCCTACAAAATGTATGGGAAAGATTCTCTAGAATTAAACTAATCCCAACAGATATTCATAGAGGATCTTCATATCTATTTTTCCCATGACTTAGTGGCACCTTATGTTCCAAGCTAGAAACTTTTTCTGATGCCAGTCACAATCAGCTCCATATACCAGAATCTGTTTCTTGGCAACTTCAGGAAATAGAAACCATGTTTGGAAAAAAAAATTAACTTATTAATACTTCTGTGTTCTCCCTAGAAAATAAATGGAGGAAAATAGGAAGAATGGAAAGAAGAGAACGCTTTCGATTTGCCAACTTCTTGGAGACTCAAACCAAAAAGACCTATAACAACATATTGCGACATGGAGGCTCCTGATAAAGGTTCCAGCCATGTCCTCATCCAGAACATTACAGTTTGGTCTAGTGGTTAAGGCAATGGGCTAGAAACCAGGAGACTGTGAGTTCTAGTCCCGCCTTAGGCATGAAAGCCGGCTGGGTGACCTTGGGCCAGTCACTCTCTCTCAGCCCAACCCACCTCACAGGGTTGTTGTGGGAAAAATAGGAGGAGGAAGGAGTATTAGGTATGTTTGCCGCCTTGAGTTATTTATAAAAATAATAAAGGCGGGATAGAAAATAAATACAAAATAAAAAAAATTAATCCCCCCTTCCTGGTTTTTCCTTCCCTCCACATTCCCACAATAGTTAGCATTCTATGGCTATTGAGCAGATTCATTTTCCATTGAATTGTTGAACTTTTTTGAGATTTGATTCCTCCCACTTCCCCCTGCCCTGAAGATATTGTTTTTAAGCAACTAGAAATTGTCAGTAGTCTCCTTAAGCTGGGCAGTATTAAAACACCAGTTGTATCCATCCATCCATCCATCTCCAAAGTACTATCTCTGAGCCTGTTGATATCTCCCTCTTCTATGAAAAAAAATGCCATTTTGGATGAATGATTGACACTTGAAGAATGAGTTTCGTGAGGGACAATCTATATTAGTGTTTATCCCTGAAGTTCAGATATGGAGAAATAAAACTGCTCAAGGACTAGTTTTAGAGTCCTGTCTTATTCCACACTTCAGATGATATTCAGGACAGAGTTGTGGGAAGGGAACATCCACCCTCAGGCATATGCCTTGCAACCTGATGTCATCTGGTCAACAATACTTTCTGCCTCCTGCATGGACGAAGACTGGTTTTGTTTCAGCTGCACCTCTCCTTTCTCAAAGCAGAAAGGACGGGCATAACTGAAGCTAAGTTGTGGCAGCAGGTGTTCCAGTAAGCTGCAGAAGTTACAACTCCTCCTGTCTGTAATGGGCGGGAAAGGCTTCCAAGATCACACAGGCCAGATGGATATCCAAAAGCCTGATGAAGTCTATGGATGAAGTCTACCTTGGAGGGTGTCAGCCCTCCAAGGTAGGCCAATGTCATGTACAGTAGGTGAGTATTCCTTTTATTGTAAAGCTATAGTAGCGGAATCTTGTAAGTCTGAATGTGCTTTCCCCATCCCTCCCTTTATCTTTGTGTGAACTAGGAAGGGCTTACCTGAGATGCTTACTCGTGTTACTTTCTTGGCCGGGCTCAGGCCCCTTTTATCTGCCTTGGTAGCAGCTCTTCCTCCTGCCCTTCAAGGCCATTTCCTCTTCCCTCGACAGTGGGCCAAAAATCTCCTTCCCTTGGGTACTGTGGCATTTAGCTCACTTGCCTGGCACAAACATACCACTCAACTTGTTCCCCTGATGCCAAGCTTCCATTACTATTCTAACTTTCCTACTTTTATTACTTTTTCCCCTTTATAATTATAATTTCTGTGAGGTACCAAGCAATGCACAGGCCTATCTAACATCATAACTCTTATCAGTGGGAGTGGTTTTAAAATTATAGAACCTGCTTTGCAACATTTTATTTATGTTCTCCTTTGACCTCAGACTGGGAAGGAAAGGATTTGCAGGTAGGACATCCTCAGGCACGTGGAAAGAAGGAGAGAGAAAGTAGAAGGTTCATTTACTGTTTCTAAATATATTACATTCATAGAGAGGATCATTAGAAAAAAACTTCCAGGAGGAATGGAAAAGCCTTATCATTGTAGAAACAGTAAAAAAGCACTATGGCCTCTTAAAAGTGTATATATTTATTGATTCAAGCTTTGCTTCCAGAACTGGAAACCCACACTGCCAGATGCCTCTGATGACACAGACGTAGCCAGTACAGAGTTGTTAGTCTCTTCCGAGTGGCTCAGGATTCTGCTTTTT
>JALMGJ010000170.1:0-62139 GCA_023362775.1 Charina bottae
CCCCTTCCTCCGTGCCGCTCTGCCTTCAGCACTGGCGTCGGTTTCATGTCCCCGATTACACCCAGGGAGAAGGTTTTGCAAGAACAGGCGCCCTGCGCCCCTGCCTGGCTGGCTACCCCAAGGACCCGCCCGCAGAGCACGCTTCCTCTTCCTGAGGGACAGGAAGAGCCACCTCCAGCAGCCCTTCCTATGGAAAGCCACCCCCAGGCTGGGGAGCAGAAGGGGAGGGAGGCGCAGGGACAGCTCCCCACCCAAGCCAGGTGCCCTTCGCATGGCAGCAGCCCAGGGAAATGCCCTGGAGTGGGGTTCCTGGACGCTCTCTGGGGAGGCAGCAATAGCAGTGACTCCTAGAAGAAATGGGGCGGGGGGACCCCACGTGCCCAGGAAAGCCCAAGCCTCAGTCCCTCGCCAGTGCAGGATTCACCCCAACCCCTCTTCAGGTCACACCCACTCCTCACTCCTCTCTTCTGCCCCAGGACAGACCAGACCGGGGACCAGCAGCGGTCGCCTTTCAACCTTGAATGGCCTGTGTGGGCGCCTGCCAATTAGCCAGCTCCTCCAGTAACAGAGCGGCATCTCCTGGGACAACAGGCTCAGTTGTGGGTTACAGGACTCCCCTTGGGGCTGCTGGGGAGGGAGCCAAAGGGCCTCCCTGGTGCCAGGGAGCGAACGGGGGTGGGAGGGAGGGAGGGAGCCAGAAGGGCTGCTGGTGCACCCAGGATCGGAAGGGGGCTGGCTTCTGGGAGACGTCACAGCCCATCAGCACAAAGACAGGGTCACCTCCCTGGCACTTTCCCGTAGGAGGTGAAATGACTTCTGTGTGTGTGTGTGTGTGTGTGTGTGTGTGTGCATGCCCAGCATTGCAAAAGCTGACTCATATCAGTATGCCCACAGAAGTAACACAAACAGCCCTTACCGCCCCAGAATGCTTTCCCACCCCGCTAGGCTTCCTTAAAAATCCAGCCCTCTCTTTTGCCAAACCCAACGGCCCTTCCCAAAGCGGTTCCTATCAAGTCCAGCGACTGGTTTCCCCCAACCACCGATCTTCTCACGCTGGAACTATCACCTGGAACTATCACCGGAGGACAGAAACCGCCCACTGCCTCGTTCAGGCTTGGCCACCCCGTGGATGTTTAAAGAGCGGCTTGTCCCTCCAAGCCAAACCCGGCCAAGCTTGGTGAGCTGAGCAGGGCCGGTCTGTGTCGTCCTTGGATGGAAATCCCACGCCTGCTTTCGGGAAGCCCCAAAATATCCAGGAACAAGGAAGGCCAGGCTAAACCCTCCCTGGAGGGCATGGAGGGGTCACGGAATCCCCAGGAATCCAGCCTCTGTCCTCGGAAGCCAAGAGGCCAATACGGCGAGACCTAAAGGGAAGGCAGCCTTTGCTACGACTGGGGAAGCAAGGCGGCTACCCCACCCCCATGTTCTTCAGCCTATCCTGAAATGGGTAAAAATGGGCACGATGCAGAGGCATGCCCCCGCCCCCCATCTATGTCCTGTCTCCTCTCCTTTCCACTAGAGCAGTGCTTCTCAACCTTGGCAACTTCAAGGTGTGTGGACTTCAACTCCCAGAATTCCCCAGCTGGGGAATTCTGGGAGTTGAAGTCCACACACCTTAAAGTTGCCAAGGTTGAGAAACTGCCCTAGAGTCACCTTCTAAGGCTTCCCTCTAAGAGCTTTCCAGCTGGCAAGGGAGGCATGGGAGCAGGCATGGCCCCATTTTCTTTCTTTCTTTCTTTCTTTCTTTCTTTCTTTCTTTCTTTCTTTCTTTCTTTCTTTCTTTCTTTCTTTCTTTCTTTCTTTCTTTCTTTCTTTCTCTCTCTCTCTCTCTCTCTCTTTCTTCCTTCCTTCCTTCCTTCCTTCCTTCCTTCCTTCCTTCCTTCCTTCCTTCCCCCCCCCCTCTCTCTCTCTCTCTCTCTCTTCTTTCTTTCTTTCTTTCTTTCTTTCTTTCTTTCTTTCTTTCTTTCTTTCTTTCTTTCTTTCTTTCTTCTTTTAAATTTGTATCACCGTCCATCTCCTCCATACCTGGGGACTTTGGGCGGTTCACAACAATAAGTTAAAAATATAAAATTACAGCAACAATAATTTACAAATAAAATCCAAACAGAAAGATGTTAATAATAAGGCGGGTTTCATGGCACCAGCCAGTCCCAAGAGGAACTACTGGCATTCCCGTCCCAAGCCAGGTGGCAGAACCAGGTCTTCAAGTCTTTCCGGAAGGTCAGGAGCAAAGAAAGTTGCCTCAGCTCCAGGGGCAAGGTATTCCAAAGGGCGGGCGCTACTGCAGAGAAGGCCCGCCTCCTGGATCCCGCTAGATGGAACTCTTTTGCCGATGGGATCCGTAGCATGCCCTCTCTGCATGACCGAGTGGGGCGGGTCGATGTTCCGGGGATGAGGCGGTCTCTAAGGTACCCTGGTCCCATGCCATGTAGGGCTTTAAAGGTAACAACCAACACCTTGAATTGGACCCGGAAGCAAGCTGGAACCCAGTGCAGCTCGCGCAGCAGGTGTCACATGGGCTGATCTTACAGCACCCATAACTGTCCGCGCGGCCGCATTCTGGACCAGCTGAAGCTTCCGGATACTCTTCAAGGGTAGCCCCATGTAGAGCGCATTGCAGTAGTCTATATGGGAGATGACAAGGGCTTTCCTTGGAAGTCTCTCCCTGAACACTCTAAACTGCTTTGTCCCCTATCAAAGGGTCACCTGTTCTTCCTAAATGTATTCCCAGAAACACACACACACACAACAGTTCTTTCAGGGGTGTCCACTGGGGGGAGGGGGTGTCAAAAGAGTCAAGAGGGTGCCTGTGTTTTTCTCCCCGGGTGCACGTGCACACACGCCCCCTGCCCCCTCCCACAGCCTCTCTGCCAACGCCAGCTGATGGCTGGGCACACACGGATACCCCTCCTGAGAAGTCTTTGCCCCCGAAGCAGCCAACCTTCTGGCAGCTGAAGGTGCCCAAGACCTAGCTCCTCCTGAGCCTCTGGCCACCGCCAGACCCCAGCAGCAGGCGGGAAATCCTTGAGAGTAAGAGAGGAACAGCAACTGGGCAGAGGTGGCGGACTACATTTCCCAGCAGGCATTGGACTGTCTGAGACGGCCCTTCCTGCCTCGGGCCTCGGTGCTCACCTCCTCCCCCACTTGGCAGTGCCCCACTTCTCCTGGCACCGGTGCGGCACAGGCGGGCTGCTTTGCCGTGCCCGACTCGGGGCTCTCCCTCCGGGCACCACCGCGCTCCGTCCAAAGCGCATTTGGCGAGCCCCGAGATCGGGCGAGCAAGCCGGCGCCGGCCCACCTCCCGCCGGGCTGTCCGCGCTTTGCCCCCGCCTGCTTGGGCGCGCTGCTCCGGGGACGGGGCGCGGGGCACTGGCACTCCTGTCCGCGGACCTGGCCCGACCCGCGGGCACGTCCGAGTCCCGGGAGGCTTGCCCGCCCTCTCAGCGGCTCCTCTCCGGCGCGCGTGATGCCCGCCGACGGCTCCCCGGCTCTTCCCCCCTCGTGCAGCAGAAGGGCCGGCCCGTCCGCGCGCCCGCCGAGCATTGGCTGCCCCGACGCCGGAGGCGCACCTGCCTCCCCCGGCCGCGGACCCCGGGGCCTCTGCGCCCCCCCCCCCCACCCACGGGCCTCGGATGCCCGGCGCCCAGCCCAGCCCAGCCCTTACCTTGGGAGTGTCCCGGGCGGAGGCGCTGGCGGTCGGGGCGGCTGGCGGTCCCAGGCGCCCGGAGGGGCTCCGGCGGGCTCGAGAGGGAAAGCGAAGTGGGGGGCGGATGGCGCGGGGGGTGGGAGAATCTGGAGAGGGAAGAAACGGGAGATATCACTTCTGTGCTGCAAACTCAGCCCCCTCGGCAGCGTTAGTTTCGAGTGTTGCCATGGCAATGGAGGGACGAGCGAGGAGGGGGCGAAGAAGGCCGGCAGGAAAAGTTGCCCGCCGCCAGGCTGGCAGCCTCTCCGGCCTGGCAGCGCCACCCTCGCGGGGCTTCCGGCGCCTCCCAGGCCGGCCTGCCTTCTGCCCTTTGCAGCCCGCTCTGCCTCCAGCATCCCGGGGGCGGCACAGGGGCTCCCTGTTGGGGCTCTGGCCAGCCTGGGGCCATTGGCCAGCCTCTGCTCCCCTTCCGAGGGGAGGGAGGCCCGCGCCTTCTCCGAACAGAAGGTCGCCTTAGTTTCAGCCAAGCCGCTGGGGAGTGGGGGAGCCAGGCTGCCAGGCACCGGCCGGGGAAAGCCGGCACCAGGCTGCATCCCGGGCGAGGCTGCCAGGCCTTCCGGGGCACACCCAGGCTGCATCAGGCACACTGCAGCGACAGACTCTGCACCCCAGCGCTGACTTGGGGTGGTACCAGCCCTTCCTTCGAGGCCAGCACGCTGCTACGGAAACAGAAGAGCCAGAGCCGTTGGCAAGGAGGCTGCAGTCTTCCCTGGGATTGGGCTTGTGCTGCAGCAAGTGTTCACGGGACAACTTTGCAGGAAGAGAAGCCCCCCGCTGGCCCAAGGCCGCCTCTGTTCTTTGCCCCATGAGGATGAAATGGGTCTGAAGCTGAGGAGGGCATCGCGGCTTCCCACCACTCCACCATAATTATTTTTTGCAGAGACAGGTGGATCAGACTTTTGCTGGAAAATTGTGCGGACAAGCAGGGACTCCTCCTGACTGCAACGCCACCAGGAAGCGTGACCAAGCTTCACCAGTCCTTTTGCTCACCGTGCCATAGAATCAACTTGGAATCCTTTCCTAGACCCCCATTAGGAAAGAGAAGCTGAGTGGGCGGGGGAAGACTTGCTGAAAATCAGGGAACCGAGTCTCCTGGGTAGGCTTCCTCAGGGTCTCGGCCCAGTGGACAGTCTGGACGCTTATTTATGTCCATCACAGCTGCCTTTTTTTCTGGGCACGTACTTGACTAAGGAGCCCGGCCGAGTTGACGCATGGTTTCTACTCCAAGCATACCAAGAAGAACCTGCCAGTTGTTTCTCTTCAGGGACTGACAGCCAGAAATCGATGATCTATTGATCGTGATCTACTAAGGTCTACAGGGAGGTCACCCCTGTGTTCCCCCCACAGCGGTGCCCTACGCTCTTGCCACGTGCAGAACACAGCCTTCCACCCTGGACGTGGTACCCTCGCCTCTGGCACTTCTCCTCCTGGGGCCGTTTCTTCATGACGCCCATCCTCCCCCCTGGCATCTGCAAAAGGTCTTCTCTGTGGCAAGTCAGGTCTGTGGCCTGAATTGCCTGAATTTTTTCTCTGCCTTTGGAAACCACTTAGATTTCCTATGTTGGAAAGTCGGATTCTTTTAGCAAACAAGAGGGATGCCCTGTGCACATTGCAGGGAGGCCACAGTGGGGTTTACCGTGACTAAAAGTGATGCTTTCAATTTGGGCTGAGTGAGATATATAAAGCCCCACCTTGTGGTTTGTAAACTGTGGTTCATCGTTAGTGCGTTGTGGTAATCCAGGCAATCGGCATGTATTCAAAAACAGTGATGGAGCAAACTGTGGCTAGGGATAATGCATGAAGCAAGCCCTCCCATTGATTCAGCGAAGCCTTGTCCCTCAGGAGGAAGGTTTAGCATTAAAATACCAGCTAGGATAGTTTAGTTTCCCTCCCATCCCCACCTCGTGCTGGGAGCCAAACACACCTGAAGGTCACCAAGATGCAGAATGTAAGGCTGGGGTAGGGGTTGGCCCCAGGAAGGGGAGGCTTCAAGGGAGCACCCCTGGGTTCTTAGAAGGATGGGGACCAGGAGAACTTCCCAGAGCAAGTTACCACAGCAGAGGACCTAATTCAATCATCACCCCAACAGATCATGGTGTAACAAGCCATTCAGGGTTATAGGTAGTCCTCGCTTAACAACCATTCGTTTAGCGATGGTTCAGATTTAAGATGGTGCTGAAAAAACCAACTTACAGCCGGTCCTCACACTTACGACCATTGCAGCATCCCCGCGGTCACATGATCACTTGGCAACCGGTTCACACTTATGACCGTTGCAGCATCCCATGGTCATGTGTTTGCCTTTTTTGACCTTCCCAGCCAGCAAAATCAATGGGGAACCACGTGATTCGCTTAACGACCACATGGTTTGCTTGACACCTGCAGTGATTTGCTTAACAACCACCGCAAAAAAGGTCATAAAATCGGGTCAGATTCGCTTAATGACCGCTTTGCTTAGCAACTGAAATTACGGTCCCAATTGTGGTCATTAAGTGAGGACTACCTGTACTATGGGAAAGATTCCACAGCAATTGGAATACCCAAGTCTTATAAGGAATCTACCAGGCCTTGTCTAGCCCACTGCTTGATCCAGGGAATCTAGCAGTGCAGCCTTCTTGGCCAATAGCTGGTCAGCCTCTGCCTGAAGACCTCATGCAAGTGAAAATCCAGATACAACCCTGCCTTGCTCCTTGTCAGAGTCAGAGTCAGTGCAGGGAACAGCAGAGATTTAAGTCCTGAGCCATGAGGACTGAATGTTCAGCGCCCCTCCAGACTCGTCTACAAAGATCCCCATCTGTAAGGGGCCAGGATGCCGCTTTTGGGGCAGCGTGGCTGCAGCTGCCCTGCCTGCAAGGAGGTCCTTCCAAGGCCTGGGGTGATCTCTCTAGCTCAACAGTGGCACGGGCATTTCCTGCTCTTCGCTGGGTTCCCTAGGAAGGGAAACCCTTGTTTTCAGCCAACACCACTTTGAAAGATTGAACTGGCTGGGAAACTGACCCAAAGCCCACCAGGGTTCAGGAGGACCACAGCTAACGCCAGCCATCCTTCTCTCAAGACGTCAGCCACAGGCACAGCCTAAAGCCTTTGGGCAAATCCCAGAAGACGTTTGGGCTCAGCAAAGGCAATGTGAAAACTCACTGCTTCTGGCAGAGGATAGGACAGCAAAAGCACCTTCCATGCAAATTATTTTACTTGTGAACCTTCTTTGCTTTTATCTCCCGCCAGCACAGGCAGCCCTCGGAGCATCTGGCTCTACCTTGAGGGGGCTTGAATGAGGATTCAAGGGGGCAACCCTCTCACTGACTCCCCACCACGCTCCCAAGAGCGAAACCTATACAGGAGCATGGATGCTCACAGCAAGAAACCTGCAGAGAGATTGTTAGGAAGCCAACTGAGACATCAGCTAATTGGTCACCCACCTTTTGGCAAACGAGTTGATGAAGTTTAGGCATTTCTGCAGATGCTTTAGGGAATCATCTCTGGAATGCATGACTGCCAGTCATTGAGAAACCACTCAAAATACAATTATTTATTTTTCATTGGCTCTTTCGGGGTGGCGGAAGGTTCTGACTGGGGAAAGGCGATGCTGTTTATGCCTGCCACCAATTTCAGAAATTGTAATGCTTATTACTGTACTTGAGCCTCAAATTTATACCCTAAATGAGAGCCTCAAATATGTTCCATAAACATAAAACAATCACAGGCATCAGACTTGTTCTGGGACAAGCTTCCAGTCTGAGGATGTACCAGTATTTCGAGATTACATTCCTGTCAACTGGCTTCTCCCCAAAGACAAGCGTTGGTGGCTCCATGCAAGCCCAGATGGTTACGGAAAGGAAGGAGAAGCGCTTGCCACCCGCCACCCAATGGACTTCCTGCCTCACCTTCACAAACAGCGGATAGACAGCTCAAGCAAACCCCACATAAAGCAGCTTAGTTTCCGAGGTCTTGTTTACAGATGAACATTTCATGGCAACCGCCATCCCTATTCAATCCCTGCCTCAGGGTCTTTCTCCACCGTCAAGATGAAGCGCCCTCCGTCCCTCCTGGAGAAGGCAGACTGTTCTACCCACATGGAATCTGTGATTCCCACGGCCTCTCCTGCCCCTGGAGTCTCCTGATACCCCTTCAAGATCATGGCTGGCGAAGCCCAGGTTTTGTACACCTTGAGGCTTTATTAAAAGAAGGATGACGACTCTACCTGGCACAGATCGGAGGGGCTCAGCCTGCTTCACCCATGGGCTGGGGACAAGGTGAAGGCCCTGTCACGGGGACACAGCACATTTGTGCCAGGGTTAGATGCAGGTGGGAAAAGCCCTCCGGTGCAGAAAAGGTCTTGGGCATCACCTAGTCCTGCTTACTGCAAGGACACTCTCTGCAGAAACGCCTCCAAGAACAGGGCTATCGGAAAAGGGGAGCCTTCCCTCGGGATCTCCCTTGCTTCTCGAACTGCTTCCACCCAAGTTTCTTCTAAAGCTACCTGCTACTCTCTAACTTCTGGCTCATGGTTCTATCCCACCGTCTGGCCTCTTGGCCGTGGTCTGCACAGCAGCCTCTTCGGGCAGTCCAAGAGAGTGACCTCATGTGCTCTTCCCCAGGTTAAGCAGGCCCTGATCTTTCCAGTTTCTTGGCTGGATGTTGTCCCCCGTCGGGCTGCACGTTCCTGGGCCAGGCATGCTCCAGGATGTCTTAAAATGCAGGGCGTGGAATTGGGCAGGGGACTCCAAATGTGATCTGTGGGTGTTTCCAATGGCCTGGGTGCTGAACGTTAAGAAAGCTGCCTGAACGTTCACCGGCTTTGCAATTGCCCCAGCTGCAACTTCCGAAGACCCCGAGATTCCTTTCGCTTGTGTTCATCCTACGAGGGGACTCCCCCAGCTGATGCAGATTTCTTCGATGTCCTATACCTAAATGCCACATTGCACTTTTATCTCCTTTAAATTTCTCCTTGTTAGCTTCAGCCTGTCAAGATCCTTTGCGATCTTAATTCTGCTACTATGGTATTAGCTATTCTTCCCAATTTCCTTTATATGAAAATTTGAAAAGCATTCACACTTAATGCCCTCCATAGTGCTCCTCCTTATTCCCACCTCTACATGATGTGCTATTCATATATTTTAAATGTACATTTGCAACCTCAAAGCACCAGTTTTTGGAGCTTAATAAGGAAGTGCAAAGTATTCATGCACGTTAATTAATACAGATCAAGAGTCCTGTCATTATTAGAAAGGGAAGGCGCCGAGTTTTAATAAAAATTGTCTTCTTTCTTTCTCCTTGCTTGCGCCCACCAATGAGACAGAACTGGGTCATTCGCTCTCACTGCCAACTGAATTTAAAGGTAAGAAACTGAGTTTGCAAAGAGAGAGGGGAACAGATGGCGGCTGTCGGAACCATTTTCATGGCTGAGGTGAGATAGAATTTGAATTCAGAGCTCCCAGATGCTCCCCCAAATGCACTGCACGCTGAGCTGCTGTGCTGCCATCTATGCTGCGGCTCGTGGCAGTCAAAAACGGTGGCCTACAGACCCACAGCTCGCTTGGCTCCTCGTGAGCAGGACGGCCAGCAGATCCAAGAGGATCAGATGCACTCAGGAAGGTGACGACAGGGGGGGCTGACGGGGACCGACCGCTCCCAGCGCACAGAGAGACCCGCTGCCTGTCCCTGGGCACAACCACTTCTTAAACCCAGTTAGGAAGCTGCTGCCAAGTTTGAGGGACCCGGTCAAGCAGCAGCTAATCCTGTCGACTGTGGCGGCTCGTCAGAGGCGAAGAACGAGGAGGAGGCATGCATGTCCCATCCAGCGCCATTAAGCAAACCCTGGAGGGGCGTTTGGACCGCTATCTTCTGTATCGCCCCCTTTGGACAGAGGAAGCTCGATCGGTGAAGGCCCAATCCTGCATCGCTGGGTGTGGCAAGTCTTTCGATGCTGCAACGCGAATGGCCTGATCCGGTCCCAAACCTCAGAGGAGAGCCTGGCCCAGAGCTGGCCCCCCACCCGCTTGGCCACATTAGGCCCACTGGATCCCTCGGTCCTGAGGGACCCAGAAGGATTCCTCTCTCTCCACTTGCTCGGCGGGTCTTCCTGGCCTCCCAACCCAACAGCGGCTTGTAATCTGGTTTATTGCCGCACTAAATCCGCCAAGCTAATCTCACAGTCAGAGGTGCAGGGAGGCCCTGGGTCTTAAAAGGCTGAATGGCAGTGAGAAGCCCGGCCAGATACCAGGGACGTCTTTGGCGGCAGCCCGGGAGGCCGATGCTCCAGCCGCTTTGCCTGGCCCGGGGTGTGTGTGGGGGCTTCCGCAACGCCACTGACCAGCCCAGCCCAGCACGCAGCTGGTCCTTCGGTGGGTGGATCCGGAGGAGACTTGGCCGTTCCCAGCAGAGCCAGGGGCCCCGCCCTCTCCGTCTCCTGCTTTTCCCCTCCGATGAGGGTGTTCCTGAGGGGGGAGGCTGTGGGTCGGAGCCCGCTACCTCCAGAGCCCACATGGCTGCGGGCTCAGCGAGAAGCTGGGAGACCCAACCGTCCTGGTCCCCCTCCTCATCCCAGGAGAAGTCTTCAGGCAGGACCCCCGGCAATACCACCCACTTAACTCTGCAATGCCTGCCACGTCCCCCCCCCCACACCCCTGTTGGCCTCAGGGGCCCCAAATGCCTCCCAGGCCGGAAGCCCAGCGCTGGTCCCTTGGCGGCCCCTTCCAAGGTTTCTCCTGTCCTGCTGGAGTTGCAGAGCTGGACAACACCGTGTCCCGACAGCCTCACCACATACTTGCACCAGTTTTACAGAGGCTTCCTCTGTTCGGATACTAAGCAGGATTTACTGTTTTACTGGACTGTTTTTCCGGCGTTTTACGCAGAAAGCTGCTTTAGGCTCCGGCCCCAGCAGGCGAGCATTTTCAACCCTCGCTGGCAGGAGGCGGTTTTGGGCTGGAGGACCAACTCAACTCTGCCTCCGGTTTTGCACAGCTGCTGCAGAGTTGGGTCCCTGGGGATGGTTTGTCCCCCTGGGCCCGATTCTGAAGCCGCAACAGCCCCCGCCCCCCGTCCCAGTTGCACAGAAGTCCCATTGCTTACTTTGGAAGGAGCCTCGTGGTCAGCGTCTAGCCGTCCTTGCGACTCAGGAAAGATTGGGCCAGGAGGGGAAGGGCAGCCCCTCCCTCAGCCCCCTTCCTTCCTCCAGCCTGCCAGGAAAAGGACACCCACCAGCTTGTGCTCTCTCACACACATACACACGCAAATGCTATTTCCCTTTTCCCAGCTCCAGCCATATTTACATAGCTGGAAGGAATTGCTCTGGCCGCTGAAAGCCGTGGTAAGCCCGGGACAGGCTTGCCTCGATGATGAATTGCTCTACCAACCGTAACTGCCCAGGTCCACACTTTGCCTCAAACCCAAACCAGACAAACCACGTCACTAGGCTGCTGCACCATAGAAATAATGGTGTGTGGGTAGTTGCCTCTCCTGCTTTTATATCAGGTATGTATTTTTGGAAATAGGCCTTGCGTGTTGTAAATCGCCGAGTCCAAAGAATGGGTGTTTTATCAAGGACTGTATAAGTGCATCTGCAGCCTACAGCCGTGGGGAGAACAGCCTTCTGCTGAGGACCCGTCAGTCAACGGGGACAGGGAGGCTGGAAAACAGCAGACTGAGCCCCGCAGGGAAGTCCGGAATGACGATGCAGTTGAAGGATATTTACGCCTCCTCCCGAGCATCGCTCTGGAACAGGGTTTCTCAACCTCGGCAGCTTGAAGATGTGTGGACTTCAACTCCCAGAATTCCCCAGCCAGCTATGATACTGCCACACATGGGAACAGACACACCAGGCATGTGGAAGGCTGGACAAGAGTTTGCTGGCTGGAGAATTCTGGGAGTTGAAGTCCACACATCTTCAAGCTGCCAAGGTTGAGAAACTCTGGTTTATATTTTGCCTCCTATTTTAAAAAAAAACCAAATTATTCAGAAACTTCAAAACAGCTTACAGTTATCAGGAACCCGAGTATCTTTCCTACTAAAAGAACTGAAGACCTGGTTTTGCCGCCTGGCATGGGAAGGAGGAAAGGATAGTTCCTCATGGGGGTGGCTAACTCCTTAATCTTATAATGTCCTTCGTTATTAATTCCATCGCCCATCTGGATTTATAATTATTTATTATTTTTACATATATTGTATACTGATGTTTTATATTTTATATTTTATTTTAACTATTTTATTATAAACCGCCTAGAGTTCCCCGTTGGGGGAGATGGGCTGTTATATAAATAAAATAAAATAAAATAAAATAAAATAAAATAAAATAAAATAAAATAAAATAAAATAAAATAAAATAAAATAAAAAATAATAAAATAAAATAAAATAAAATAAAATAAAATAAAATAAAAAAATAAAATAAAATAAAATAAAATAAAATAAAATAAAATAAAATAAAATAAAATAAAATAATAAAATAAAATAATAAAATAAAATAAAATAAAATAAAATAAAATAAAATAAAATAATAAAATAAAATAAAATAAAATAAAATAAAATAAAAAATAAAATAATAAAATAATAAAATAAAATAAAATAAAATAATAAAAAATAAAATAAAATAAAATAAAATAAAATAAAATAAAATAAAATAAAATAATAAAATAAAATAAAATAAAATAAAATAAAATAAAATAAAATAAAATAAAATAAAAAAATAAAATAAAATAAAATAAAATAAAATAAAATAAAATAAAATAAAATAAAAAAATAAAATAAAATAAAATAAAATAAAATAAAATAAAATAAAATAAAATAAAATAAAATAAAATAAAAAATAAAATAAAATAAAATAAAATAATAAAAAATAAAATAAAATAAAATAAAATAAAATAAAATAAAATAAAATAAAAAAATAAAATAAAATAAAATAAAATAAAAAATAAAATAAAATAATAAAATATAAAATAAAATAAAATAAAATAAAATAAAATAAAATAAAAATAAATTCTACAGTTGATCAGAGTCAGGCCAACAGTCTCGAGGGATGTTGACGCCCTTGGTCTCCCAGCAGCCCAAGAGGGAGGAGCTACCACCCTCCTCTCCTGGATTGGGGCATCTGGCTGGTCCCTGGGGACGCTGGATGGGGAACAGATCAGCCTCGGAGGCATCTAAGCCTCCCCCCTTGGCGTGACTCCCGGCACCCTCAGCCTGCCTGCTCATGTGTCCAGCTGGAGAAGTTCTGTGGGGAGGCAGCCCTCGGGCAGAAGGCAGTCAGGCCCTCATTGTGGGCAGCAGACCCCAATAGGAACCAGGCCAGTCCACGCAAGGGGGCGCCTCTTCGGTCCAACTAGGATCAAGGCACAAACTCCATTGGACAGGCCAGGGTTGGAGCAACATCTGGCAGGATGACGCAGCCCTGGAGGCCAGGGTGCAAGCCAGCCAGCTCGCTCCGGAGACTTGGTTGTTGAGCCAGGGGACAGCCCAGGGACAGCTGGCGTCCGGCAGCTGGCAGAGTCAAGGGAGGCCCCCCCCCCCCTCTGGCCGGCCAGACCTGGCCCAGTCCAGCTGCAGGGGTTTCGAGCTGCTCTCAGGGAGCCTCTCTCTCCTGGAGCTCTGCTACTTTGGGCTGGGGGAGGAGGCTTTTCCTCCGAGAAATGCCACCCCCTGGCACAAAGGCTCTGTACAGTGGTCTGCCCTGGAAGGAGGCTTCTGCTGTAGCTGAGACAGGTGGAGTCGTGCCCCAAGATGCCTGGGGTCTCCTGGTCAGGGCCAGAATTACGAGGTGCCTTCTGGGTCCTATGCTGCATTGACCCAAGGCTGGCCATGACATTAGGGCTGGAATTCTAAGGGATCACGGGTCCAAGAGGTGACAGGGAGTGCAGTCCTGCACGCAGCGCAACATTCGCGTGTCAGAGGCAAGCGTGCGGTGCTGTGCATCCACTTTGGAGGCCGGGCGCAAAAGAGAAAGGATTGTCGAGAGCCAGGGTCTCAGGAAATAGGTAGGGCAAACTATCAGGACGGGCAGGAAGCAGGTTTCCCGAGTCACCATTGCAATTTCCTCCTGTTCCAAAGCTGCTGGGTTGGAAATCCCATCCAGATCCTCCTCCTTGGTTGGGGTTCGCATTCTCTGCTGTTGCTGGCGGCAGAGGAAATGGCAGCTGCAGGCCCCAGAGATCCACAGGGGAAGCCTTCCCAGGCAGGAAGATGCAGAAGGATCGATCAGGGCTGCATCTCAGACTGCCTGGCCAGCCGCCTTCCCCCTCAGGCCTCGCTGACTGGCACAGCTACCAAGGTCCCAGCCACCTTGTACTTTCACACCGCTGCTGCCCACGTGCAAACACCCTTCGAGGTTTGTCGCTAAAACTCCAGTTGAACCGGTTGATTCTACTTTATTTTATTTATTTATTTGTTTGTTTGTTTATCAAATTGATCACCGCCCATCTCCCCCCAAAGGGGAACTTTGCAGGAGATATTTAAGACTCGCAGCCCGCTCTGCTTCCATTCCAGAACTCAGGACTCACAAGGCTGGGCTTAAATTAGCTTGCCAAGAAGGGGAGGTCTGGCAAACCGATTTGCAGACTCCTGCCCCGTGAAGCGTGCCTTCACCTCCGAAGATGTTGCATAGAAAACATCCTGCAAAAGGAAAACCAGCGGGGCAGATGCAAAACCCCGCCAAAAAGGGGTGGGGAGGGCTGCAGCACTGCTGTTGCAGGGTGGGGGCCTCCTTGGTGGGTGGCCTCCGGCCGGCTCCTTACGGGCGTGGGGGGGGGGGAGCAGCCTCTTAGATGCTCAGCGCCTGGGAAGGCACCTGCACAGCCTCGCCGTGCAAGCAGGTCCTCGTTCCTCGATCAGCAGAATGTGTGGTGCCTGAAGAAGACGGGGGGGGGCTTCTGCCCCACCCCTCTCTGTCTCAATTTGCATCGCTGCCCTCTTTGCACTGGCGTCAGCCCAGCAGCCAGCGGGCGATTGGAGAGCATGCCCAGAATCACTTGCCACCGTTCTGGTGAAAGGAAGGCTGGCACCCCACGAGTAAAGCTCTTGGAAGGGCTGGGGAGCAACGCCGGAGAAGTCCCGCTCAGCAGCACCTCCAAGCAATCCGGCCAGTTGAAGCAAAGCAGACTTCCCAGCCTCACACCCCCACGGGCACAGGACTACAGCTGTCCTCATCCTTGGCCAGTAGGCTAGGGACAGACGGAGCTGCAATCCAAGGCCTCTGGGAGGCTGTAGGTGGAGGCACCCCCTCTGTCCCCATGAAGGTGGGGGGAAGCTGAGTTCGAAGGCCTCTGTCCTCCTGACCTCGGTCCAAATCAGAAGAAACGCCGGCCGGGCCGGGCAGTGCCGGCCCTGGATCCAGGGCAAGCTGGGTCCGACAGAAAGAGAAAGAGGGCTAGCCTGGACACACACACACACACACACACACACACACACACACACAAACACACACCATTCTCTTCTTCCACTGAACAAACAGGCTTATTTGCCAAGAGCTGGGAAGTGAGCAACCGGTGACCTCAACCATTATTGTCAGGACAGGAAGTGCCCAGATGAAGCCACCTGGGGCTGGGGGGGGGGATCGGTGTTCAGGAAGAGCAATGACATCAGATGATCCTGGGGGAG
Source organism: Charina bottae (assembly GCA_023362775.1). NCBI lineage: Eukaryota > Metazoa > Chordata > Lepidosauria > Squamata > Charinaidae > Charina > Charina bottae. Next base: position 15,291 of record JALMGJ010000170.1, read on the forward strand.
AGGGAAAAACCCTGGCGAGGAAATCTCCCCAATAACAAATGTGGCTCATGCACAGAACAAAATTGGGAGGGGAAGCAGAAATTAACAGCGTGCCCCTTTTGCCCCCCCCCCCCGCCCGGGTATGTATGTATGTATGTATGTATGTATGTATGTATGTATGTATGTATCTATCTATCTATCTATCTATCTATCTATCTATCTATCTATCTCTCTCTAGGACAGGCACAGAAACTTTACGGCTGCCTCCTGCTGCGCGGATTGAAAAAGCTGCTAGAGCAGAGCTTTCCAAACTGTGTGTCGCTACACAAAAGTGTGTCGCCACACACAGTCTGGTGTGTCGCCACACAACCCGGAAGCGCTGATCATCAGCGCTTCCGGGTTTTTGCGCGGCGACACACCAACGTCGGAGGGGCCGACCAAGGGCAGATGGATGGATGATATTCTGGAGGTGACGGACTCGACCGTGGGGGAGCTGGGGATGGTGACGGCCGACAGGAAGCTCTGGCGTGGGCTGGTCCATGAAGTCACGAAGAGTCGGAAGCGACTGAACGAAGAAACGAGTAAACAACAAACAATCCCTGTCATGGCCCCCGAGCCAGGCTCCAAGACACAGGCGGATCAGGCCCCACGGGGTGCTGCACCCGCTGATTCAGCAGACGCTGCACCAACGACTGACGCCCGCTCAGCTCCCTCCCTGGCCAGCGCCGATCCCTTGTTGGCCAACGTGGGTGCCCAGAAGCAGGGGAGAGCCTGGCCTGGGCACCAAAGCGAGCACCTCAAGAGTAAACGGCGAGACGCCGGCTCTGCCAGCAAGCCCGGCGCCTCGTGATTGTCAGCGGGCGAGCGAGGACGGCTTCGCCAGCACTCGCTTAGTGGGGAGCGGATTTGAACCAGGCAGGGACTGCCTTCCGCTGCTGGAGGCAGCTTTGGCATCTGGCTTGGTTCTTCACGCATTCTCGCTCTTGACTCCGGCTACAATGTTGACCTCGGCGTGTTCCAAACCGAGTCTCTGGCTCTTCCTTCTCAAGACTTCGCGGGTCTTCTGATTACGGGCTGACGGACCTGGCTGGCGCCTTCCCTTCAGCCTCCAGTAAGCGGCGGTGCAGACGCCCTCCCCCTTTTCGGCTCCCCGACTCCACCTCGGTCACCACTCCCGCCTGCCTGTGTTCTTCCTCTCCTCACGCCGGTTCCCCAGCCACGCTTTCCCCAGCCTTCACAAACCTCGCTGCCTCGTTCACCAAGCCCCTTCAGCCGCGTGCGTTCCCTCCACGGGCACCTCTGCCAGCCAATCGCGCGGGCGTTTGCCCCTCCGCCAAAGCCAGGGCAAGAAAACTAAAGTGGGTTTTAGGGGGCTGGCAGGCCACAAGTAGCTCCAGGACGCTAATCCATGGTGGAGTTTGCACAGCTTGATTACAGTCTGTAGCCTGATTACAGAAATAACCCATTTTCTAGGTTCTTGTAATATCTGAACCATAAATGTATTAAGCAGGCTGGACTTGCCAAACACAGCAAGGCGCAAAAATACTAAGCCGAACCAAATGTTGTGAATTGTTTAAATGTACCCACTAGGTTTTTAGTTGGCCTGATCAGGTGTGTTGTGTGAACCAGCCTAAGAGACCGTCCAGACAGCTCTAACCTTTGCCTCCCGTTTACTGCTCAAGGCTATTCTAAACATGGTCCTTAAACAAGTTCTGCTTGAGGGGCTTTCAAGTCATGATGTTGGGCCAGTAAGAGAGAACAGATGAGAATGCAAAAGTAAGCACGAAATGCGAAGAAACAGTCAAATTGGGGCATGAAGGAAGCTTTATCCCTGCTGGAGAGGAGGGCTGGAAGGACAAATGGCCACTGTGCGTTGATGCTCTCAACAGTTGAGGTTAGAAACATCTTCCTTCCCTCCCTCCCTCCTTCCTTCCCTCCCTCCCTCCATTTCCTCCCTCCCTCCCTCCCTTCTTCCCTTCCTCCCTTCCTCCCTCCGTTTCCTTCCTTCCCTCCTTCCCTCCCTCCATTCCCTTCCTTCCTTCCTTCCTCCCTCCCTCCCTCCTCCCTCCCTCCCTTCCTCCCTTCCTCCCTCCCTCCCTTTTCCTTCCTTCCTTCCTTCCTTCCTTCCTTCCTTCCTTCCCTCCCTCCCTCCCTCCCTCCCTCCCTCCCTCCCATTTCCTTCCTTCCTTCCTTCCTTCCTTCCTTCCTTCCTTCCTTCCCTCCCTCCCTCCCTCCCTCCCTCCCTCCCTTTTCCTTCCTTCCTTCCTTCCTTCCTTCCTTCCCTCCCTCCCTCCCTCCCTCCCATTTCCTTCCTTCCTTCCCTCCCTCCCTCCCATTTCCTTCTTTCCTTCCTTCCTTCCTTCCTTCCTTCCTTCCTTCCTTCCCTCCCTCCCTCCCTCCCTCCCTCCCTTTTCCTTCCTTCCTTCCTTCCTTCCTTCCTTCCTTCCCTCCCTCCCTCCCTCCCATTTCCTTCCTTCCTTCCCTCCCTCCCTCCCTTTTCCTTCCTTCCTTCCTTCCTTCCTTCCTTCCTTCCTTCCTTCCTTCCCACCCTCCCTCCTTCCCTCCCTCCCTCCCTCCCATTTCCTTCCTTCCTTCCTTCCTTCCTTCCTTCCTTCCTTCCTTCCCTCCCTCCCTCCCTCCCTCCCTCCCTCCCATTTCCTTCCTTCCTTCCTTCCTTCCTTCCTTCCCTCCCTCCCTCCCTCCCTCCCTCCCTCCCTCCCTTTTCCTTCCTTCCTTCCTTCCTTCCTTCCTTCCTTCCCTCCCTCCCTCCCTCCCTCCCATTTCCTTCCTTCCTTCCCTCCCTCCCTCCCATTTCCTTCTTTCCTTCCTTCCTTCCTTCCTTCCTTCCTTCCTTCCTTCCCTCCCTCCCTCCCTCCCTCCCTCCCTCCCTCCCTCCCTCCCTTTTCCTTCCTTCCTTCCTTCCTTCCTTCCTTCCTTCCTTCCTTCCTTCCCTCCCTCCCTCCCTCCCATTTCCTTCCTTCCTTCCTTCCCTCCCTCCCTCCCTCCCTTTTCCTTCCTTCCTTCCTTCCTTCCTTCCTTCCTTCCTTCCTTCCTTCCTTCCTTCCTTCCTTCCTTCCCACCCTCCCTCCTTCCCTCCCTCCCTCCCTCCCTCCCTCCCTCCCTCCCTCCCTTTTCCTTCCTTCCCTCCCTCCCTCCCTCCCTCCCTCCCTCTTGTCAGGATGTGCAGGTGGGGGGAAGCTACACCTTCAGAGCTAAAAACAGACCGCAAAGAAGGGGGCTACGGAAATGAGCTCAGCCGAGCCCAGCCGAGCTGCTGGGGCTGACAGAAGCTGCAGCTGCCGTGGCCGCCTGGGGACGTGGGAAGTGCCGAGAGGGGGGCTGCCTCTCTCGTGATCAGCAGAAGAAGGCTCGTGCTGGCTCAGAGGACCCAAAAGTCCTTTTAGTCCGTAGAAAGGTGGGGAAGGGCCTGCCCAGGGGTGGCGGGGTGTGTGCGTGTGTATAGATGCGTGTTTTTTAAAAAGTCAAGACAGTGTGGAACCAATACGGTTGACTTATGCTACGTTACTAACCTTTGTGGAAGGAGAAGCTAAGTTAAAAACAAGAGAAGAATTAGAAATGGAGGGTTACACTTGTCAGTGGTTTACTTTTGCACAACTGACAGAACCATTTAAAATAAGTCTTTTGGATTTTGTTAATGAAAAAACCCAGTTTGAAGTGGACCTATGTACTAATGACGAGCACGTTCTTGCTAAGATATATAACTATTATTGCAGATGAATGTGGAGGATGAAGACGGTAAAGACTGTGTGATCAAACGGCCCCAGCATGCAGCATGGCGACCGCGGCTGCCCAGGACTGCCCTTGTTCTCCACTGGAAAGCTCCGAGAGGGCGTGGGCCATCCGGACCAGAAGGAGCTTTCCAAGGGAGTCGATGGCTGAGCCTTCCCCTCCCCTCCCCTCCCCTCCCCTCCCCGCCCCGCCCCTCCCCTCCCCTCCCCTCCCCTCCCCTCCTTGGAGCTCCTGCTCTAAGTCCCAGCCACCATGGCTTGTCCTCTGCGAGACAAGCATCTCAACATCACCATGCCTTTGTGGCTTAGGCACATCAATTATTATTATTATCAGAGTTATTACTATTATTGGCTGAATTTTTCGGAGGCAGCGTTGATGGAATCTTTCAAGAAGTTGGAGGTGGCGTTTGTAGAGGGTCCATGTTTCACAGGCGTACAGAAGGGTTGGTAGTACAATGGCTTTGTAAACAAGCATTTTGGTCTCCCTGCGAATGTCCAGATAATTACTTGGGAAGATAGGCGGACTAATGTTAGCGTATTAGAAGAAGCGAAAACCACCAGCATTGAAACAATGATCATCCAACATCAACTTCGCTGGACCGGCCATGTTGTTCGAATGCCTGACCATCGTCTTCCAAAGCAGCTACTTTACTCCCAACTTAAGAATGGAAAACGGAATATTGGTGGACAGCAAAAGAGATTCAAAGACACTCTCAAAGCTAATTTAAAAAAATGTAATATCAGCATTGAGAACTGGGAAGCCCTAACTCATGAGCGTTTCAATTGGAGGTCAGCCTTTATTAAAGGCGCTACGGACTTTGAAGAAGCATGAGTACAGGGCGAAAGGGAGAAACGAGCTAAGAGGAAGGCACGTCAGGCAAACCCTCATCATGACCGTCTCCCACCCGGAAACCTATGCCCTCATTGTGGGAGGTTGTGCGGATCCAGAATTGGCCTTTATAGCCACTTACGGATCCACTGTTAAAATTTTACCTTTGGAAGACAATCTTACTCGGCTACGAGTGATCGCCAATGACTATTATTGGCACTGCCCAACTCCAAACCAACTCTGGGCAGCTCACAATAGAAAGCACAATGCAATAAAACATACACCAAAATAAATAAACAGGACACCAACACCCAAAGCTTCGCAATCGAGGCCAAATGCTTCTGACCAGGCGTCCCATCCGCCGAGGCCTGGAGGCTCTTTAAGCCTTCCCAGGGTGCCATCCAGACCCCAGGGGAGAGCTCCTTCCAGAGGGCAGGGGCTGTGCCAGAGAAGGCGCTTCTTGATTATCCTTTTTAATTCAGGGGACCTAGAGCACGCCAACCTCGACAGATCGTACCAGCTGGGCAGGGACCATGCGAGATAGGGAGTTCTTCAGATAACCTGGCCCTATACCACGTGGTGGCTCAGCGGGTAAGACGCCAGGCTTGTCGATCGGAAGATCGCAGGTTCGGAGGTTCGAATCCCTAGCCCCGCGTGACGGAGTGAGCTCCCGCACTCGCCCCAGCTCTTGCCAACCTAGCAATCCGAAAGCATGCAAGTGCAAGTAGATTAGTAGGTACCACTTCGGTGGGAAAGGTAACAGTGTTCCATGCGTGTCATGCGGCCACATGACCGTGGAAGCGTCTTCGGACAACGCTGGCTCTTCGGCTAACAAACGGAGATGAGCACCGGCCCCTGGAGTCGGACACGACTGCACAAATGTGCGGGGGGGGGGGGAACCTTTACCTTTTAATACCACGTAGAGCTTCACAGGTCACAACCAGCATCTTGAGTCACACCCGGAAGCACACTAGCGACCAACTGGTGTAGCTCACAGGGCATGTGTGTTACATGGGCATGGCACAGCCTGTTCATGCTGCTGCATTGTGGACCAGCTGTGGCTTCCAAACAGTCTTCCAGGCAGCCCCATGTAGAGCGCATTGCAATAGTCGAGCTGTAAGGTGACCAGGGCGTGAGGGACTGCCTGAAGGGCCCCCCGACCTAGGAAAGGGTGCAACTGGGGCACCAGATGGAGCTGTGCAAAGGCTTCTGGCAGAAGATTTCCCTGCCCTGGACCCCAGGGAGTTGCCAGCAATTGCTTTGGGAACCCCTGCTAGCTAGCTGGACGGGGCCTTCTTCTCTGCTCTGCAAGTGGACTGGAAGCAACTGCCTATCCCCACCGCCATCCAGGGGAAGATAAAGAAGCTGGCCTGAAAGCGGTCCTGGCTGGCCCCGCAAAGGACTGCCAGGATGGATTTTGCAGATCCGATCCTATGCTCTTGCAGGCATTCCCCCAGTCGCAGTAGCTCTCTGCTCCTGCCCCCCCCCCCATCTCCTTCCAGGCTGCCGGCAGAATGGCCCCATCCTCCCAACTTCTTCCACACCTTCTCCGACACCTTCCTTCGTTGGGTGAGAACGTCTTCCCCACTCTTGCTCATGGTTTCCATGGTGACCTTGGTGAGGATAAATCAGGCTCTGCAAGCCTCCCACCTTGATCTGCATGTGTGTCTCTCTGTGCAAGTGCGCATGGGTAGGCACACACCCACCGCTCGGTGCTCCAACGTGCCAGATGGAGAGGGCTCAGCCAAGGCTGCAGTTGCCCGCCGGCTTGAGGGCCAGAGGGGGGTGAGGCTGGCACCCTGGCCCCGCTCTAAGGCTGGCTCGGCAGCTTCCGGACCCCTCCCAGTGCCATTTGGAGTGGGGAAGCAGGGAAAGGGTCAGGGGCCAACTTGCTGCCTGAAAATCCAAAACACGAGAGCTTCACTGAGGCCCAGGGTTGCAGTGGGCAGGAGGAAGCCGTGGCAGGCAGCGCGGGTCTCCACCACCCCGCCCCTCAGACGGCTTCCGTGCCTGGAAGTCAGGGGACCCCAGCCAGAGGGCTGGTGCTAAGCTGCTGGTCCGGGGCATGTGGGTCTTTTAACATTTAGCGCACCCCGTCGGTCCCCAGTGTGAAGAGAGCAGCCATGGGCAGGAACTCGTCCCAGAGAAGGAGGGTGCGCCTGGGCGGTGCAAGGGTGCTGAACTGCTTCCCCAGCATTCCGTGTGGCACACCTTGCAGCCCACCCAGAACCCCCCCCCCCCTCACCTCGACCAGGGTCCTAACAGACCGTAGGCCGCTGCCAGCCAAGTGCCCGGGCCACTCCCTGGCCGGGTGCTAAGCCAGCTTTCCTTTCACCTCCGTGCCTTGCTGCCTCCATTCATTGTCCCACGCAGCACCCGCCTTCCACCCTCCCACCCGCTTTGGGCTCCCTGGGTGCAGCTAACAGCCAAAATCCATTGTGCAGCTAGCCTGTCTCTCTCCCCCTCCCCCCTCCCCCCCTCCCCGAGATTTTTGCTTTTTTGTTATTTTATGAGAAGGAAAAGGAAGGCAAGAAGCAGGCAGAGAAAGCAGGAGCATTGTAGGTGGAAGATGAGGAGGCCTCTTCTCACCCCACCCCCCGCCCCCCAATTGTACTAACAAGGCACATGGAAAAGGAGTGTCGGAGGCTCTGGGAGGCCACAGAGTCAGACCTGAGCCCAGGGCCACAGTAGGTCGGCCTTCCTTGCGAGGAAGAATGCAATATGGGGCAGGTTGGCACGACACACCCAAATGGCCCAAAGGAGGGTGAGGCGGCCTGTGGCTCGGCGCCAGTGTGTTGAGCGAGCCCGCCTCTTGTCTGAGCGGGAACCAAGCTGCCCCGTAAAGCCATCGTCATCGGAAGGACCCTGGTAGCGTCTTTGCCGACTCACAAATGTCATCCACAGGCATCAGCTTTCACGAGCTGCAGCAGGTGCCTTGGAACAGCCTTCGTGCGTTGGAAAATGGGCTATCGGAGTCCAATGTTTTGCAAGTCAGGTAGTGATAATAACGCACTGTGGGAAGACCTGAAGGACCAAGTTAGGGGCAGATCGCCACGGAGGAAATCTATCGACACAGACTCGATGGCACATAATTAATCAAATGTTGTGATATCTACGTATTGCCAAAGCTGATGCCTCTGAGTAACATGTGTGAGTCGGAAAAGGTTCTACTAGACTTATGTCGATGAAGGTTCTCAGTCATCCAGGTGGAATTGTCTGTAGCTTGAATCATGTCAACTGGATTTCTATTCTACTAGACTTCTTTTGATCCTTTGCCACTGTAGGCTAACTGGCTCTCCTCGCACCCTGGAGCCATCGTATGAGTCCCTTGTTTCCACTCTGCCTGTTATGGGTCTCTTAGCAACCTGTTGACTTAGACCGCAGATTTAGCATGTTGTGGGCATCCAGCCATCGTGGGTGACAGAACGGGCTTTTGTCGGGTGTTCTTAATGCATCCTAATCAACTGAGATACGAACGGTAGGGGATGAGTTCCAGTTCTCCTCAGGATAGGAGCCCAAGCGAAAGCATCTCAGAGAGAACGCTCTCCAGCCTTCGCCTGGATGCGTCCAGTAAGGGGAGCCCACCGCCTCTCTGGGCCAGGGGTACCACGGGTGAAAAGCTCATGCTCTGAAGAAGGTTTCCCCACCTTTCAGCCAGGATCTGCCTTCCTGTGACTTAAGACCATTATTCTCTTTCTTGTACAGGAGAGGCCTTGACATCCTATCAGGGCTATCACATCCCCTCTATTGTTCCCCCCCCCTCAAAGCGGTACTCTATCTAACAGAGTGGAACAATCACTTTCTTGATTTGGAAATGGTCGTTCTCTTCACGCAGCCCAAAGTCACGTTTCCCTGTTTTGCAGCCGCATCACACTGACGTTCAGTTTTCATTCAACTCCTATTTCAAGAACTTTCTCACAGATGCTATCAGCCCCTTTCCTCAAGTCCTGCTCTGCTGCCTCATCAGGGCGGGGTTGGAGGGGGGGACATTCGGAGTGTAAGCTAAGAGCCTACACTCCCAGCAGAGTCACCCGAGATGTGAAGGTCATCCAGGCTGCCCAGCTGAAGGAGGCAGACCCCTGTACCAGGCAACTGCGATGGAGGAAGAGGCTGCAGGCAGAAGTGACAACAGCAAAGTCATCATGTCATACAGTGTGTCAGGATGTCATCCATGCCATCCTGCCATGGCGCCAGGATGGAACATCCCGCCACTCCCTTAAACTCACAGGGTCGTTTGGGGGTGCCTGACAGTAAAACTAGCAGATGTGTAAAGTAGGGGTTTGGTGTATTCACAGAACTGCAAACTATGTTAATCGAAGTCTCCCGCATTTCAGCAACCAGGATAGATCAAAGGGCAATATCGCTGCATTAGTTGATTCGGACTCAAAAAAGATCTGAGAACTGAGAGACAAAGGGAAGGGCGATGGAGCCACAAATCCCGATGGAGGGGGGGGGGGGGACTTGGAGATTTTTAAACTGTTGGTTGCCAGTCTGTAGCTTGAATCATGTCAACTGGATTTCTATTTTGTTAGTGGAAACGTTTCGCTCCTTATCCAAGGAGCTTCTTCAGTCTGAGCAAAGTTGGTAAGGGAATCCTAAATATGTTCCTAGGTAGCTGTGTGACCTTACACCTGGGGCTAGGTCATGGTTATATTGAGATGTAATTTTTAAGTTCTTTTATTATCTAATGGAGGGTCGTTAAAATCACCATGCTGCTGTTGAGCTTCTGAAATGGTCTTAATCTTCCTAGGCACAGAAGACAACACGGGGAGGAAGATGGGGGAGAGTTTGTGCCTGAGGCCCCCACCTCTATTCAAGGAAGGATTTTCCAAGTTGGCATAAATGGCATAAATGGCATAAATGTTGGTTGCGGGAGCTTGATTCACTCGAGTCTTTAATGTGCAATGGATCACTGGCTTTAATAAAGATTCCTTCATATCCCTGAGTGGCTTGTGTCAGGAACTCTGATTTAATAGTCAATGGATCGAGGCATCACACAGTGAAGGAGAAGGCAATGCTAAACCACTCTTGGAAAACCATATGGATAGACAAGATATTGACAATGTGTGCTGGGTGATGGCCTTTGATTGTGTCGATCACATCGAGCTGTGGAATGTGTTTAGAAAAATGGGAATCCCAGAACATCCTATTGTGCTCATGAGAAACTTGTATCTCATGAGCACAATAATTATATCTGTACAGGTCATGAAGCCACAGTACAGATAGAACATGATGAAACAGACTGGCTCCAGGTTGACAAAGAAATGAGACAAGGCTGCATACTCTCCCCATATTTATTCAACCTGTATGCTGAATATATATTAAAGGAAGCTGAACTGGAAGAAGATGAGCATGGTTTTAAAACATGAGGAAGATGATACTATTCTGATGGCTGAAAATGAAAATGATCTGGAAGCTCTAGTAATGAAAGCCAAGGAACACAGTGAAAAAAAATGGGACTACAATTAAACATAAGAAAAACTAAACTAATGACAACAGATATAGTAACCACATTGAAGTGATGAATAGCTTCTGCTTTTTAGGATCAACTCTCAGTAGTAAAGGAATCAGCCACCAAGGAACATGCCGCAGACTAGCACTTGGTAGAGTCGCAAAGAAGGCCTTGAGAGAGACCTTCAGATGCTGGGATGTGTCTATACTTACAGAATCATGCAGGTTGATGTTTTCCCTGCATGTATGGCAGCAAACACATAATGAGAAGACAGGATACCCTGGAGAAGAAGCTGATGCTAGGGAAGGTGGAAGGCAAAAGGAAGAGGGGCCGACCAAGGGCAAGATGGATGGATGGTATTCTGGAGGTGACAGACTCAACCATGGGGGAGCTGGGGATGGTGACGGCGACAGGAAGCTCTGGCGTGGGCTGGTCCATGAAGTCACAAAGAGTCGGAAGCGACTGAACGAATAAACAACAAAATAGCAGCAAAAGTTGGACTTTGAAGAAGCAGGATAGGAAGAGTATCGAGGCCTTTGAACTTTGGTGTTGGAGAAGACTCCTGAGAAGACTGTGGACAGCCAAGAAATCAAACAAATGCATCATGGGAAAAAATCAATCCACGAGTCTCACTTGAGGCACAAATGACCAAACTCAAATTATTATATTTCTGATATGTTATTCAAAGACCTACCACTCTTGAGAAGTCCATAATGCTGGGAAATGTGAAAGGAAAGAGAAGGGATGACTAGCAGCATGGTGGATGGACTTGATTACAGTGGTGATGGGTGCACTGTTGGAAGACCTGAAGGACCAGATTGGGGAAGAGCTATCTATGTGGTTACTAAGAGTCAGCATCAACTTCACATCCATCCATCCATCCATCCATCCATCCATCCATCCATCCATCCATCCATCCATCCATCCATCCTTCCTTCCATCCATCCTTCCATCCATCCAACCATCCATCCATCCATCCATCCATCCATCCATCCATCCATCCATCCATCCCTCCCCAGTCCAGATGTACTGATGCATTTGAATCTTGTTTTTTAAATGAACTTTGCACTTGTCTATGCTAAATTTCATTCTGTTACTTTTAACCCATTTCAAGATGGTTTTGAATTGTATTTCTGAAATCTAGGGTGTTGCCTCTCCTACCCAATTTTGTGTCCTCTCCATCAGGCCTGCTGGAGCAAACTCAGCAGACTCTTAACCTGGCACAGCTAGATAAGAATCTTGATCACCCACTACAATGAAACCATTTAAAGCTGTTGATTGCCCTGTGTCGACATGAAGGTGCCATCCCTTCTAACACCCAGTCTGGTTTAAATCCAGTGCTGCTCCTTTCCCCCCTTTTTTTCTTTTGCCTTTCCCACAGCTTAAACAGACCTCTTGCTTTGCACTTTTCAGGTTTGTTGAGGACATAATGGCATTCCTGCTCTGAGAAACTTTAGCTTCCAACGTAACTCCCACAGTCTGCAAATCTGATGAGCATTCCCTTCATCTCTTCCTCCAAGTTGCAAGCTTTTCCTTCATCCCATTCCAGCAATTACTTTCCCCTCCTGTTGGCCACATGACCGCGGAAGTGTCTTCGGACAACGCTGGCTCTTCGGCTAACAAACGGAGATGAGCACCGGCCCCTGGAGTCGGACACGACTGCACAAATGTGTGGGGGGAACCTCTACCTTTTTTTTAACCCCATGATTCATTTCTTCATTTACACAATGCACAAAATCATAATCTACCAACAAGCTACTTTGGCACAGCAGATGCAACCACATAAAAGCCAAGCAATATCAAACCACGCCAGAGCACGTCTTATAATCCCAGCCCTCGGCTGGTGGGAGGTGGGGTGGCCCATTCCCTCCCAGTGAGTCCATCTGGCACAGCTTGTTCCGTCTAGGAGGAACTGCCAAGGCCCTGGCTCTTAGCTTGCCCACAACAGAAGCACCCTCAACGGCCTATAACTGTAGGTGCCACCCCTGGTTGTATCATTGGTTTTACTTTCAGTTCTTTTCCGAATGATACCCAACATGGAACCCTCCCCTGTTCTTATAGCCGTGGCACAGGGCCTTGGCATTTTCATTGTTCTCTCTGCCAAGCTGCCAAGAACCCTTTGCTGTTCAGGCACTGCCAGCCCAGGATAGATGGATGGATGGACGATTTATTGTCGCAGCGTGGCATACTTTCCACTTGTTTGCCCTGGACGGTAATTTCCATCTGCATACCCCAGCCCCAACGTGGGGAGGGAGAAGGCTTGTTTCGGCGTTCTTCCCAGATGCACTTTACTTCCCCTAAATCGCTGGGTGTCAATGGCAATCTTCTCTGGGTGGGCTACGCCAACAATGGTGCGGTTGCACAAGCTGATGGGCCGGCGTGTTTTATGTGCCTGGAGGGGGCCAGGGGGCCCATGGAGCAAAGTCCAGAGGGCAACGGGCCTCCCACAGCAGGAAGGAGGTTGGGGAGAGGATCTAGGGAGAAGGAAAGAACGGTTGAATCATGGTCTATTGAGTAAGCCACAATTGTAGGGTTTGCACACAACACTAATCATAGAACTTGGCTTACAGACTACTGCAGTGTTGGCGTCCCCTTAGTGACCTGATCACAAGTGCAGATGCTCAGAGATAATCGCAAGGTTTTATTCCCCAACGCAGCGCCATTTTGTCAGCCTGGCCCAGATGGAGCAGAGCAGGCGGCCCAGTATCCCTCCTCTGGCGGAAGGCGGCCGGGACGAGGAGGCACCGTCGGGTGCGTGGCTGAGGGCGGGGAGCAAAGCCCTCCCGAGGGACTCAGCACCTACCTGGGCACCATTTCCGGCAGATTTGCAGACCTTGGACTTCCTTGCCCCACGAGGCAGCACAAGTGTGGAGACAGGGAAGTCCTCGTGGCCCCTTCTGGGGAGACCCGTTTGCTGGAGAGGCTCAGCCGGGCACAGCCTTCCAGCCGTCACTTGGCCAAGTTGGTGTTGGGGGGCCAAGCGAGAGGGGTTGGCATTTCAGCTGAATGGATAACTGAAGGGCACAGGCGGCTAACAGTCTTTGCTGGCTGCTCCCCAGAGCGGCCTGCTAGCGTCCGCCCCCAGCTGGTGCACACAGAGGCTCCACAGTGTGGGCCCAGGAGGGACAGGCACAGACCTCCCCTCCCCCCCCCCCGACAGCCTCCCTGCGCATGGAGCTCTGGGGCGATGGGCTAGGCGGCACATGCTGCCGTCGGGAGAACTCTGTGGGCGTGTGGCACTGTGCCCAGAGACTCCCTTCCTCCAATTCCCCTCTGAAGCTGGAGGTTGTGGGAAAAGAACCCGCTGTTCTGCCCCCAGGCGCAGCAGCTCTTCCCTACACCAGCCGCCAGCCAGCGCCCTGCTTCCCTCAGCAGCCAGCAAATGGCAGTGAGCCAATTCAGGCAGAGGAATTCGGAGCATGGCTTCAGATGTGCGGGGCTTCAATCCCCTGTGCCCGCTTGCAGGACACTCCGTTCCAGGCCCTCGTCCCCTCTTATTTTCAGCCCTTCTTCCCCCACTCATGGCTGTTGCTGGACGTTACATATCACACCAGAATGTAGTTTGTTCATGGTCTACTCACTGAACGTTTAAATTATTGCACGAAGACAGGCAGTTGTGGATTATAATGTAAATCCTGATTAAACGCCCCATGGTTTGGTATAATAAGTCAAAGAAAGCCTGTTAAAAGTTGCAGCCACACAACCAAAACTTAGGGGTTTCATCAAAAACTAATCAAAAACATGATTAGGTTTTTGTACAGCTTGGGGTCGGTCACTTTGCTTAATTTCTAGTCCAGCATTGTGCATGCCCCAAAGTGAGCTAAGGCATTGGCCAAGTGGCATATGCCATGCACCCGCAGCCAGTGACTGGCATGACATGGCTCCGCTCACGCAGCAGGCATTCCGGTGGCTGCATTAATCCATGTTTACAACTGTGGCAACATTAGAGGTGTGATGGTGTGTACTTTGGTATGCAGAGGGAGCCCACGTTGTTGGCTGAGAACCCAGTGAGGGGTATGGAGCCGGAAAACTTATTTATTTATTTATTTATTTAGTAAACTAAAGTCCCTCTTGGGGGAGTTGGGCGGTGATAAATCGAATAAATAAATAAATAAATAAATAAATAATAAATAAAATTTATGGGGCCACCCAACTCACACACGGTGACTCCGGGTGGCTTACAGAATTAAAACCCACAGTATAAAAAAACCATGGAGCCCCCACCCCCTGCAGCGGCTACGAACGCAATCAAATCAGACACTTGGTCAGCTCCGTCTCAGACTGGGGTCCCCAGGACCACTGACTGAACCACGTCTTCTGGGCCTTCCGGAAAAGTATCAAGATGGGGGCCAATCATACCTCCAGGGGAATTATATTCCACAGGGAGGGGGCCACCACAGAGAAGGCCCTTTTTCGTGATCCCGTTAGATGAACTTCCCTCATAGGACCCGCAACATACCCATCTATGAGTCAATATATCAGAAACAAAGATAGTTGGGTTTAACAGGAAAAATGGAGTGAATGATTACAAGTGATACATAAAGTGAAAAACTAGAGGAGTTTTTTTGTACAATATTTGATTTTTAAGGAAATATTCTTTTTGTCTTAATTTTAATTGCAGCTGCGACATTTTGGGTCTTTTTGTTGGCCCCTCCACTATGGCCTGCAGCTTAAAAGCAATTTATTAGTAATTAGTGGGTATTGGTTGACGAGGCTTCTTGACCTCCCTATACTCTCTCTGTGCCAGTTGCTAAAATTTCATCATATTGCAGCTTGATGAGAAAAGAGGGGGGGGGGAAATTGAGTAGGCATTTGCAGTCCATGTACAAATTACAAGGTTTCAGTGGTGGCTTTTCTTCCCCAAAGAGAATCAAAGAGGAGTTGTTGTAAGAGTAGTAACAATAACAATAAGAATAATGGCAACCATCATGCTGAGAATTTGTGCACCGTGGTAGAATGTTTACTAAAGACAGGAAAACGGATGGAAAAAATACTGGTAGAAAGGTAGTCGGTAACATTTGGTCTGTGATAAGGCATGGAAATTTGTCAAAGGAGCTGCCTCAAAGACCATGCTTCCCCTTTGTTATATGGACAAAAGAGTGGGGAATGTCAGGAGAAAAATAAAAGTAAGTTGAAGGAAGTAGAAATGGCTTACAAGAAGAGTTAGGGTCAAACATGAACGATGAGGAATGAATGTGGATTGAATACAAAAGTATTTAAAAACACATAGAGGTGGTTTGGTGATGAATGAATGAGGGCTGAATCTCAAAAGAAATATATGAAGTGAGAGGGTTGAGAGGAAGGGGAAGGTCAAGAAAGTCTTGTTTGGCTGGTTTTGAGATCCTCAAAAAGAGAAATGTGAAGTTTAAAGAACAAAAAGCGATGCAGGAAGGCGTATATGGGCTTTGTGGAAGTATCTACAAGTACTTTTGTGGTTTGTAAGGACAGGACAATAAGGAGAAGTGAACATCTTGGTATACTTTCTTTTTCTTATTTCCTGCCTTTAATTTCTTTGGTTATCTGTTCCATCTGCCTCTTCTGCATTCTGCATTCTTGAAGGGGAACAGGATGATGGGGATGTAAGCTCCTAGTTGTGATTCTTTGATTCAAGCACAGGTTCCTTCTTGTTCTTTGCTGGCCTCTTTCCAAGTTATATGGCCTATTTATTTTTTATTTTATTTATTTAATTTTTTTATCCTGCCTTTATTATTTTTATAAATAACTCAAGGCGGCGAAAATATCTAATATTCCTTCCTCCTCCTATTTTCCCCACAACAATGACCCTGTGAGGTGAGTTGGGCTGAGAGAGACGGACTGGCCTAAGGTCACCCAGCCGGCTTTCGTGGGTGTTTAAACCTCAGCTCTTAAGCCACAAAATAGACAACTATGTACAATTCAAGACTACATTGAATTCTTGGCTAGGACTGTCACCAGAAAGTGCTAGGAAGAACATCAGGGCTTTACAGTGGAAGGCACCTGATTCAATCGACCTTTGGCCATGAAGTGAAAGACCCATAACCCCTGGTGCGAATGTGTGGGAACAAACACAGTTGGGAAAGTCAGTGGCTGCAACTTTTCACGCCCAACTGTTCATTGAGCCCTGGGATCATGCCTTCATAACTCATCACTACAGAGTCGGGAGGAAAGATGGTGCAGAAGCCGGAGGTTTTCAGGACACAGGGGGCAATGGAGACATCCAGCGTGATCACCCCAACGTATTCTTGAGGCAAGAGGGAACTCAGCGAGGCAGGGTTAATCGAGGGGCCACACCACATCCAATGCCAGACTCACCACATGAAGCACAAGCTACGTAATGCGAAGCACCACCCAAACAACCACGGGGGCAAGCTTCCCGACAGACCAGCCTCTAAGTCAGGGTTTCTCAACCGGGGTTCCGTGGCACCCTCGGGTTCCATGCAAGGTCACTAGGGGTTCCCTGGGAGATCAGGATTTATTTAAAAAATAATTTCAAATTCGGGCAACTTCACATTAAAGAGGTAAGTTTCGTTCTTTATTTTTAGTTTAAGAACACTGTTAATGCATATAGACAGGCCTACCCATGAAACGAATAGAATAATTTTTTAACTTCTGGCCTGTATTTGAGCCTGAATGTGCAGGGGTTCCCCGAGGCCTGGAAAATATTTCAAGGGTTCCTCCAGCGTCAAAAGGTTGAGAAAGGATGCTCTAAGTCATAGTTTTCCAAACTGTGTGTCACGACACTTTAGTGTGTCGCAACACACAGTTTAGTGTGTCGCGAAGCGGCAGCACGGGGGCACGCGCGGCGCTGGAGTGTGCACAGCGGCGGCAGCAGCGAAGACGGCAGCGGTGCGCCATCAGTGCTTCTGTGTTTTAGTGAGGCCGCCGCCGCTGCCGCCGTGCACGCCACCGCGACCCCCGCACGCGCCCTCGCGTCGCCGCCGCCATTGGTGTGTCACCAACGGCAGCACTTTGGAAAGCACTGCTCTAAGTGGTTCAAATGTGGAAATGTGGGAGATCTCAAGAGGGACTGTCACAAAGTGAAGACCCAAATCAACTAGGCTGAACCTAAAAGTCACAGGCCAGAGGAACCATCTAGTCCAGAGCTTTCCAAACTTTTCATGTTGGTGACACACTTTTTAGACATGCATCATTTCATGACACACTCTTACAGCAGGGCACAAGGCAGGCACTAGGACCTGCGTGGAATCACAGCAGGTTTGGAGGCAGCCAGGCACAAGGCAGGCACTAGGACCTGTGCAGAATCACAGCAGGTTTGGAGGCAGCCAGGCACAAGGCAGGCACTAGGACCTGCGCGGAATCACAGCAGGTTTGGAGGCAGCAAGGCACAAGACAGGCACTAGGACCTGCGCGGAATCACAGCAGGTTTGGAGGCAGCAGGGCACAAGGCAGGCACTAGGACCTGCGTGGAATCACAGCAGGTTTGGAGGCAGCAAGGCACAAGGCGGGCACTAGGACCTGCGTGGAATCCTGGCAGGGCAGGTTTGGAGGCAGCAAGGCACAAGGCAGGCACTAGGACCTGCGGGGAATCACAGCAGGTTTGGAGGCACCCAGGCACAAGGCGGGCACTAGGACCTGCGCGGAATCACAGCAGGGTAGGTTTGGAGGCAGCAGGGCACAAAGCAGGCACTAGGACCTGCGCGGAATCACAGTTGGTTTGGAGGCAGCACAGCACAAGGCAGGCACTAGGACCTGCAGAATCACAGCAGGGCAGGTTTGGAGGCAGCCAGGCACAAGGCAGGCACTAGGACCTGCGCGGAATCACAGCAGGTTTGGAGGCAGCAGGGCACAAGGCAGGCACTAGGACCTGCGCGGAATCCTGGCAGGGCTTGGAGACAGCAGCAGCCGCGACACACCCAGACACTGCAGATGACACACTAACATGTCAGGACACACAGTTTGGAAAGCTCTGGTCTAGTAAATATTTCCATAAATTCAGTGTGAATGTTTCTCCTCCGATAAAGTGAGCAGATGATAGAGGATGGGCATCCGGTAGGGGCCTGGAGAAAGATCTCTGCGATGCAGGCCTGACTCATGAAGGATCGAAACTCATGAAGGCAGTATGAGTGCCAGTGCTGTTTGCCACAGGCTAAAGCAGAAACTGTCCTGGTTTAATTACCTTTCCAGAAAAAGCCTGCAGTGAGAGTTTGTGTAATGGAGGATTGCCACGATTCAGAGAAGATCTAGCAGAATACCTGTGGGAGTTCGTCCCACCAGGAAAGAAGGAATTGAGAGTCTGCCAGGTTGGACCTCCTGATAGCAAGGGGGCCTCCAGAGCCTCCCACAGAAACCAGGGAGACACCTGCAGGAGTCACAGCCGGAGCAGAGGAACTGAATTCAAGACCAGGCTCCGACCAAGGGAGGAAGGTGGAAGAGCAGGTACCTAAGGAAGCTGAGAGGGAACGTGCCCACCAGAGTCCCAAACGCAGTGGACACAGAAGCGGACCCTCCGGAAGGGAGACATACAGATGCCAGGAACCGTCTTCCGGAGCCAAGGGACACAAAAGAGATCAAGAGGACAATGAGACCTGTCCGAGATCCAAGAGGAGGTAGAACACAACTCTCCACCCGCCCGCAAAGCTCAGAACGACGGGCTCCTCAAAGAAAAGGACCACTGTGTATCTCCCACAAGGACACAGGGAGGGGTGCCAGAGACAAGTAGATGTGGCCAGCGGGTTTTGTAAGGGCAGCTCTACACCCAACTGAACACGTGGGGCAGAGGATAGGATCTAATGAAGGAGACAGCAGTTTTACTGAATTGGATATGGGAAGGATGTGACTGAATGGGTCAAATGCTGCGAGGCTTGCCAGAAGTGGGGAACAGCAAGGAGAAGGTGAAGGCAGCACGAGATGTCTTGGAGCCCAAGACCCCTTGTGGGGAGCAACGTGCGCTGAGCTTGTGGCCTTTGCCCCAGATGGCCCCCGGCAGTGGCTCTGAGCCGGGCTGGTGCCAAGAGCCGGGCCGCCTCGACTGACATTTTGCCAGGACGGGTTGCCTGTTGCAGGTCCGGAAGGGGCAGCGACTGCTTTCTGGTCAGGGATGCTGGAGACATTACGGGCTGCCCCTGATGTGGACCATCGCGCCTCAGTCCCCCCCCCCCTCAAACAGAAGGCTTAGTGGGAAAATGGAATGGAAAGTTGGGTGCCAGGATGAAGGAGGAGTTGATCCAGGGGCATTCCAGCCAGTGGGACCTGGTCCTGCCCATCCCCTTTGGACCGATGTCCGTCTGAGCGCCCCTGGAGCCCAGACGTTGTCAGTGGGAGGGAGCAACCATCTGGGACTTGGTACGGCAACTAGCGAGCACCCCAACAGAGACTTGGACTCTGGCCAAGGAAAATGTGAGGGAGCCCCAAGCCAACAGAAGTCCTGGTGCGACTCATGTGCCAGGGAAGGCACCTTTTAGCCAGGAGATCAATATTGGTCCTTCGATTGGCGCACAAGACCCAGGAACCTGGGAGGGCCCTTGCACCCTAAGGAGAAGGTGGGGCAGCAGGACCGGGTTGCAGAGCTTCCAGGAACCAGAAGGAAACCCTGCTCATTCTAGGGCAGAGCTTTCCAAACTGTGTGTCGGGACACGTTAGTGTGTCGGCTGCAGTGTCTGGGTGTGTCGCGGCTGCTGCCGCCTCCGAGCCCTGCCAGGATTCCGCGCAGGTCCTAGTGCCTGCCTTGTGCCTGGCTGCCTCCAAACCTGCTGTGATTCCGCACAGGTCCTAGTGCCTGCCTTGTGCCTTGCTGCCTCCAAACCTGCTGTGATTCTGCACAGGTCCTAGTGCCTGCCTTGTGCCCTGCTGCCTCCAAACCTGCCCTGCCAGGATTCCGCGCAGGTCCTAGTGCCTGCCTTGTGCCCTGCTGTAAGAGTGTGTTGCGAAATGATGCATGTCTAAAAAGTGTGTCACCAACATGAAAAGTTTGGAAAGCTCTGTTCTGGGGAGTGCTATTTTTGCCTTTTTCTGCACTTTGCATGATGTTGCTTACCCGAAAAAGGAATGGCATGATGGGCATGTATGCCCATCCACCGTCATTAGGCCAAGGGTGTTCTGCAATCTTGGCCTCTGAGTTTTTCTCTGGGCCTGCTGGGGGCATCCCTGCAGCCTCACATTAAGCACTAGAGAATGCTGGTTGCTGGGTTCTCAACGGGGCCTTGAATTGAATAATCCAGTTTATTGAATCCAGTAAAGGACTCGGAGCGCTGGCATCCCGAGCAACCTGCGCCAGCCCCAATGATGGTCGATGGGGAACAACATTTTGAAGGGCAAGACATACTGGATTCCAGGAGACACCATGGGGTGATGCAGTATTTGATACAGTGGAAACACTTCCCCAAATTCCACAGTGAATGGGTAAATAGCCACCATGTGCAGGCACCCCAATTAGTAAAAGAGTTTCACAGACAGTACCCCGATAAGCCTAAGTGAGAGTAAAGTGGGTCCACGGAGGTTTTGATGTTGTTGTTCTTGCAACCAAATGCTTCTTTTCTGTTCTTTTCCATGTATTCATGTAATCTTATAGAGGTGGGGGTTGTGTTTAAGGGGGCGGTATGTCAGGATTGCTGGAGAAGACTCTTGAGAGTCCCTTGGACTGCAAGGAGGTCAAACCAGTCAATCCTAAAGGAAATCAACCCTGACTGCTCATTGGAAGGACAGATGCTGAAGCTGAAGCTCAAATACTTTGGCCACCTAATGCGAAGAGAGGACTCACTGGAAAAGACCCTGATGCTGGGAAAGACTGAGGGCAAAAGGAGAAGGGGACGGCAGAGGATGAGATGGTTAGATAGCATCACCGATGTAATGAACATGAATTTGAGTAAACTCCGAGAGACAGTGGAGGACAGGAAGGCCTGGCGTGCTATGGTCCATGAGGTCACGAAGAGTCGGACACGACTGAACGACTGAACAACAACAACAACATGTCAGGATGCCATCCTGCCAGAGAGAAATGGTTTTTTTAGGTAGATGTTAGGTAGATGGGGTTTGTAGTTATTAGGTAGATGGGGGTTGTAGTTAGGGCAGTAATTAGTTAGCAAGCTTGCAGGACACCAGGCACCAAGGCCGTTCAGCTGGGAACATCAAAGGACTGACAGTTTAGACGTATGGGAACGGAGATCATAGGGGAGGGGTTGGTGAGGAGTAAGTGGGAACTGGCATGTTTAAAGTTGTGAGTGTGCTCGCTTTTGCTCAATCTGCTCTTTGCATCTATTCACTTGTATTAATTAAAGAACTTTTTCATATCCTACCATGGCTTGTGGCGAGTTTCTAAATTAGTATCAAAGGAGTGGATCGTTACACAGCTGCTTCTTTTGCCTAACACACTGGCACAAAGAGACATACAGGTAGTCCTCACTTAATAACCATTCATTTAGTGACAGTTCGAACTTATGGCAGTGCTGAAAAAACTGACTTACAACTGGTCCTCACATTTTCAACCGTCGCAGTGTCCCCGGGTCATGTGATCAAGATTTGCGCACTTGGCAGCCGGTTCGTATTTATGACCATTGCAGTGTCCTGTGGTCATGTGATCGCCATTTTTGACCTTCCCAGCTAGCAAAATCGATGGGGAACCACGATTCACTTAACAACCACATGGTTCGCTTAACCCCCACAGCGATTCACTTAATGACCGCTGCAAAAAGGTCATAAAATTGGGTCAGATTCGCTTAATGACCGCTTTGCTTAGCAACTGAAATTCTGGTCCCAATTGTGGTCATTAAACAAGGACTACCTGTACATCATGGCTTAGCCTGTTGTGTGAACCCAGCATTTGCCATTCTGACCCTTCCTTTTTAAAAATCTAAGGAGGATGCGCCCGCCCAACAGTGAAATCCATGTAGCATCTGCTCTTGCTTTGAAATTGTCAGGTTTCACAAAACCAGGAGACTTTATTAATAAATGCAGAGTTGCAATTGGATGATACCAAGATATTTCATGCGGTGAAATGTAGGCTGCATGAATCAGGACATGCATTTATAGCATGCGACTCTGCCCCTGCATCTGGTGTTCCTGCCAGTGCCCCAGTGATTTCTCCCCCCCCCGCCCCCCCGCCCGCCGGAAGAGCCTCCTCTCCTTTCTGGCACGTCCTTGGCAGCAGCTCAGCATTCCGGACTGGCAAGGGATTCGAAATGAAGCAGGCTGTAATCGACCGCCTGGCGCACCCTCGCGGCACCGGCTGTCCCTGGCTCTGCCTTGGTGGGGCCCCCTTCCTGGCCGGGCTTTGTGCCACCTGCCAGAAATGCCACCCTTTGCCATTCAGCAGCGGCTCTCGCCCCCCTCTCAACTTGCACGGGCCCTGCCGGACCAGCCATTTCTTTGTGACAAAGACGGGAGCACAACGGGGGGGGGGGGCGCGGGCGGTGGAAAGAGCTCCCCACTAGACTCCAGGGTGGGCTCGCCCAACGCCCCGGCCTGGCGCCTTTTGGCAGAAGGAGCCGGTCTCCTGATGGAGGGCGAGGCTGCGGCGGGACGGATCTTGGGGAATTCCGCCCGCCTGCCCAGCGACAGCGACAGGGCGCTTCCTGCTCCGCAAGGTGGCAGGTTTGACAGAGGAGAGCCGAAGCGGGCCCGCCCCCTCGGGTCTTCTGGGACAGGCGGACGCGCAGGGCTCTACGCGGGACCACCAGCCGCTTGACCGGAACCCGCCGTTGGCAGCGGCGTTACGCGGGCGACGCGAGGCGCAGCGCTCGGTCCAGCTGAAGGCACAACCCCGCTGCCCCTTGCGGCTGGCCGTGTGTATGTGTGTGTGTGTGTCTGGGGGGGGGAGCTGCAATCCCGTCCTCCGCCCAGAGCGAGCAGCCCCTCGGGGGCGCTCCCCGCCCCGCCGTCTGCGCGCCCGGCGAGCGCTGGGTGCTGCCGCGCCTCTCCAGCAGCCCCTGGACGCGCGATGCGCGCGCTCCTCGGGCGGCCGGCGGCGCCTCCTTCCTGCGCTCCGGGCAAAGCGGGGCGGGCACCTTCGGGCGCGGGGGCAAGGGGAGCTCCGCCCCGCGCGCCGGGAGAAGCTCCGCCCCGACAGGACCACCGCCCGGTAGGCGTCACCTCCGCAGGGGACACAAGTCCCGGCATGCTCCGCCGCACGACACGAGCCGTGCCCGGCACCGCTGGACATTCGCAGCTTCCGCGGCGCGGGCCGAGGTGGGGACGGCGCTGGGCCAGGCAAGGCTGCGGAGCCGGCGGGCTGCGGCGGGTGGGAGGCCGGGCCGCGGCCGGGGCCGGGGCCAGTGCCGGGCGGCGGCCGAGGCACTTCGGGTCTTCGCGCGCCTTTGACCCCCCGGCTTGCGTGGGGTTTCGGGCATCGGTCTTGCTTCGAGGGGCGGCAGAGCCTCACCGCCCCCGCGCGCCTTTTCATTTTCGCAGCAGGGGCCATCTGGGTTCTCGGGACCCACCTCCAAGTCAAGGCCTCCGCGCGGCTGGCTGCCCACCCTTCGCTCAAGCGCGCCCAGTGAAGGGGGCCCCCTCCCCGCCCCGCGGTCCGCTGCTAAGCTCGTTTCTTACCCCGAGGCCCCTGCTTGGAGGCTTGCGTTCTAGCTCCCTCCTAAGTCGGGATTCTTACAGCCATATCCCACGTGTTTATCGGAGGCTGGCAGTTCTGTAGCTCATCTCGGGGATCAATTGTTTTCATTTCTCAGGAAGGCCTAGCCCAGCCTTCCCACCTGGCTCCCCACCCCCATCGTGGGCTACCGCTCCCATCGTGGCTACGTGTGTGGGGGGATGCAGTCTGACCCATCAGGTGGGGATCACCGTTCTAGAACTTCCACCCTTTGCCCCCATGTTCATCTTACTTTCCCAGGTCACCTTCCGGTTAGTTGCTTGTCTGTGACCCCCTTATCTTCTTTTGCCCCACTTTTGGATCTCACCCAGCAGCTTTTCCAGTTCCCTGGCTGGTTTCGGCTTCTGCAGCATCTCTTCGTTTTTCCCCCCTGCTCTGGCTTCAGTGTGTTTTGGCAACGTGCTCCTCCAGTCTCTTTTCCGAGTCTTCTGTTCTTTTCTTTGGCGGCCTTTCCTTGGGTCTCTGCTAGCTTTGAGGTCTGCTCTGCCTCGAGGAGTCGCCTTGGGCAGAAGAGGGTTTCAGTGACGGTTGAGTCCTGAATGCTGTTCTCACACAGGGGCAGCTGCAGGGCAGCAGGGCTGCCGTGGGCTGGGCGTCTGGCGCCCCACTCCAGTTGAGGCTGCCGTGCGTCAGTGGCGACGTCGTGTCGTGGCTCGGACGGACTTCCTGCAGCCGGCCTCCTAGCCAGCGTCCCTGAGGCCCACCTGCCTTGTGGACAGCCATGTCAGCCTGGCCTCCAGCGTGGCTCCTCGCCCTGTGCCCGATGCTGCTGGCTTCCCTCGGGTCAGCCTACCCACCCCCCAACATCATCCTGATTTTCGCCGATGACCTGGGCTTTGGAGATCTGGCCAGCTACGGGCACCCCACGTCTGCCACCCCCAACCTGGACAAGATGGCTGCCGAGGGCCTGCGCTTCACCGACTTCTATAGCAGCAGCCCCGTCTGCAGCCCCTCCAGGTACAGTGATCCCCTTCTTTCCTTCTGAGAGTCCCCTCAGAGGGGTCTTTTGTCCACGCTGTCTGCTCTCCTTGTCTGAGACGATTCAGGAAGCAGACTCCTGCCCTCAGACCACAAAGGACTGAGGACAGGCACCAACAGAGGCACGGTGCCACAGATGTCACCCTGCCTCTTGGGATGCCCTGCGCCCACAGTTCGGAGACCTTCCAGCCCATAGGTTGCTTGGGGAGGGGTTGTGGCCTTGAGCTCTGGATCTGCTGATGTTTGGATGTAGGCGTCTCTCTCTGGTTTTCCACAAATTCTCGCTCTCTGCAGGGCAGCCCTGTTGACGGGACGCTATCAGACCCGTTCTGGCGTCTACCCTGGTGTCTTTTATCCTGGCTCGAAGGGAGGCCTCCCGTTGGCAGAGGTGACGGTGGCAGAATTGCTGAAGAAGCGGGGCTATGCCACTGCCATGGTTGGCAAGTGGCATCTGGGCCTGGGCCCCAAGGGGATTTTCCTGCCCACAAACCAAGGCTTTGATCACTTCTTGGGTGTGCCCTACTCACACGACCAGGTAAGAAGCAGCAGGCGTGACCTGGTGGGGGTTCTGGGCTCCGTGGGACTGTCATCTGCTTGGATCCGCTTGGGTGGAAGAGTCTGAAACAGCTTGGAAGCGTGAATGGCACTTAGTTTTACTTCCCTTGCGTTTAGAATTAAAGGGTTTGGGAACGGAGGGCACCACTGAATGGCAATCTGAAAGTGAATGTAATGGCCTCAAGGTGTTATCAGCCAGACAAGGCACATTAATTGTCTAGACAAGGATTCAGAAAGGGAGATGAAGGGCATGGACGAGGAATGTATGGAAGTGTACGTGTGTGCCTCAGCTGCTGATGGCAGTGACAACCCAGCAAGATCTAGATCAGTGTTTTTCAAGCTTGGCCACTTTAAGATGGGTGGCTTCAACTCCCAGAATCCCCCAGCCAGCATGCTGGGAGTTGAAGTCCACACATCTTAAAGTGGCCAAGTTTGAAAAACACAGAGCTCCTCACAGAGCAGGAATGACCCTCTAGATCAAATGCACAATGTGTTCAGTTGAACACGCAATTCCTTTGAACATGCAATTCCTTTGCAAATCTCTGTTCCCAAAGACCTTGAATAAAACCAGTCATGGGTGTTCATGTGTTCTTTTATCTCTATCTCTCTATCATATTTCTTTACCGCCCATCTTGTATTGCAACGACTCTGGGTGGTTTGTTGTTGTTCAGTCGTTTAGTTGTGTCCGACTCTTGGTGACCTCATGGACCATAGCACGCCAGGCCTTCCTGTCCTCCACTGTCTCTCGGAGTTTACTCAAATTCATGTTCGTTACATCGGTGATGCTATCTAACCATCTCATCCTCTGCCGTCCCCTTCTCCTTTTGCCTTCAGTCTTTCCCAGCATCAGGGTCTTTTCCAGTGAGTCCTCTCTTCGCATTAGGTGGCCAAAGTATTTGAGCTTCAGCTTCAGCATCTGTCCTTCCAATGAGCAGTCAGGGTTGATTTCCTTTAGGATTGACTGGTTTGACCTCCTTGCAGTCCAAGGGACTCTCAAGAGTCTTCTCCAGAACCACAGCTCGAAAGCATCAATTCTTTGGTGCTCAACCTTCCTTATGGTCCGACTCTCACAGCCATACATTACTACTGGGAAAACCATAGCTTTATACGGACCTTTGTCGGCAAGGTGATGTCTCTGCTTTTTATTATGCTGTCTTCGTTTGCCATAGCTTTCCTCCCAAGGAGCAAGCGTCTTTTAATTTCATGGCTGCAGTCACCGTCTGCGGTGATCTTGGAGCCCAAGAAAATAAAATCTGTCACTGCTTCCATTTCTTCCCCTTCTGTTTGCCAGAAAGTGATGGGACCAGATGCCATGATCTGGGTTTTTTTAATGTTGAGTTTCAAGCCAGCTTTTGCACTCTCCTCTTTCACCCTCATCAAGAGGCTCTTTAGTTCCTCTTCACTTTCTGCCATTAGGGTGGTATCGTCTGCCTATCTGAGGTTGTTGATATTTCTCCTGGCAATCTTAACTCCGGCTTGTGATTCATCCAGCCCGGCATTTCTCATGATGTACTCTGCATATAAGTTAAATAAGCAGGGTGACAATATACAGCCTTGTTGTACACCTTTCCCAATTTTGAACCAGTCGGTTGTTCCATGTCCGGTTTGCGCTCATTTCACATGCTAGCAAGGTTATGCTCAAAATCCTACAAGCTAGGCTTCAGCAGTATGTGAACTGAGAACTACCAGAAGTGCAAGCTGGGTTTCGAAGAGGCAGAGGAACTAGAGATCAGATTGCCAACATTCGCTGGATCATGGAAAAAGCAAGAGAGTTCCAGAAAAACATCTACTTCTGCTTCATTGACTACGCTAAAGCCTTTGATTGTGTGGATCACAACAAACTGTGGCAAACATCTTAAAGAGATGGGAGTACCAGACCACCTTACCTGTCTCCTGAGAAACCTGTATGTGGGTGAAGAAGCAACAGTTAGAACCGGACATGGAACAACCGACTGGTTCAAAATTGGGAAAGGAGTACGACAAGGCTGTATATTATCACCCTGCTTATTTAACTTATATGCAGAGTACATCATGAGAAATGCCGGGCTGGATGAATCACAAGCCGGAGTTAAGATTGCCGGGAGAAATATCAACAGCCTCAGATATGCTGACGATACCACCCTAATGGCAGAAAGTGAAGAGGAACTAAAGAGCCTCTTGATGAGGGTGAAAGAGGAGAGTGCAAAAGCTGGCTTGAAACTCAACATTAAAAAAACCCAGATCATGGCATCTGGTCCCATCACTTTCTGGCAAACAGAAGGGGAAGAAATGGAAGCAGTGACAGATTTTATTTTCTTGGGCTCCAAGATCACCGCAGACGGTGACTGCAGCCATGAAATTAAAAGACGCTTGCTCCTTGGGAGGAAAGCTATGGCAAACGAAGACAGCATAATAAAAAGCAGAGACATCACCTTGCCGACAAAGGTCCGTATAAAGCTATGGTTTTCCCAGTAGTAATGTATGGCTGTGAGAGTCGGACCATAAGGAAGGTTGAGCACCAAAGAATTGATGCTTTCGAGCTGTGGTTCTGGAGAAGACTCTTAAGAGTCCCTTGGACTGCAAGGAGGTCAAACCAGTCAATCCTAAAGGAAATCAACCCTGACTGCTCATTGGAAGGACAGATGCTGAAGCTGAAGCTCAAATACTTTGGCCACCTAATGCGAAGAGAGGACTCACTGGAAAAGGCCCTGATGCTGGGAAAGACTGAAGGCAAAAGGAGAAGGGGACGGCAGAGGATGAGATGGTTAGATAGCATCACCGATGTAACGAACATGAATTTGAGTAAACTCCGGGAGACAGTGGAGGACAGGAAGGCCTGGCGTGTTATGGTCCATGAGGTCACGAAGAGTCGGACACGACTAAATGACTGAACAACAAAAAAATAAAAGATCAAAATATTGTTAGAACCATACAATATACAGTAAACTTTTTTTTATAAAAATAAAACTTTTCCTGACTGAAGTCCCCTACAATTGCTTCTGTGATGAAATCTTTTCAATCAGTATGGAATTTATGGAATGGGTAATGCATGCATCACCTTCAGCCACAGGGTTTTATAAATGTTTCATTTATTCATACACCTTTTTACATGCTGCTCCAATCTTTGGGCTCAGGCAAAGAGAAGAAAAACACCAGCTGTGGTTTGCTAAACATGCTACCGTGACTGGTTTATCCTTAAGACTAATCTAAGATTTACAAATAGTGGCTGGGTTCGCTCCTGTGAAGCAACCGTGTGGGGCTTGGCGCTACTTGTGAAGCCACCCGAGATGCTGTAATCGTCCTTGGTTCAATTGGCCGTAGAGGGGGCGGTGGGGGTGGCACTGTGCAGAGGAGAGGAAGGGGCCATGTGGCCTGCGGGGAGGCCTCTCCTCCCCAGTGGCACTTCCGCATCCCTCCCTCCTCTCTTGCAGGGCCCCTGCCAGAACCTGACTTGCTTCCCACCCAGCACTCCGTGCTTTGGGACCTGTGACCAGGGCGTGGTTCCCGTCCCCCTGTTCCTCAACCAGAGCATCGTGGAGCAGCCGATAAACTTGCCCCGCCTGGAGGCCCGGTACAATGCATTCGCACGGGATTTCATCATGGCTAGTGCTCAGCGCAAGCAGCCCTTCCTGCTGTATTACGCCTCCCACGTGAGTCTTGGGCGCTTCCGGGATGGGATGAGACTCGCACGTGCGGCTTGAGCAGAAAGGTTGGGGTGCCCCGTTTTCTGGTCTCCGTCCATCTGGAGAGGCTGATTGGCTGCTTGAGGACACGTGGCCCTTGGCGTCCTGTGGACGCAGCTCTGCCGTTTAGGGCGTTGCTGTGTCTCTCTCTCCACCGCCCCACCCATCCAGAAGCTACGCCAAGAGCAAAGTTGGTCTCCAACGGTGGAGTGCCCATTTTACTTTTGGCCCTTCCCTTACTGAGCAGAAGATGCCATGCAGAAGAAACGGGGGTGTAAGTTTCTGTATTTCTGCACTTTTCGATCTGGCGGACATTCTAAAATTTGCTGTTTGAGTCTGACTGCAAGGTTCCAGTAGAGCCTTGTGTGGCACAGAGTGGTAGGCGGCAGTACTGCAACCGAAATTCTCCCCACGACCCGAGTCCGATCCCAGCGGAAGCTGGTTCTCAGGTAGCCGGCTCAGGTCGACTCAGCATTCCATCCTTCCGAGGTTGGTAAAATGAGTACCCAGCTTGCTGGGGGAAAGGTAATCACGACTGGGGAAGGCAATGGCAAACCATCCCACTCTATAGTCTGCCAGGAAAACGTCAGCAAAAGCGGCGTCCCTCCAAAGGCTCAGTAATGACTCGGTGCTTGCACAGAGGACCTTTCACTTCACATACAAGAGGCCAATGGGTGCGGCCCTTCCTTTCACAGAGCTTTGTTCAGGATTTAGTTGACTGTAGTGTCTGTGGCAACAGGGTGGCCTACCTAGAATTGGGAACCTGCCCTGTGACTTGGGGCTCCAGAGCACCTCTGACGAGCTGCAGCAGACTGGGTGGGCTCCCCATGGGTCCACCCAGCGGCAGGGCTGTTCCTACGTTCTTCTTACGCTGCTCTGTTACTTGAAAGCAGAAATCTCCAAATATTGATAGCCATCTATCTTTCTCTTTCCAGCATACCCACTACCCCCAGTTTGGGAGCCAAAACTACACTGGCCGGTCCCCTAGGGGGCCTTATGGGGACGCTCTCCTTGAGTTTGATGGAACGGTTGGCCGGCTCTTGCAGGCTTTGCGGGATGCCGGGGTCCACAAAAATTCGCTGGTGTTTTTCACATCTGACAATGGGTGAGTGTGCAACCAGGACAGGCTTAGGAGTGAGGGAAGGGCTGCAGTGAGGTGGTCAGTTGGCCATCAAAGGTTTGATTAGGCCAGATGGTCATTTGCTGCCATCTGCGATGAATCCTGCTGCCATGAAAATACCTCTGCACCGTTTGGGCGGCTTCTCATCATGCCAGAAATCCAGTTTATCAGAACATCATGGCTGTGTTCATTCTACTCGACGGGACACCCAAGAGATGGTTTAATGAGATGCCCAGCTTTGCCCAGCTGATTCAGGCAATGGCTGGGTTCCTACCAGATGCTGAATCTCAAAACTACCCATCCCCTTTTGGTCTAGGGAAGCGCATTGGGGGCAGCCAGCCTTGATTTTCTTACTCCGCATGGGTGACTACTCTGGAGCCTGTGTCCCTCATCCACAGCTTCCTGGGTGGAGCAGCAGTTGCATGGTGTGAAAGAATGAGGCAGGATTTGGAAGCTCTGTGTGATGAAGAAAGAGGACACGTTGAATTAAAACAGAGACCTGGGGTGAGGCTTGGCTGATCGTAATGATTACGTTGCAAGCCTTTAGGAGACTATGGACTTCGTTTTGTTTTAATGCCTAACTGTTGAAAACTTGTCTGACTCCTCCTGAGGCTCAGAGAGGTTTCTTGGAATGTCACTTCTCTCTTCCCGACAGCCCTGAGACAATGCGCGGCTCCCGGGGAGGCAGCGCCGGCTTGCTCAAGTGTGGGAAGGGCACGACCTATGAAGGGGGCATGAGGGAACCCGCTGTGGCTTATTGGCCTGGCCGCATTGCACCAGGTAAGCCGGTGGGGTGGGATGCCTTTGGCTTGCAGTGGGGCAGGATCAGAGTGGATGCCTTGACTTCTTTCTCTTGGAGCCAGGTGTGACCCATGAGCTGGCCAGTACTCTGGACATCCTGCCCACCGTCGCTGCTCTGGTGGGAGTGCCCCTCCCTAACGTCACTCTGGATGGATATGACCTCAGCCCCGTCCTCTTTGGGAACGGAAAGGTAGGCTTCTGGTGCCAGTCCGGAGACAGGCGGAGGGCGGCGGGAGCGACGGCCTCGCTTTCCGTGCCCGGGATGATCACAAAGGTCCTGCCTAGGGCACGAGCCGCCCCTCCCGTCAGGTTCTCTCCATGTGTTGCAACAGCGTAATCCTGGGGAGAGGTGGCTGTTCCTGGGTCACGCAGAGGGGAAGAGGTGTTAAAAAATCCACGGCTGGAGTGGAAATTGAGGCAGGGAGTTGGAAAGATCTGTAATTTCATCTTCTTGAGCTACACATTAACATTGTCACAGG
This sequence comes from Charina bottae, assembly GCA_023362775.1. NCBI lineage: Eukaryota > Metazoa > Chordata > Lepidosauria > Squamata > Charinaidae > Charina > Charina bottae. Next base: position 46,429 of record JALMGJ010000170.1, read on the forward strand.
AAGGTTTTCTCTGGAGGCGTGCCTCCCTTCCACGCTTCACCCAGTGGTTATCTAGAAACTGGCATGTCACAGGGTGCACCCTGCCTGCTCATTAACAGCCACACTCTCATGCCCATTAAACCTCCAGCCTGGATTAACAAACGCCATAGGTGCATTTATATAACACGATCCGCCCAAGCCGATAAACCCTATAACAATCTGCTGAGACACGGGCTGGGTTTCCCCGCAGACTCCAGCCCTGCTTTAGCCCAGTCTCACACATTCCCGAAACAGCCCATAAGGACCATTATCTTAAACTTGCTTTCGCTCCCCTGGTGCCTCCACACATGTTGGGGCTGTAAATTCCAGCTGGCAGGACTTGGCCCGTGTTGTCAGGACATTCTGGAAGCTGGCCGTCCCAGGGCTTCAGGCTGAGGAAGGGGATCTTCCTCCATCCTCCAGGATGGATGAGAAAACTAGGTGGGACCTTGCGTGGCCAACCGTCCTCCACAGCCTTGCGCTGCAGAACGGGCGTGCAAGAACACTGGGGAGAGACATCTTTCGGTGAGACTTTGGTCAGCCTCCTGATGGCACCAGGTTTCTGGAGTAAAGGTGGCCCCCATGCAGGCTGGTTTGAGTCTGTGTAGGCCCCCAAGCATGCATGGCGGAGGTGGCTCCCACCCTTGTCCGTCCACTCGGGTTCCTGTCCCAACGCTCACCTGCCTCTTCTCTGACTCTTCCGACAGAGCCCCCGCCAGACCATGTTCTTCTACCCTCCCGCTCCTAACGAATTGTTTGGGGTTTTTGCCGTCCGCTATGGCAGCTACAAGGCTCACTTCTTCACCAAAGGTGAGTCCTTTGCTGCCTCCCTGAAGCGTTGGGGGGAGGTTGTGTCTGTCTCTTTCCAACCGAGGAGGAGGCAGAGCCTCACTTCTCGTCCTCCTCTGCTTTGATCTCCAGGAGCCTTCAACAGTGGTGCAACCCCTGACAGCGCCTGCAGCGGGTTCACTTCTCTGACTCCGCAGGAGCCTCCCTTGCTGTTTGACCTTGAGTCGGATCCTGCGGAGAACTACAACCTTCTGCGTGGAGGTGCCCAGGCGCCTGGAACTCTGAGCATCCTCAAGGCGGCCCGCCTGCTGAAGGCGTCCTTTGACAGTGACATGAAGTTTGGGGAAAGCCAACTGGCCCTGGGCAGTGACCCCTTGCTTCAACCGTGCTGTGCCCCCCAGTGCGCTTCCAAGCCATCCTGCTGCCGCTGTGGCTCTTAGCCTCCCTCTTCCCCTGTACAAGCCTGCCTGTAATCCAAGCCTTTCTCTTCTGCATGTGGACAGAAGAGCTGATTCAGTTTAACACACTCCCAAGGAGTTTTTGCTATTTTTTTTTAAATCGGGAGAAATCACGTCTTGCCTTCTGAGTTGGAGTAATGGTATGTGGGAAAGACCTCGGGAGGCTGGGCGAGGGGACGTTGCCAAGGGAACGGTCAGAAAGAGACAGCTGAGCCCGCTGCTGGATAGTGGGCAGGGCAAGGGGCTCAGAAGGGACCCTCCCTAGTTTCTCGGGCTGAAAAGGAGATGGGGGGTGGATGGGAGAAGTGTATTTTCAGACTTGCAAGATTCGGTTAATGTAGCTTTACAATAAAGCAGAATTAGCTCATCTGGTCCTGCTTCCTTTCCTGTCTGGTCCGCCTAGTAAGGCTGACAGCTGGGCATGTTCCCTGATCCTGAGCCTTAGCAGGGATATGATGATGTATCTACTGCAGCCGCATTTCTATCCTTCTCTAAAGCCTTGGACACATCAGGACAGGTTGAAGACAACCTCCCATCCTTCCCTGTCAAAGGCTATTGTGGTTGAAGGTTGAAAGGAGTTGGGACCTAATGCATCTGAAGGGGAAGCTGGTAGGTCCCCGGCGTGTCCTGGGACCATGTTGGATGAGATCAGCTAAAGCCCAGCCTTGGCTGCAGGTCATTAGGTACCAGTCCATCTCTCTCACCACGAGAGGGCATTATCTCCCCGTCCTCCCATGGTTTCGTGGTTTTCAGGCTGAGGCAGCCTCTCTTCAATTAGACGAGAGATAGATAGGACTCCTCTTTGGAACGTGAGGATGAGGCCAATGAATGTCCAGGGCCTGGGGGTAACTTAGGTACAGGGGAAAGGGTTCATATGTATATACGCAAAACCTCGGGTGAACAGGGCACGTTCCTTGTACCTTGTGCAAAGTAACTTTTTCCCTCTTTTCTTAATTCACTGCTCTGCCTTGGGAAGGCTTTTCCATAACTTCGATCCTGTCCGTGAGGAATATTCCTAACAAAAGCACTTTAAAAAACCCTAATCAAAACCCCAGGTACTGTTCTGTGATGTGGATTTCTCTCTGCTCCTTTCTCCAGAGATGGGAAAATGGTAATCATTTAACTTGAAGTCCTTTGCGATTCTTTTTCTTTTTAACGTTCATACTGCAGACCTGGAGTCTAAGGAGGAAATTACCTGGAGTAGAGAAGGGTCCTGGGTGACTTTCTGCATTTGGAAAATAAATTCTGTTTTATTAAATGTGCAATAAGGTGGGTTTTTTTTAATGTATTACATGATGTGTGTGTGAGAACCCTATGGGTGGAAAGGCACGACATAAACCATAGTGGTAATTTCTTTCTGGTCTTGCAAACCCCCCAATCAGATTGGGTCTAGTGCATTGGTCAGGATCTCTGTTTCTCTGTAGAGGATCTCCTGGATTTGCTGAGATCCAGATCCTTTTATCCCTGGAATCTCCTACACCCCACATGGAAGTCAGTCACAGCCACCACCAAGTTCCCACCAGGCAATGCCCAAAGATGGCGCGGGTTATGCCAAGCAAGAACACGCTTTGAGAGCATGATTAGGTTCTGTTAATACAGCATATAAATCAATCAGTACAACAGTACAATTCTAAAAAAGCTCATACACCAGCAATACAAAATACAGTTCATAAACCATTAATACAAAACACAGTGTGGTTATACTAGACCCCTTCATCTGAGGGTTGGGTACCACTGGGATCATTGGTGAAATAAAACTCTTGAAAACTTCGAAAGCATACAGTTGTATGTAGTTTGGCAGCTGGTGGACTCTGTAGATTAAGGTCTTTTATCAAGGGGTTTATAAAAACCCTTGCAGAAGATGTTCAAGCTTCCAGAAGCTCTATTGCCGTGTTTTTCAAACATGGCAACTTTAAGAGGTGTGGACTTCAACTCCCAGATTTCCCCAGCCAGCATTGCTCTATTGGGTAGACCAGTGTTCCTCGACCTCGGCAGCTTGAAGAGGTGTGGACTTCAACTCCCAGAATTCCCCAGCCAGCCGAGGTTGAGAAACACTGATGTAGACATTCCACAAGCTCTGCCATGATCACCATCTCTGGTCTAGTAGTTCTTTAGAGCCACTGCTACGGCAGACGCTGTGTGAATACAAGGGACGGTTGGCTCCTTACAGAGAGCTCTTCCATGTGAAGGCCACCCGTCCGGGCCAGGAGTGGTTGAGTGACCTGTTCCTTCCAGCCTGTACTCGTGAACCGAGGCCAGGCCTGTCTCCTAGCAACTCAGAAGGAGAACCCGCTGATGTCGACATCTCAGAGCTGAAGCATGACTTGAACAATGTGGAACAGATGCCAAGAACCATAGCTCGGGATGGGCATCCGGCCAGGGCTGCTTCTGTCAATCGTGGTCTTGCTGCAGTTATGGGGGACACAGGGCTACAATCCAGAGAGTGAGTAAGGTCTGGAGATTTCTCCGGAGGGAGGAGGGGATCCCTGCTGAGGCCCACACACGGGGGGCTCTCCAGCAGAGTCTAAGGCAGCGTGTCCTGTTTTAAGTCCCCCTCAGTATAATTGGGACACAGAGCATCATCCAGTTGCCGGGACGTGGGGAGAAGCTACAGTATCTGAGGCTCTGACCTGATCTAGACATCCTTTGCTCCTAAAACGGCAAGACGTGAGGTCACCCTTGTTCCCAGATTATCCCAGCGCCAAAAGGGGTCACATTGCTTCTTGATAATTGCAAGGTACCCTTGAGGGGCGTGGTGGCTCAGCGGGTAAGACGCCAGGCTTGTCGATCAGAAGATCGCAAGTTCGGAGGTTCGAATCCCTAGCCCTGCGTGCGGAGTGAGCTCCCGCACTCGCTCCAGCTCTTGCCAACCTAGCAATTCAAAAGCATGCAAATGCAAGTAGATGAATAGGTACCACTTCGGTGGGATGGTAACAGCGTTCCGCGTGTGTCATGCGGCCACATGACCGTGGAAGTGTCTTCGGACAACGCTGGCTCTTCGGCTAAGAAACGGAGATGAGCACCGGCCCCTAGAGTCGGACACGACTGCACAAATGTGCGGGGGGAATCTTTACCTTACCTTACCCTTGAGTGCAGCCCATTCTAATTATCTTATTAAATTCAGTTGTTACCCTAACACTCTTAATTCCAGATCCAGAGTTCAGGTTTGCTGTCTCTAGCAGCCATACTCTCTGTGGGCTGTGAATCACCCACCCCAGGGCCTTGCTTACATTTACTTGAGGAGTTTTGCAAGTTCACATAGCAAGTGCAAAACCTACAGGAAACAGAAGGAAGAGACAAGAATATGAATATATCCAGATGCAGATACAGGAGCAAGATGGCCAGTCTGCTCTGCATCTGGCTGGAAAGAGGCAAAGACGCTTGAGTTCCCCGGACAAGGAGAAAACCTAAAAGTCCAGTTGAGAGGATAAGACGTGGGTTAGGAAAGTAGATGATAACACACTTCTTTCAAGTGTGTAAACGCAAGGCTATTCTGTTCCTTCAAAGTCCCTGGCTTTCATAGGTTGAAGTCCACTTCTGCTTTGGCCTTTCCAGCAGGGTCAAAAAGTCAAGATGGTGACAGGGCAAATCAAAGCCCCACCCCTTTTTATGCATGATACATGTAAAAAGGGGGGCACGGCTTCAAGTGCATGACCCTTGCTGCCATCTTGACTTTTTGACCCCCCTTGGACACTCTGGCTTTCTCCAGATTGGACCTCCTGAGCTTGATGCCCTCAGGATGGGTTCGTTCATGGCATCCTTGTCTACTTTTTGGATCCCTCTGATTGACAAAGGATACGCAGCATCTTCTTGACACATCCAGATCTGGGAATGCCTGCTCTCTTCTCTGATTCGTCCTGCCAGGAATTCCTTTGCCAACTCCAACCCGATCTCCTCCTATTTCCAAGAGACTGTAGTCCAACATGATTGTGTGACAGGCAGCACAGGAAGGTCAAGAAGTATAACCCACACAATTCATCTCTTTCTCTAGTACTCAGCTACTTTGTGAAAATTAAGTTGGTTTAGGTTTGTCATAACCATTTACATTCTAATGTGAGTATAAAGACACCACATTCCCAAACGGGCTTCAGTTAGAGCAGGAATAACAGCAGAGCTAATTTCTATCAATCAACTCCTGGGGTGGGAAGAAGCAAAACCAGTCCTGCCAAGCAGGCCCAAATCTCAACACCACACAGCCAGCAATGAATGCTGGGGATTAGGGCACATGAAGAGTGAGAATGGGACAGGAGCTGGTTTGGTGTAAAAGTCAAGGTGCTGGGTGAAAAGCTGGGAAATGGTGCGTCCCCCTCCACCCCTGGGCATGGAAATTGGCTGGGTGACTACTTGGGCCAGTCCCTCTCTCTCAGCCCAGCCCACGTCACCAGGTTGTTGTGGGGAAAATAGGAAGAGGAAGCACTATTACTGGAAAGGAAGCTCAGCTAAAGATGAGGGGTTTCTATCTAAGGTGGCCAGATCCTAAAATTTGACCCAGTTGTGAATCCATTGTTTCAGGACATGTTTAAACGTCCCCAGGATGCCCCCAGAAAGCTAAAGATTTGGGAGCCGATTCCTGGGAATATCACACTGCTTTGTGCAAAGGATGGTTGCCACCAATGATGGCCCACCTCGAGATGCCAGGCGTGCATTTCTGGGCACGGACTTTCTTGATCACTGAAAGGAGTCAAAGGATACCCTAAGTGACTGAATGTGAAAAAGAGAGCCGGCCCAGCACTCACAAAGGTTGTGGTGGTGCATGCAACACCAACACACTGAACCCACTTAACCTCAATGCCCAATTAACCCTTTCTCTGGATTTGCACAAGAGATGGGATAATGGAAGAACCAAAGATGTTGAGTTTGCAGAACTTTCAGTGACATGGGCACACGCAGAACAAGGTTAAAATTAACCATACTTCCCACATGGTGTTAATGCAGCTGGTATGTCTCTAACGGACCCCTTAACGGTGTTGTGCAAATACGTCCAAGCGATGTGTGTGCTTGTAAGAGGGTCTCTTTGGGCATTCTCTTCAGAGCATCCCCCACTCACCACTATAAGGTCTGCTCACTTTCTTGGCACAATGATGGTTGGGTGATTTTCGAAAAGGCTATAAATTGCTAGTGAGGAAATGACCCAGGCAGGCTTGCTTGCTTGCTTGCTTGCTTGCTTGCTTGCTTGCTTGCTTGCTTGCTTGCTTGCTTGCTTGCTTGCTTTATTTATTTATTTATTTATTTATTTATTTATTTGTTTCAATTTATATACCGCTCCATCTCCCCGCAAGGGAACTCTGGGCGGTTTACAAAATACAACAATTAAAATCTGACAATTAAAACAACCTAATAAAATACTCTCAAATAATAAAATTAAGTATAAAAATCCAAGATGTGATGGTTTGATGTTTAGATGTTTAAAAGGGCCCTATGGCATCAGCCATCCCCAAGAGGAACTATTCCCCCCCTCCACCCACGCAAGGCGGCAGAACCAGGTCTTTAAGTTCTTTCTGAAGGCCGGGAGCTATGAGGCCTGCCTCACCTCCGGGGGTAGCATATTCCAAAGGGTGGGCGCCGTTACCGAGAAGGCACGCCTCCTAGACCCCGTCAGGTGACATTCCTTTACGGACGGGATCCGCAGCATGCCCTCTCTGAATGACCGAGTGGGACGGTTCGACGTTATGGGGATGAGACGGTCCCTCAGGTAACCTGGCCCCATGCCATGTAGGGCTTTAAAGGTGATAACCAACACCTTGAATTGGACCCGGAAGCACACAGGCACCCAGTGCAGCTGTCGCAGCAGAGGTGTCACATGCGCTGATCTTGGCGCACCAATAACTGCGCGAGCAGCCGCATTCTGGACCAATTGAAGCTTCCGGATACTCTTCAAGGGTAGCCCCATGTAGAGCGCGTTGCAATAGTCTATATGGGAGATGACCAGGGCATGAGTGACTGTACGGAGGGCTTCCCGATCCAGGAAAGGGCGTAACTGACGCACAACACGAAGTTGTGCAAAAGCCCTTCTGGCCACGGCTACCACCTGCTCTTCGAGCAGGAGCCGTGAGTCCAGAAGAACCCCCAGAAGAACTTATTGATAAGTTAATAAAGTTTTCAGTGGCTCAGCCAGAAATTAACCACTGGACATGATGTAAGTGGCATTGCTTCCTCACCACTGTCAGCCTGAGTCACCACTGCCAGCCCCCGAGGATCTGTGCCACAACTCTGAGACAATAAGCACTAAAGAATGCCAGAATGTTTATTATGGGCTCAGAGTTTCTAGGTTCCCAGGTGGGTTGGCAATTTGTGGCACTCCAGCTATGTCTGAACTATGATTCCCAGCAGCTTTACCCAGCCTGGACAGTGAGAGGAATGCTGGGAACTGTAGTCCAGCAGTGATTGGAGTACCATATGTTGTTGTTGTTGTTCAGTCGTTTAGTCGTGTCCGACTCTTCGTGACCCCATGGACCATAGCACACCAGGCCTTCCTGTCCTCCACTGTCTCCCAGAGTTTACTCAAATTCATGTTCATTACATCGGTGATGCTATCTAACCATCTCACCCTCTGCCGTCCCCTTCTCCTGTTGCCTTCAGTCTTTCCCAGCATCAGGGTCTTTTCCAGGGAGTCTTCTCTTCGCATTAGGTGGCCAAAATATTTGAGCTTCAGCTTCAGCATCTGTCCTTCCAATGAGCAGTCAGGGTTGATTTCCTTTAGGATTGACTGATTTGACCTCCTTGCAGTCCAAGGGACTCTCAAGAGTTGGACCATAAGGAAGGCTGAGCGCCGAAGAATTGATGCCTTCGAGCTGTGGTGTGTACCATATGACTCCTGTTCTAAACACACGCAGCACCAAGCAGAGGTGAAACTAAATGACCCATGGGAGCCCTTCCAATTAAACGACCACAGACAGAACCTTCTGGATCATGCCAAAGCCACTTCTGCCACTGCCCATCCTACTTCCCTTCATAGCCAATGTCCCCACAGGAATCAGAGAAGAAGGACATCAGGCATAACCATCTCCTGCTCATGCTTTGGAAGACTGTGGCCTCTGATCCTGGAGGTCAGCCAGAGGCCTAATGCTCCAAAAGTCCATCTAACCCCCTTTCAAGGTTCCCGCTGACTGATTAACCCCACACACACACACACACACACACACACACACACAATCTCAAATCATGTTACTTTTTCTTCTAGAGGTGATAACTCCAGACTTTGACCATCTTGCGAAGCAAAAAGTGCTGAAATAGCCATTAAAAAAACAATCAAAATCCATACGAAAGGTCTTCTTTGATTAGCCCAGGTCAAAGTCACAGTCCTGTGTGGAAACAGATGTTTCCTACAATGTTCCACCAGGATGGGTGGCAAACAAGCCAAAAAGGAAGGGTGGGGAGCGGCTGAAGGAATGCCAGTTTCTGCCCCAGCCCACCCTTCCTGAGACCCACGTGGAGTCAGGTGCTGTTGGAGACTGGGAATCCCATGATTGTCTGGTGCTTTCTACAAGAATCTGCCATGGCAGTTCCACAAAGCTAGAGGGTGACTTTCCAACCCACGTCTTTGTTTCCCCTCAGCCTGCGGGAAGCGGCCCTTGGCACCCAAGCATGGCAGGAATGTGCGGATTGTGGGTGGCATCGACGCCTCGCCCGGAATGTGGCCTTGGCTGATCAGCATCCAAATCCCCTCTTCCCAGGGACCTCGGCACTCGTGTGGGGGGTCCCTCCTTGCCGAGCACTGGGTCCTCACCGCAGCTCATTGCTTCAAGACCAAGAAGAGGTGGGTACGAAATTGGCGTCTGACATGCCTCAGAGCCACGTGTCTCTGGGGCGAGGGTGCTGGTGAGGCTGTCGCTGGGCAACCCGCTGAAGCTTCTGCCCTGGGTGAGGAATATGCCGTCTTTCTGAGCAGGTGCATGACCCAGTCAGCCTGCAGCGTGGGGCCTGCAGAGGCTGGTGTAAAGGAATACGGGGAAGGAAGGAGCGAGCCGTTCAGGGGGGACTTGCAGAAAAGATGGCACAGTCCAAAGTTGAAGGAAGCGTGGGGAAGAAACTGAAGATAAACCCACTTTGATTTTGTTTAGTACAAGTTGGGACAGAGAGAAACTGACAGGCTTTCTAGAATCTGTTACTCTACCCTACGACAATGAAGTAGTATTCCTGGAATCCCGGCCGGCCGTGCCTGTTTCTTGACCTGACCTAACTCGAAGGGCTCGCACCAGCCTCAAAGCCCATCCAAGTTTCTCTCTGTTCCATCGGCTCCTAAACAAAATCCAAGCGGGGTCACCTTGAGTTTCTTTCTCACACTTTCATCTGTCTCTGGGCTGTGTCAATACTTGTCCGAGACCTTTCTGGATGGCTCTTCCTCAAGGCCAGCTGATGGCTGGGAAGGATGAGGGCTATGGTTCAACTTGTGCCAGGCTGAGAAACTGTCCTGCTGGGGCGTGTCTCCAGGTCCACAGCCCTCTTTATTCCAGTGCCAGCAGCCCCAGGGGTCAAGAACAGAGGGAGGATTCTGGCAGACTGGACTTGGCAGGACTTCCCATGCGAGAAGTTAGCCTTCCTCCTGCTGCTCTGCCCACCCACCCTGCCTCCTTTGCCACTCTCAGCCAGAGACTTCTATTCACGTCCTCCATGTCTTCTCTGGGACTGGGAGTCTACATGGGGCTTCTCTTCAGGGTCTCTGGCTGCCTCCACCCTCCCATAAACTGGGTTGGGAAACAAGAACAGAATCTTTTCTCCCTAGGAGACAGCATAGTAGCTGCCAACCTGGCCCGGCCAAAAGAGAAGGTGGCTGGTGCCAGGGCAACACTAACCTGGCCACAGGGATTATTATTAGCACTGATTGTCGCCTAACTTGGAAAGGACCCCTGTGGACAACCTGGAGTTTGGGGAGAGCTCTCCAGGAATGGTTCCGGTGGGTCTTATGCTAACGGTGCTCTGTTTTTCTGCAGCTCGCTGCATCTTTGGCGGATTGTGGTGGGAGCAACGGATCTTTCCAAGTTGCCAGACAATGTGCAGCTACACTCTGTGAGCAAAGTGGTCCTCCACCAAAACTACAATCCCCTCACGGAGGATAATGACATCGCGCTGATAAAGCTGGACAGCCCCGTGACCTTCAGCGACTACGTGCAACCGGCCTGCCTGCCTCGGGTCACGATGGGCTCTGAAACCAGGTTCACGAGCTGCTTTGTCAGTGGCTGGGGAATCACTGCCCAAAATAGTAAGAAAATGGGCTTCCATGTGGTAGAACGAGAGCTTTGTAAATTCCACCAGGCAGATACGATGGGGGGCTACTGACATTCTAATTGGCCTTTCTTTTCTGCTGAAGCATGCAGTGTTTCTTTACCCCCCCTCCCTTCAGATTTGACAGAACAACGGTTAGCCAAAGTTTCTCTTAGATTATTTATCTATTTATCTATCTATCTATCATCTATCTATCTATCTATCTATCTATCTATCTATCTATCTATCTATCTATCTATCTATTTATATCCCGCCTTTATTATTTTTATAAATAAGGTGGGGAACATACCTCATACTCCTTCCTCCTCCTATTTTCCCCACAACAGCAACCCTGTGAGGTGAGTTGGGCTGAGAGAGAGTGACTGGCCCAAGGTCACCCAGCCGGCTTTCATGCCTGAGGCGGGACTAGAACTCTCAGTCTCCTGGTTTCCCATTGGCTCCTTCCTAGGGCTGAGAGAGAGGGACTGGCCCAAGGTCACCCAGCTGGCTTTCGTGCCTAAGGCGGGACTAGAACTCTCTGTCTCCTGGTTACCCATTGGCTCCTTCCTAGGGCTGAGAGACAGGGACTGGCCCAAGGTCACCCAGCCGGCTTTCATGCCTAAGGTGGGACTAGAACTCTCTGTCTCCTGGTTTGCCATTGGCTCCTTCCTAGGGCTGAGAGAGAGGGACTGGCCCAAGGTCCCCCAGCCGGCTTTCATGCCTAAGGCGGGACTAGAACTCTCTGTCTCCTGGTTTGCCATTGGCTCCTTCCTAGGGCTGAGAGAGAGGGACTGGCCCAAGGTCCCCCAGCCGGCTTTCATGCCTAAGGCGGGACTAGAACTCTCTGTCTCCTGGTTACCCATTGGCTCCTTCCTAGGGCTGAGAGAGAGGGACTGGCCCAAGGTCCCCCAGCCGGCTTTCATGCCTAAGGCGGGACTAGAACTCTCTGTCTCCTGGTTACCCATTGGCTCCTTCCTAGGGCTGAGAGACAGGGACTGGCCCAAGGTCACCCAGCCGGCTTTCATGCCTAAGGCGGGACTAGAACTCTCTGTCTCCTGGTTTGCCATTGGCTCCTTCCTAGGGCTGAGAGAGAGGGACTGGCCCAAGATCCCCCAGCCGGCTTTCATGCCTAAGGCGGGACTAGAACTCTCTGTCTCCTGGTTTGCCATTGGCTCCTTCCTAGGGCTGAGAGAGAGGGACTGGCCCAAGGTCACCCAGCTGGCTTTCATGCCTCAAGCGGGACTAGAACTCACAGACTCCTGGTTTCTAGCCCGTTGCCTTAACCACTGGACCAAACTGGCTCTCCATTACATGAAGGTTGTGCTGCATGTGTGTGTTTGTGTGTGTGTGTGTGTGTGAGAGAGAGAGAGAGAGTATGTTTCTTCTAGTTGGCTTATGCAAACCTTGGGAAGATCCAAAGATGTTGTGATGTTTTAGATTTAGATATGACCTGCCCTCTCAAACAGGGGTCAGATAAGTTATTGCTCTTTAGATACTTGTGGAGGTTTTGTCATTATTTCTTAAATAGTCAGGGGCAGGGGGTGTTGGGAAGGGAGGAGTTATGAACAGCAACTCTGTGAGAAGGTAGAAGTAGGCTGACCATATTTCCTTGAGACAAAAACGGGACATTGGGCTGGCAAAACGGGACGGGGTCTTATGTAATATTCTGTGTTCATGAAAAAGTCAGGGGTCCCCGCCCTCCCGGTCTGCGCGATTGGCTCCTGCCTGCGAACCCTGCCCCCTGGCCCACACGATTGGATCCCGCCTGCAAACCCCGCCTCCCTGTCCGCACAATTGGCACCCGCCTGCAAACCCCGCCCCCCCGGTCCCTCGTTTGCCGCGCGCTGATAGGCGGGAGGGCTTCCTCTTCCAGGCTGCCTCCAATCGGCAGCTCTGGCTCGGATCCTCCTTCTGCGCCATTCCTGCCGTGTTTAAAAAACGGGACAAAATTGAGGTTTTTATCAAAAGGACGGGACGGTTGAAAAATGCTAAAAAAACTGGACTGTCCCGTTCAAAACGGGATGTATGGTCAGCCTAGGTAGAAGCCAAACTAATCTGCTCCCATTACTCGGAGGTGTGAAGACCTCCGATGTCTTGCAGGAAGCCAGAGTGAATATTCTGGAGACAAAGAAATGCAACAGCAGCCAGTGGTACAATGGGGCCATGAGTCCCCACACCTTGTGTGCTGGATATGAGGAAGGAGGGATCGACACTTGCCAGGTAAGGAACCCCCTGCTCTAACTCTGATTGGTATGGCTTATGAGGGCACCCGACAGGGACATCATGGAATCCTAGGACTGGAAATGAACATTAAGGCCATTCAGTCTAACCTCTGCTGGGTGCAGAAACCCAAATTGAAGCATCCATGGCAGATGGCTGCCCAGGCTCTGCTAGAACCCTTCAGGTTCTGCCCAGCTCCACTAGTCCTGCTCTTTCACAATTTGATCCTCCATATAGCTGAAGATCTCTGAGTAATGTATATAAATGCAGAGCAAACAATAACAACAATAAACCTTCCAGGGATTATCACCTTGGTGTGGTGGGCATTCAGTGAGATGCCAGCAGGAGCCCCTGGTAGGAGTGCCCATTAGTCAAAAGGGAATGGTTGCTGGTGGGCTCTGCAAACATAACGGAAGGCAACTCAGACAGTGGCAAACAGAGTCTAAACTGTTGCCAGGAAAACTGAACGTAGCTGAAACAGACAAACTTCAGTGCTGGATGATGAGACTTCCAGCTTGGAAGGCCCTCCATTAGTTTCTGGGACGAATGTTGAATTTCGGGAAAGAGCGGGAGGTGATGACAAGATCAGATCAAAGCTGCAAGAAAGTTCCTTGTTTTCAAGGACACATACAATTGGGACATGGAATGTGAGAGGCATGAAAAAGAGATCCCACTATAATATGGACCAAAGCTTTGGAGGTCTGAACCAAGGTTTTTTTTTAAATTAAAATATCCTAAAAACGTGATCTCTGGGCTCCCAGACAAAGTGACCAAGAAGAGATGGGCAAAGGATTATACAGGGGATAGAAAAGGGGCATCAACACTCATGGATAATTAACTGCATCACCTAGACAGGAAATGCCCCTGACTCTATATCGGCAATGAGGTGACCAGAGCTACCCTTGGTCTTGTGGTCCACCTGGATCTACATCCCTTCCTATTTTATGCTGAAGTGACCCTTTCCACACTGCCCCTTGAAATGAAGTCTGCACCTTGTTATCTGCTTCCGCCTCGCTCATCAGGGTGACTGCATCACCATCAGTTTAAAGGAAAACCTCTTTCTTAGCTCTGTGCAATTTTCCGCTGACACAGGAAATACGATTCGAACAGAAAAATCAATGACTTATCTAAGAAAATTTACTTTTAAAAAACATTAGCTTTTAAACTCCACGTTACCCCATTTCTTTTGTCTCCCCAGCAAGTACAGATTCATAAGAAGGGAATTCAATTGAGTCATAAGGAGACCATCCTGGCAAAGGGGGAGGGTAAGTTTGGGAAGGTCAATGAAAACTTTGGGAACAAGAAAGGCCGGAAGAGGAAAAAGTACAGTCTGTACCACAACAACTGGGGAGACATGAAATGCTCCCATATATGGCCAGCTGAGGGGCATGGTAGCTCAGCGGGTAAGACGCCAGGCTTGTCGATCGGAAGGTCGCAAGTTCGGAGGTTCAAATCCCTAGCCCCGCGTGTCGGAGTGAGCTCCCGCACTCGCCCCAGCTCTTGCCCACCTAGCAATTCGAAAGCATGCAAATGCAAGTAGATGAATAGGTACCACTTCGGTGGGAAGGTAACAGCGTTCCACGCATGTCATGCGGCCACATGACCGTGGAAGTGTCTTCGGACAACGCTGGCTCTTCGGCTAACAAACGGAGATGAGCATCGGCCCCTAGAATCGGACACGACTGCACAAATGTGCAGGGGGAACCTTTACCTATGGCCAGCTCATGAAAATGCCAACCGGACAAGTCTTTTGAGTACTTCGCGTACTAATTTAACGTGTTCCTCTAAGGGGGGGGAAGCTGATCAGATTCTTTCTCTTCGAATGCCCTGCACAAGTCTTTATACTGCTTAGGTACTCGCCTCGCCTGTCTCTGGTGCGGTTCCGTGTCATGTGCTGCCACTAGCCCCATCATGGCCTTCTCGGGATCTGTTGCCTTTGCCGGATCGCCTTTGCACAACCCGTCTATAAACTCTATGCATTCTGTTATCCAATCAATTTGAGGGTTGCGTTTACGTAGCCAGGACAACCCTAAGATTACGGACTGGCTGGCAATTGGGGTGTCTAGGGACCTGATTTTATGCGTGCCAATTTTTAACTTGACTTGTTCGGTGCAGAATTCTACTGGGCCTCCGCTAGCCTCTGTGCCATCGAATTGTGTGAATACTATGGGCTGTTTCAGTTTCTTTACTTTTAGCCCCAGTCCAGTCACTATGGCAGGATTTATGAGGCAGCGCGTACAGTACACCCGGAATCTAACAATGCCAGGAGGTCCGCTCTGCGCTTGGTCTCTACATTTCGCGATTGTATATTCAATAGCATTAAGGGACATTCTTCACCATAGGATCGACGTGCCCATTGGGTTCCACCCGCCCACTGGTGCTGTTCAGGGTAGGCGGCTGGCATTTCCCGCCTGCTGGAATTCCTCTTCTCCGGAATCACTGGTGCTACTTTTACTCCCCCAGTCATGTGTCTCTTCTGCCTTGGCAGCAGTCCCTTTCCTTTAAGTTTAGGGGTTTGTATTGTAATCCATTCTGCCGCATCTCGTGGGCGGTTGGCTGGTTGGTTGCATTCCATAGCTTGATGTCCTTCCTTTCCACACTTGAAACACAAATTCTTCTGCGCGTGCCGTTCCCTCTCTTCGTCCCATTTTCGGCTTGGCCTTCAGCTATCCGTGGAGCTGCTTGTCATCCTCGGCTTCCTTGCTGCACACTGCAGTTGCATTTGTTTCTTGAGACGCAGTTTTGTACTTTCTACTGTTCCGGCTAATAAGACCCAATCTTTCAGTGTCTTGGGGTCCCCCCTATTCAGGCAAGTCTCTAAGATGTTGGGTCTCAGCCCCATCTGGAAATATTCAATTTTAAATGTTTCTGGCCAGTCTGTAAGGTGGTGCAATAAAAACAGCTTGGTTTTAAATGTGGAAAAAACTAAGGAGATTATTATAGACTTCAGGAAGAACCGGTGCAGTTACACTCCACTTTTTATCAATAACATAGCTGTGGAGTCAGTCAGTAGCATTAGATTCCT
>JALMGJ010000171.1:0-60930 GCA_023362775.1 Charina bottae
GGGAATATGACTTTATATCAATTGGGTATAAAGCAATTATTTAAAGAACCTTTAAGAAGCAATGTGATAATTAAAATCCCTGTACATTTTTTGTTGTTTTGTTTTTTCAGAGCTTTCTCCTTGAGTTTTGTGCAAATATTTTGCTTAACAAAACAGGCAAGCAGGATAGCAGACCTTTTTTTTAAAGTCCTGTCATGGCATCAACATATCTATAGGAAATGTCTGAAATCTCACAGGTTTCATCACAAACTTCATCACGTTCTTTTTGAAAGCCTGTAACAAAATAAAGTATCTTCCCAAAGGAACCAACACTACCTTTGATTGTTTAATTTGCTTTCTGCATATCAATTCCAGCAATTTGAAGTTTGGCAAAGAGAAGTACAAAGGGACAGGAGATTTGAGCCAGCTCTAGTGGGCTGGCAGCATTCTAAAAAGTGGATGGTGGGCTCCACCATCATAGCTTGGAGAAGTCTAACACAGGATCAGTAGCTTTGCTGCCTGATGTTAAAGTCTCTTTCCTGTATCCTCTGCCTCTGTATTTATGCATTTAACCACACCTTTTCAACAGCAAGCTTTTTCATGAGGGGAGGAGAAACTATGGCCTCTGGGCTCAGACCATTGTTCTGTTCTGGGAGCAAGCCAAGCAAAAACTAAGATTGTTTGGCAAGGAAGATAATAATAATAAATAATAATTAAATTATTATTAATAATATTAATAATAATAAAATAAAATAAATAAAATAATAAAATATAGGGTCCTTATAAAGAAGAATAAACACAAAGAATCAGAAGCGACTGAAAGAAAAAGGAAGAAAAATAATAAAATAAGAAATAAAATAACACAATATAGGGTCCTTATAAAGAAGAATAAACATGGAGAGTTGGAAGTGACTGAACAAATAAACAACAACCTTATAAAGAAGGGGCTTATTTTTTAAAATAAAAAGTGAATACATTGTTCCAAGAAAACTTCACATTAATTGAGTTATCAGGAGTCAATTAACTAGAAATCAAAGGAGACATTACTTTTTAATTGTCACAGCATGTAGAAGCACCAGACAACCTTTGCTGATCTAGAAAAACAGAGCAAGGTCAGTTCTACAGTAGGTAGTACATGGATGAGAGATCATGAGCCAATCCCAGGAGTGTTGGATAGATTGGAAAGTTTTTTAAAAAAAGTCCCAGAAAGAAGAAATGACAAACCACAATCTTACTGATCCTCCGTCTCCTTCTCCTTCTTCTGATTTTATTCGTTAAGCCAAGAGGCTCCCATCACCATAGCAAACATAGTGCTTCACCATCATCTTTGAGAATGGGTAATAGAATGTGAGAATGACCTTGGAGGATGGGGGGAAGAGATGCTGCCTAGGGAACAATCCGTTAAAAGAGGGAGAAGCCTGAAACAGGGTAATGGGCAGAGAAAGAAACTTAGAAAGGATCCGCCCTAACTGATTAGGGATGGCGGGAGATTGGTACTTTCAGACTAGCAAGATTCTGTTAATATAGCCTAACAATAAAGTACAATTAGCTCATCTGGTCATGTTTCCTGTCTGGTCTACTTGGGAAGCTGACAGAATGTGAGTAGAGGTTACGTGGTTTTCCCTCAGGTCACTGGCCCGAGGATATACCAGTCATTGGCACTGTGGGGGATAGGAGTAATTGGTGGGAGATTTGATTGAGTCAAGTTTGAACTTACTTATGTCTCTGCTGGCAAAGAAGAATTCTAGGGACAATTGAAGGAGATTCAAAGAGTCATTTTGGTAGTAACTTAAGATGGTGTGTGTGTGTGTGTGTGTGTGTGTTTGTAATATTGTAGATAATCCAAGTGTCAGTGAAGCCTGAAAGGAACCTGGATTCATAAATAAAACATGACTTTGTACCCACCTACTTAACAGCCTCCTTCTGAAAGAGAGAAGATCTTTTCAGATATTTCCTTATCTCTGTTCAGTTCAATAAAGTCTGCTGGTTTGGGAAATCTCTGTTATGGGATTCTAGTTAATAAGATCACACCTATTTGTAGAATAAGTAAGGAATTACCTTGAAAGAAAAGTTGTTAGCAGACGGAGGTGGATCCCAGCAGCTGTGCTGAGTGGTGGCAGCAGAAAGGAAACAGATTATTGCTCTCCAAGTGGTGGTGGTGAGACCTTACCCCTGTGACACCACATTCAGATATTAACCAGCATTTAACTTGAAAATATTGGCAACCAACTTATGAGGACAACATCGTTGGTTAAGCAAGATGCTGTGAACACAGATGGAAGTCTCAATCTCGACAATTCAATTTATAGCAGCAGTCCTTTTGACCAACATACTGTAGCAAGGACTGGATGGTACATAAAAACCACTCATGAGGAAAAGGCCTGAAACAATCTATCCTTTCTCTACCATTTTTATCAGGTATGTAGCTACAAAGACATAGCCAACCCTGTCTGATTTAAGAAAGCAAAGTCAAGTAGAGTCAGATCTGATTGTACTTGGACAGAAGATCTTGAAGAAATCCCAAAGCTGTAGGCTAGACTGGGAAGTAAAAAAAAATAGAATAAAGCATGGCAAATCATTTCCATCCAGTTATCAAGAAAACAACATGAATATATGTATTCCCACGTGGCGAAGGGTCTATCAAAACTGCTAAACAGATTTTATTATACAGGATTGCCTTTTTAATATTTGCACATGGTCAGAGTTGAAAACCTTACATTTAAGCTTGGTCATTCTCATCAATTTTACGTACAATTTTTACTCACAGATATCCATGACTTTGTCACCTTAAATGTAGCTAAATTTGCATTCTATGCAAAATGCACAGCCGACTGATTGATAAGGCCTGTTAATTTAACATTTTTATTTTTTGTACTGTTTTTTACTATTAGGTTTTATTTCATACTGGTCTTTGACCCCAATAAAGATACCTGATTTGACTATCTGTAAAGTCACCAAGAGCTGACTCAAGAAATCTTTATCTTTACTAGGTACAAAGAAAGAAGGCTTAAGCTTCTGTCCTCTTCAATTATTTTGACAAAATATGCTGGTAATAATACCTGAAGTTGAGTTGGGGGAAAAAAAGCTGTGTTGGTCGCAAGGTTGATGCTGTTTCAAAATTCAATGACACTGTTCAAAAATTATCCCAGTAAATACTCACATCATAAGTTGGATGCTACTATTTTCAAGCCAGTCAGACTAAAAATTGGTTGATACCTGATTGTGGTATCTCAGGAATCAAGTCCCCAAAACTGCTTCTTTTTGCTGCTGTCATTCAGCACAACTTCCATCTGTTCATAACTTTGCTCACTAGTAGGTTGTTGATGTTGCTGAAAGCTCCGAGTTCTGACAGTTTGACCTCTAGCACCAGTTTGAAAGGGACCTGCAAGTAAGCAGGTCTCCTTTCAGTATGAATGAATGAATATCTTTATTACAGCCTTTGACCAGCCTTTGCAATAAAAGAAAATAATTGAATCCAACCATCTGCTGTCAGAAAAAAGGAAAAAATAAAACAGTAAAACAATATATCTAATTAAAAGTTTTGCACAATTGTATGGCTTGATTAAAATATTTGGCCTTTCAGAATAATGCTGGATATACAGATCCTTGGAGGCTTAATGCTGAGTTCATTTCCTTCCAAACTTTCTGTCCCACTGTATTTTTCACCCCCTCCAAGAATCAAAGGCAATCACTATGTAACAAGGCACAATTGTTGTAATTGGACACAATATTTTTGTAAGTGATATGAATGCTGCTTTTGCTGTTAATTACATAAATTCTGTTATGTTTCATACTCTGTATTTCTCATTGTTATAAGCCATCTTGAGTGCCAAAATAAACAGAGCAGTGGGCTATAGATTCATTAATACATAAAAAATAGAAATGTTTTTCAGTGGATGTTTCATAGAAAATGGCAAAAATAACTTGCCTTTTTCTATGTGCTTACTTTCTTTGCTCTTTTTGCCAAGTTAAGACTGGTAAACCTTTATTCTCCTCCTAATCTTTGATGGGGCGTGGTGAAAGGGGCGTGGTGGCTCAGCGGGTAAGATGCCAGGCTTGTCGATCGGAAGATCGCAAGTTCGGAGGTTCGAATCCCTAGCCCTGCGTGACGGAGTGAGCTCCCGCACTAGCCCCAGCTCTTGCCAACCTAGCAATTTGAAAGCATGCAAATGCAAGTAGATGAATAGGTACCACTTCGGTGGGTAGGTAACAGCGTTCCGCATGTGTCATGCGGTCACATGACTGTGGAAGCATCTTCGGACAATGCTGGCTCTTCGGCTAACAAACGGAGATGAGCACCGGTCCCTAGAGTCAGACACGACTGCACAAATGTGCGGGGGGAACCTTTACCTTTTTAAACTTTGATGGACATCCACCTCATCATAGATATTATCTAATGTATTTTGACCCTCTCAGATGCTGATGCCAAGAGATTTACAACACTCCTATTGAGATGATAACGTGGCAGATATTATTTTTTTATTTATATGTTAACTTGTATTACCGCTCCATCTCCCCCGAGGGGGACTCGAGTTTCATTTCTAGTGTGCCTTGTTCTCAGGGAAGCAAAAGGTAGCAGAGAATAAAACTTGAAAATGTGTGCAGAAAGAGCATATTTAGGAAAGCTAATAAAAACAAACCAGGAAGAATGATTTCCCCTTGTTATATCATACTTACACAATTCTTTCTCTTTTCTATTCACAGTTTTACATCTTCATATCTCAGGATGTTTGATGGCTGAATTGTTTTCTTTGCCAGAAGTATCTATCAGCATAGGATGCAGAAACATTGCTCAGGTCTGGATTTGGTAAATGTTTGAACTTTGATAATACTGGTTGCTACTACCATTAGATGATGAGCCTTCTGAGTTTGGAAAAGGGTACGCTCAATGCATGGCATCTGAATGTGTGAATTTATTCCAATGAGAAAATTGTGTGCAAGGAAGAATTTGATATGATCCATTCACCACCTGATGTTGATCTTCAATTCCTATTATAAGCCAAGAAACGGAAATTTATTATGTCCCAGCATTGTTTTTGCAGCCCCAGATCATTCCCTCCAAAATGCAGTGGCAATACTTTTTAGCTATGTGAAATAAATGCATTAAGCCTCCACAAATTCTAACAAACTCTTGTGGCAATCTGAATCTTTGAAGCCCTACTTTGCAAAAAAAAAAAAAAAAAAAAGAATAGGCTAAAACTACACGATCTTGTCTCCAAGTTGACATCACCAGTTCCTGACCATTTCTATTTAGAGTACTAAAGAAAAAATAAAAATATTTTCCTATCTGCCATTGTAAGCAATAACCAGTCTGTTTTTTCCCCCAAATATTTTGTATGCAGTATTTATTCTTAACAGCAATTGTGTTACTATTACCATGGGGAAGTAATTCTCCTCTCTGATATCAAAAGGGGTTTGATAAATAGTAGAGACTGGTCTTATAGGTTTAGAATCGCCAAACATCCCTTAACTGTGACTGTATGTGAAAATACTACATAAATACAATGTATAAATATGTCAAAGAGAAGTCAAAGGAAAACAACATGAAAGGCTATACTTCTTGCTATAAGCAGTAGCCTGTTTCTGACCAGCACAAGAGGGCTACCCAGGTAATCCTGTTAAAGTATGTCTACCACATCCTGACATCTGACAGGAATTTGTCTTATTTTATAGGCATTTCTGTTCAAACATTCTGCAATTTGCCTTGAGCCACAGAGATGAGCTTTGTAAATATCATTTGCTCTATTAGAAAAGTGAGTTTCCTACATGCAGACATGCTGAGAACCCTGAGGGTCCCGTGTCTGTACTTATGGAAAGAAAATCTAGGAATGCAGGAAAAATAGAGTAATTAATAACGATCATAATGATGATGATTTCTATCTTCCCTTTCCAGCTTTAGGAACATCAAGATAATGAATAATATAAATAAAAAAGAGACACAAGCTTTCCTTCTACATCTCAAAAACTGGCAGGGGTCAAGAACTATTGCTTTTGATTGCCTTGGCCTCTTTCTGAATCTTTGCAGCTAAATAAAACATATCTCCATCCCCCATCCTAAGGCTTCTGCTCCATTTTCCTTCCTCCCCTTGGGATAGCAACCCTTCACACCGAGAAATGAGTTGGAACCCTATATCCAGCATGTCCCGTGGCAAAAAGGTTGCTGGAAACAGCGTTCCTGATCAGGAAATGTCTGATAAAATGGGTAATCCAACAGGTTGAACTTGTCAATGAGAAGGGTTAGATTTGCCATTTAAGCTTGCAAAGTATAGTAATTCCAAGGGGAAAAAGCTAGCATGTAAGTAAAAGCTGTCTGTCTGTCTGTCTGTCTGTCTGTCTGTCCATCCATCATCTATCATCTATCATCTATCATCTATCATCTATCATCTATCATCTATCATCTATCATCTATCATCTATCATCTATCTATCTGTCACAGAGGTTCATCCCTTTAACATCTGTGATCTATAACATCACAGCTGCTTTATACCAAAGGCTCCACTCTGTCACCAAATCTTCTTAGCCTATAATATAACTATATAGATAATCTCCAGATTTTGTTTTAATGCCAGCCAACATGTAGAGCTCAGACAGGCTTTGCCCTGCTGAGAAGCCGTGTTTTTCTTTTTTCTTTTTTTATAATAATTTTATTAAACATTATAGTTAAACAGATAAAAACTAATACAAACTACAAAAAATAAAAGAATGAAAAGAAAAAATGAAGAGTGCAGGAAAAATATAGATAGAAAAATAAAAGAAAGAAAAAGTAAAAATATAGCAGAGGAAAAGAAATATATATAAAAAATGACTTCCCCCTTCATCACAACAAGCATAAACAATTTTAACAACTTATCACCTTCTCTTAAAATACAACAAAAAATATATCCATCCCATATCTCATCTCATATCTATGAACAGTTCCTTACAACCTCATCATTTAGTCCTGGTCAACAAAAGTCCATTAAGGGTTGCCAGAAATAGCAACGTATCTATTAAACTTGATCAAATAAACCAATTTTATATTTCTACCTTTTACTTTTAACAATCTTGATCTTTAGTCTCTTCAAATAATATCCTAGAGCTTGTTTTCTTTTCATTTTTTCTTTGTCCCTTTTCACAAAATCCTTCTGAACTTTAACAAATCTCTTTTGTATATCCAATATAAGAATGTTATCCAAGTCACTCTTTCCGTTTGCACATCCCTTTCAATTATTAAAACATCAGTCGGTTTTATTTGTATATCCAATGTAGCATCTTTTTCCATATCACTTTTGCAGCCTGTCATTTTCAAATCCACTTTCAGATCAGTCCCAGTCCCATCCAGCAGAACATATTCCTCTTCTACAACATCTCTTAAAAGCCGTCTATCTATAATGGCAGACACTTTTAAGATTAACTTCTGGATCCATTGTTCACAAATATCCTCGAATACATCCAGTGTTAAAGTAATTTTCTCCATTCTGAGTTAGTAAGTCGAATTTAAGTCTTCTTCTCCGTTAATTATAACCTATAGTTCCCTCTGGTTCCCTTTAATGTTCAACATTCAGATTTCCATCCTATCATGTTTTCTTTCAAGAATTCAAAACAACAGCTTTTTTCCACAGGAAGGATTCCCAAAATCATTTTCAAAATTATATCTCAAATGCATCTGAACTCCTAATCCATTTATAACTTTCCAAAATCAATGTTCTAATCATCCTTTCATTCCTTATTCCAAAAAAAAGTTTATATCCTTAAACTTATTTTGTCAAAGATAAAAGGAAACTCACTCGGTATATCTTATCAAACTTGTTGATCAGAAGGTTATTAATAGTTGAAAAGCAATTAATAATCAATTTCCAAAAGTGATTAAGAAATTAGGTTTGGCAGAACTTTGTGTCCATAGGGCTACATTGCGGTTGTGAGCTTAGTGGAAATCCCTCGACTCCCAGCCGCTCAATTCATCAGCCAGCTGCAGAAAGCTGAATTCTTGCAGTGTACTCATGAAGCGCATCTGTCTGAAATGCAAGTGGGAAATCTCACAATCTCTCCTTTTTCTTGAGAGGTTTGGCCAGCCAGAAAACAGCATATGGCCACAGATCTCGCCGCAGTGTCGTCTCTTCTCCCTTGGAGATGTCTAGTTCGCCATGAGTCCTCACCGGAAGTCAGAAGTTGTTTTTTCCAAGTAATATGAAAATAAGGACTGGTTTATATAACTGTAAATTAGTTGTGTCTGTAATTTTCTTACAGCATACAGTATATTGAAAGCTCTTCCACAATAATTTTCAGGGTTTTGTTACATCAGTATTTACCCTACTTCCTCACTTAATATTAATACCCCTTGTGAATACACATACACATACACATAGAGAGAGAGAGAGGGAGAGAAAAAAATATTTTCTCATTATATTTGGAATTATAAAAACACACATGCAAGACCTTCCAGGATACATTGAAAGGAAGCCTGTCAATTTTGCCATGCAAAAAATTCTTTAGCTGAGTTCCAAATGCCAGGCACTAATTGAATGATTCCAGCTCATGAAATCATTTCACATCAACTGGTTTTCAAAATTTCTTCCTGTTTTCTAATGGAATGGTCCCTCACAGAATGCCTTGAAGTTCAGGTGAAAGGCTGGGCAGGTAGGATATTGGGACAAGTATAAATGAGCAGTAAGTTCAACCTCTGAATTCTAGATGCTGGGTAGAAACAACTGGGAATCAGAGTTGCTTGGAAACCGAGAAAAGGTATAGCTGAATTTTTGGCCTGATGGGATCCAGATCAGCTCCTTGTCACGATGAGGTAACAAGAAAAACAAAATAAATAATGCACCCTACCATCAAATGTTGGCAAATGTATTTTAAAATAATGACTGTTTGCAGATTGTTCCTGCAGAATTTAATCTAAATTGGGGACAAGCATTTGTTTGGAAGTTCTGCAAAAGGAAGAGTGCTGAGGCCAGGGTTCTACCCGCCATGTTTAATGCCATGTCCTTAAGCAAATTATTCTGAAACAAGTATCAGTGAAACTTTAACAACAACAAAAGGCCTTGTTTTCTGTGATAACCCTGTTGTATTTTGTATTCTTGGCACGAGGTTGGAAATCAGCAGTCAGTATAACCAGGTCAGTTGGATGAATATAATACATTCCACATAACAATGGTATTTGATATATAGCACCAAGACAGAAACAAGCTCTCTCCCTTTTTTCCTCTCTCTCCTTATGTTGGCTAACATAGTCTTTCAGAAAGTTTTCTTTTTTTCTTTAACTAAACCACAGGAACAGCAGGTGGCCAGACCAGCTGAGAGAGAACGGCATGGTTTCTCTTATGTAGTCAGGCACACATTTGTGGTATTTCAAAAATTTCACACTTTAACTGTGAGGCTTATTTCCCCCCCCCCCTCCCTTTTGGCAAGGAAAACCTTTCATGCTTTTTTTTTTCTCTCTCTCTGACCCCCTCCTCAAGTAAAAATCACATTGTTTTAACTTACTCTGATGGATGGTGTGAATGGAAAAGAGTGACTATTTTATTTTTCTGTTTACTTTTTGGAGGTCTCAAGCCCTGCCTATTACTAGAACTTTTAAAGGTCTGCAGATCAAGAGAGGTCTTTCTGAGGTCTATTAGAAAAAAATCACTAACCAAAACTTAAAAACAAAACAAATCAGGTTGATGCATAAGTCTTCCTGTGAGATCCTTACATAGTCCAGAACAGGCCAGAAGGAATCCAGTTTTTGTCAGTTAAATACATAACCAGAAGTCAGCAAACTCTAGGATGATATTTTGCTCAACCTTTAAGATTAAACTCAAGAGTTTTTTGATACGTAATATTAAGTCATGTGGGTTTTTCCCCCCTATATATCTCCTTATAGTCATATCATCCAGCCTCTAGAGGAAATGCTTTATATGTGAAATGAGGCTTTTTTTTCTTCCTCTCCTGGAACATGTTGCCTGCTTTGACCTGGCTAGAAGACTTATTCTACATTGGGTTAATAAGGTTCTCCACCCTCACCCCCCAAAGATATCCTTAAAACAATTATTCCAAAACAGGTGAAAGGAATGGATCTACAAATCTCTATTTTGCCACAAATTATAGGATATAATTTACAGTAAGGATTTTTCAAAGCTTGCATAGAAATCTATGGGGCAAGTAATATGCAACTGAATGGGTACTGTTATTCTAATTTTCTTGGGATTATAAAACCCAACCCTTCTCTTTTGGTGAAAGCTAGAAACTAAAATATGTAATCTGGGATGATGGACTCCATATTCTGAGAGGTAACATTTAGCATGGTCTAGGGACCTCTGTATATCAGAAATGTCCACCATCATTTGAGTGGCAAAATTCATCAGGCATATATATGCAGGGTAATGCATTCTTGGACAAATTTCACTCTCAGTTGGAGTTTGCCTGATGTGGCTCTTATAAAACAATATTCAGATTCAGAGTTGTGTGTCCTGATCTTTACCACAGTCACATCACTAGCAAGGTAGTTTTCTGACCCAAATTCAAGCTATCATAGACTTTTCCTTCATTCCTGGGATCTTTTTGGCTCTATTTTGCCAGTCATACAAAGGAACGCCCTTTGGCTGCTCTGAAACATCCCATAATCTGAATAGCAGCAGTTCTAGCAGATTTAGGGGATTACCTTAAGGAATCAAGGCCATCTGTCGAGCTTAGACTGATGGTTAATATGAATCCTTGGACAATCATCAGATATATATTACCAAAGTAAAAAGGAGCATAGGCTGTTCTTGTTGCTTTAATTGAAATCAGCTTTGCATCCCTCTTTACGGTTTGTCATGTACACAGAAAAAGGACACTGGCATTTTGTTCTACCTCCATGCACACAGCAGTCCAAAATCAGCAGGCAACAGCTCTTCAGCTGCTGTTGCCATATGCCCACAAAGGATAGAAAGTGTGGTCTAATGCCAGTTTGCTGAGAAAGAGAGTGAAAGCGAGAATGCCATCCTGCCTTGAACGTCAGAGAGGACAGCATGTGTTAGCTTTTCCATTTGACATTTCTTTTGATCTAAGGGGACATAATTGATTTATTACCCAAACTGTATTTTAATATTCACATGATGGCACAGCCAGGCCTATTCCAACACAACACTTCTTTTTCCCTGTAGTTGCTCTTAGTAAACGTTTCATTTGCTCTACTGAATGAGAAATTATGATGCTGCAACTAGCCAAAAGAGATGATTTTGATCTCAGCACATGAAAAAGCCAGATCGAAAGTTGAGTTATTTCAATCTGGGCATGAGACAAGCTCCGATTCCTAATTGTAATTAATTGTCAAAATTTAAAATCACAGGGTTAGTGTCATAGCTCAATGACAGCTGGAAGATTGCAGCTAGGACAGGCAGATATTTACTCTTTAATAGTTCTGAAAACACTATTCTCTTCACTATATAAATATGAAAACAATAGTGTTGAAAAATTAATAGCTACTGTGTTTATGTTATTAATGTATCTTCCTTCCTTCCTTCCTTCCTTCCTTCCTTCCTTCCTTCCTTCCTTCCTTCCTTCCTTCCTTCCTTCCTTCCTTCCTTCCTTTTGATTATGTTGTGTAGGAGACAGAAGCAAAGCAAAGTGAAATAATATGGCTAGTGAAGGACCCTTCAAAGGGGTGCTTTACACATCTGTTGGCAGTCTCAAGCATGCCTTTGAAACCCTGCACGGGTCTGATTTTCACCGCCATCATTCTTCTGTATTTTGGTGGCCCAAATTGTGGAAGAAAGAACAAGGCTGTCAGGAATCAACTACTCATTTCCCCCTCTCCCAAGGAGGGATCAAAAAATCATTCAACTAAATAGGTGCATGATAGGTAGCTGGTTTGTGTGTATGTATGTTTTCGCCTTTCATTAGGAATTCAGCTAGATCTTAGTGACTCACTTAGAGGAAAGATTTGTATTGTGCTATGGTCAAACGTAGCATAGTATACACACAGACATTCACACTGTTCAATAACTCCCAAATTTATGAAAGCCACAGACCCATTTTTCAGGATATATTTGGTGCAGTTACCCATTCTCCATTGTTGTGAAGAAGAAAAAGAGTCTTGAAGCCTTTGAGCAATGAGTCTGAATGCTTTGTGAAGTCCTAACAGCAATACTTTCGTTCCCTCCTAAAGTACAGAATAGTTCACATCTTTTATTACTAGTCTCTCCTGCAAAATTTGGACAACTTATTGCCTAGACTCCACTCTTTTGTTTTTTGGGAAAGTGGTTGAAAATGTGGTTTGTCACTCTGATTTATGACATTTGTTGGGACCAGGATGGGGGAAGTGCAACCTTTCTGGTCTTACCTAATAATGACCATGGTATCCCCCTGGACTATTTGTGAGGGTTGTGTGTTGGGGCACTGTGATTCACTGGTTCTGCTCCTACCTGAGTGATCAGAGCCAGTCAGAGGCAAGGCAGGACAGACTGGCCTGGTGTATCTTAATTTATGGGTCTCTTAGCATTTGATCCTCTCCCCACTGCTGTTTAACAAATATGAAGCCACCGGGAGATGTAATCCATCCCTTTGGGGTGAGACACACCCAATACAGTGACAAAAAGCAGCCATACATGTCCATCTCAAGTCAAGCCAAAGGTACCATGGAAGACTTGAAATGCTATTTGGAAGCTGTTTGGGTGTGAATGGGACAAAGACAAGGTTGTACTTGAACCAAAGCATAATGGGGTTATTTTTTTGTGAAAGGAATCCATGCCGGCTTCCTACCTGGTGGGGAGGCTCTAACTGCAGTGACTCATGCTCTTATACCTAGTTTAGTTTAGATTACTGCAGTACATGATACATGGGGCTGCTTCTGAAGATCACTTAGAAACTGCAACTGGGACAAAAGGTGAAATTAGTGAACGGATGATTTATAAACATGTTACATGCAATTTGGTTTGGTCCATCTCCTGTGTTTGATGACTCAGCCATGCAAACCTCCATATCTTGGGTCACCTGTATCAAAGAAGTCTTCGCTGCCTTTTTCATGCCTGACTTCCCTGAGAAAATCAGGGTTAGGGTTAGGGTCTTCTGGAGGGACATTTCCCCCCATTTTTAACTCCTACTGGTAGACCTCAGGGTCAGTAAGTAGTCCTCTTCCTCTTGAGCCACACTGAATAGACTGGTTTTACATAGAAAAGCATTGTATAAATACAGAATCCATTACATATCCCTTGAAACTCCTCATATTTTCCTTCACATGGGACAGTTTGAATTAACACCAAAACTCCTGAATCTTGTGGTTTTTATTTAAGTCTGGCTCTCAGCTTCATAAGCTAGCTTATTATGGCCACTATAGAAGTTGTGTTTGTTTTAACTGGCTCTTGCTTTCATTAGTGTTTTAATGTTTTGATTGTTGTTTTATGTTTTGTTTTGCATGTGCTATTGGAAGTTGCCTTGAGCACCATTTAATGGAAATGTTGGGACATAAATTTAGCAAACAAGTAAAATATTCAGGCATTTCACTAGCTAATTCATGTATCCATAGACAGGAAGTCTAAAGTTTGTTTTCTTTAAAATGAAAGGTGATACACAGAGGAAAATAATTTCCGCATACATAGTATTGTGCTATATTGTTTTGAGAGGTGTTTTTTTATTTTTAATTTCATTCTGTGTTTTGGTTTTGGTTATAGGACAAGCAGTACCCCACCCAGCCCCACTCCCCCACCCCAACAATTCCATGTCTTAGGAAAGAGGTAGTTAGCTGACTTTTGCCATCAAAAGGTGTTGTTTTAGCCCACCTAATTTAATCCAGTTACTTTTTAGTGCTCAGTGGTTTATCTCTGGATTGTAATTATACATTTGGCTTTATAAAATAATATGTGATTTTAAAGGAGAAATAAATGCTTGCCCACTGGAAAAGAAATGGACACACACACAAACACACACACACACACACACACACAAAGGGGAGAATCTGTCTTGTTCACAGCTTGTTAAATGGACTGGAACACCTCCAGGTTTAACCTGCTTCTTCCATTTTCCACTTTTCAATGACATAGCTGAACTTTTGGGAAATAAAATAAAACATTCCTTTTGCCTGTTTAAAACGGCAAGTTATTGTTTGTCATTGAAAATTGGCAAATGCTGCACAGTCTCTCGCTCTCATTCTCTTTTCTCACCCCCACCCCCCAAAAAACCCCAAGATCAACAACAACCCTGGACTGATATGAATTCAACTGGTCTCTGCCAGGACAAATGAAGACAACTTGTGTTAGAGGTGTGCCAAACAATTCAAGAATACAGTATGGTCTGCTTTCCACTGCCATCCTCTATTTGTTTGTTTATTTTCTGAAATGGAGAATAATTCAAAAAAGAGATTATTGAAAGGAAAAGTAAGAATCCAAATCTACAGGAAGTGCTTCGATGAAACACAACTAAAATGAATAGGAATCACTTGAGAATGCAATAATAGGGTCTCTTGGTTTACACTTCTCATTCTGAATGAAGCTACTAATATGAGTCAAATGCAATAATGTTCACTTGCCCCAAACTTATTAATTTAATTTCTTGATTTTTCTTCATGCAGTATTTCCCCTCACCCTCCTCACCTTCCTCCCTCTCTACAATTTCCCCCTGATAGATAGTGTACTAATGTGAATTTCTTAGATATTTTGTATATAAATTAAGTGCATATGAAAGAAGAAAAGAAAATATAGCTAACATATGATGGCTCAGCGGTTAAGATGCCAGGCTTGTTGATTGGAAGGTCAGCGGTTCGAGACCCGAGCGCCACATGACAGAGTGAGCTCCCGCACTTGCCCCAGCTCTTGCCAACCTAGCAATTCGAAAGCATGCAAATGCAAGTAGATAAATAGGTACCACTTTGGTGGGAAGGTAACACCATTCCGCGCGCGTCATGCCAGCCACATTACCGCGGAAGCATCTTTGGACAGCGCTGGCTCTTCAGCTAAGAAACAGAGATGAGCACCACCCCCTAGAGTTGGACACAACTGTGCAGGGGAAAACCTAAAACAATTTATGCCAACACCCGGCACTATACCACAAACTCTCTTGTCAATCGAAGAGAATCCGAATTGAAGAGAATCCAATCCGATACACAAACTGGACAACCAGGTCAAAAGAATCCTCAACGACCTAACCAAGAAAGGTCAAATCACTAAAGAAGAACAGAGGAGGATGAAAAGCAGTGTACCCATCATGCCATGCTTCTACAGACGCCCCAAAATACACAAGGCCGACATACTACTCCATCCAATTGTATCATTACCAGGGACCCCCACATACAACATAGCTAAAGAACTTACAAGAAAACTTGGGCATCTCACAGAGGAGAGTGAATACTCTATCAACTCCCCACTACAGTGCCTCCAGAAAATCAAAGACCTAAAAATAGATGAAAATGAAATTATGGTGTCATTTGATGTCACTGCACTCTTTACATCCATAGAATAAGCATTAGCAATTGAATCCATGGCAGCAGTTCTACGTAAAACACCTGACCTAACTAGATACACCAATATCAAAATACCCAGAATCATGGACCTCATCAACCTCTGCCTCACCACCTACTTTCAGTTTGATGGACAAATATACCAACACCTATGGGATCACCACTCTCAGGACTCATAGCAGAGATAGTAATGCGACGTCTAGAAAGGATAGCACTCCCACACATACAACCCAAAGTATGGATCCCGTATATAGATGACACCTTTGTCATAATAAAAAAGGATCAACTGGAAGAAACACATAAAGCCATCAACAAAATCTTCAAAGGAATAAAATTCACAAGGGAAGAAGAAAACAACAACACACTACCCTTCTTGGACATACTCATCTGCAGAGGAAATGATGGCATTCTAGAAACACAAGTCTACCAGAAATCTACCCACACTAACCAAGTGCCCACTACCAAAGCAATAACCCAACCTTTCACAAGAGGAGCTGTGTAAGAACACTATTCAGACGAGCACAAACGCACTGCAGCAACTGTCAGAGATCACCCGATCTCTGCCAAAAAGGCAAGCAGACAAAGAGCTCATCAGGAGACTGGAAGACCGGCTCGCACTCATCCAACGATCGGGAATACACATCTTACCGAACGTTGCCTGGACAACCGACAGACTGACCTCACGTACAAGCAGCAAAGGACACTGGGGGAGGGAAGGGTTTAAAGGTGCTTGTTGTTCCTGTTACCTGCATTCCAGTCTTTGTTCATGCTAGAGCGAACTCCTGTATTCTATAATAAACTCTTCTGCTTCTAAGAACCTTGGTGCCTGGGAGTTACTTCAGCGCAGAGAGATTATAGCAATCTGCAGGAGCGCCTTACATAAAGACTGGAATGCAAAACAAACCGGTTTTCCCGGGAAGCTTCATGGTTGAGACCGGCTTTTATGCTCACTGGGCAGAGACCCGGGGAGAAAATTTTTTTGGAGGAAACGGCTTCCCCAGCAGCTGAGCAGCGGCGGCAGAGCAGAGGCAAAACCGGCGTTCCCAACAGCTGAGCCGCGGAGCAGCAAGCAGCTGAGCGGCGGCGGTAGAGCAGCAGCAAAACCGGCGCTCTTAACAGCTGAGCAGGGGCATTCTGAACAGCTGAGCGGAGGCGGAAGAGCGGCAGCACGCCAAACAGCTGAGAGGCGGCGATCCCTCAGCGGAGCATTGGCAGCAGCGGAAGAAGCAGGAACCGGCTTTCCCCAAGCAGCGGAGCAGCGGGGGAAGAGCGGCAGAGCGCCAAACAGCTGAGAGGCGGCGATCCCTCAGCGGAGCAGCGGCAGCAGTGGAAGAAGCAGGAACCGGCTTTCCCAAGCAGTGGAGCGGCGGCGGAAGAGCGGCAGCGCGCCAAACAGCTGAGAGGTGGCAATCCCAGCAGCAGCGGCCGCGGAGACCACGTGGCGGCAAAGCGGCGGCAGCGACCAGCGCTCCCAAGCAGCAATCAGCCAGCGGACACCACGTGGCGACAATACGGCGGCAGCGACCAGCGCTCCCAAGCAGCAAGCGGCCAGCGGACACCACGTGGCGACAATACGGCGGCAGCGACCAGCGCTCCCAAGCAGCAAGCGGGCAGCAGAAACCACGTGGCGGGAGACGGCGGCGGAGACCACGGGGCGGCTGAAAGCATCTACTCTGAGAGGTACGAGAGAAAACCCCAACGAGCCCAATCGGGAGGACAGCACCCCAATCCTGAGAGGCCAAAGGGTGTCCAGGGCTACCACGTTGGAGGGGGCACATCCCACCACTCACCTACCCACCCACCCACCCACGGAACTGTGAAAGCAGACTGGTCAATGGGAGTGGGTGAAGGGATGGAGGGACGCAGAGAGCAGAAAACTAAAAAGCGTGTCACCCAAACGCAACAAATTGGGGCAGTTGAAGAAAAATTACCTCGCATGGACTACAGGGTGGAGGAATTAAATGAGAGACTTAATATGCTTATTACACTCCTGGAGGGGAGGGAAAGGCAGATACACAAGACATGTCCACCCCCTTCCGAAGAGAATAGGAATCTAACAGAGCCTGGGGAGGAACCAGAGGAGGAAGACGAAGAAAAGGGTCTCAACACACAGGACCAACCGCGTACAACTCCACCCATACCACAACAGAGGTCGCTGGGCAGCAGGAAGGCACCGGTGGGGTTGCGAGAGCTGAAAATGAAGTTTGATGGAGACCCCAAAAAATTAGCATGCTTCATAACTCACGTAAAAGGGTTCATGGAAGAATTTGAAAACGATTTTTACACAGAGGAAGCGAAGGTCAGATATGTTTCTTGCTTCTTGGAAGGGGAAGCGGCTATCTGGCTCGTGAAACTGCATGATACCAAGGCAAGCGCACTTCACAATTTCAATAAGTTCATGCAGGCTCTGCGGACCCGGTTCGAAGACACACTGGCTAAAGTGTCGGCCAGAGTGCGCCTCCGAAACCTTGATCAGGGGAAAAGTACCGTTGCGGAATATGCCATGGAGTTCAAAAGTATCCTTAGCGAACTACCGCAATGGCCGGAAGAATTCCAAATTGAATACTTCCAGTACGGCCTGAGACAAGACTTATGGTGGGGACTCATGGTGGGGAGGGAAGAACCAAAAACATTAGAAGGCTGGATCCAACTGGCAGGCCGTATTGAGCAAAGCCAGAAACAACTGAGGACCATTAAAAAGTTCAAACATTTGAAGAGGAAACCTGAACCCACCACACAGCCCACCCGAACGGAAGTCAAGAAACCCCCAGAGAAGAAAAGTGAAAAGGAGGTGAGGGTCAAACGTAAAGACAACGCGGCAGCCATGGCAAAATGGAGACACCCCACACACGCGGACGAAGACAGTGACAGCAAGGAATATAACTACGAATCCCAGATGGCGGGAAACGAGGAAAAGTCTGCGCTAAAGTGCGCAGCGGGGCAGGCCCTCACAAAAGGGCGCAACGAGAAGATTTGCCGCAACCCCACAATGCACATTCAGGTATGCCTAAAAGCTGTGGGGGGGGGAGAAGGAAGTACTCTGGGTTGGCAATGCTAGACTCGGGCTGCTCAAGGAGTTTGATGCACCCGGACGTGGCTGACTACTTGGGCTGTAGAGGAAATGATGGCATTCTAGAAACACAAGTCTACCAGAAATCTACCCACACTAACCAAGTGCCCACTACCAAAGCAATAACCCAACCTATCACAAGAGGAGCTGTGTAAGAACACTATTCAGACGAGCACAAACGCACTGCAGCAACCTAGTACACCAGATAAAGGAAACAGACCACTTATATAGCATCTTCGAGCAAAATGGATATCCACGCAACTTTATCAAAAAGTGCCTGACCACTCAACCCACCACAGCAAAACCAACAGAAGCTATGAAAAGGATTACACTGCCATACATCAGAAACATCTCAGAAACTACTAATAGACTGTTATAACCACACGGCATCACCGTAGCACACAAACCAACCAAAAACCTTCAGAACATCGTAAGTAAACCAAAAGACCCAGTAGCCCAAGAAGAAAAAACAGGAGCTATCTACAAGATACAGTGTAAGGACTGTAACAGCCACTATGTAGGACAGACTGGCAGAAGACTAGCAGAACGCATCCATGAACACCAAATGGCAGTCAGAAGACATGATGAAAACTCCTTAATCTCACAACACATGGACAGACTTAACCACACTTTCAACTGGGAAACTGTGAGCATCTTAAACCAAGCCAAATCCAAAAATGCTTGATAATTCCTGGAAGCTTGGCACTCAGACAAAGCAGCCATCAACAGACACATAGAGGTAAACAACATTTACATACCATTCATAAGAGACAATAGAAAAGCCAGAAGACCAGAACACCTCTTGGCCAGCAATCAACAAGATATGCAAAGATTAACAGCAAGATTAGCAGCAGAGGAGCAATCAAACAACACAATAGACTCTATTCAAGGAACTATTAACTCAGTCAATCAACGAAGCAGCAAACAACAACCCAATCAAGGTACTACCAAGGAGAGTACAACACCCCCACCAACACAGGCAGGACAAGCCAGGGTATATAAACAGAGAGCAAGTCCCACTCCCTTTTCGCACTGAAGATGTTGCCTAGCCTGGCAATGAAACGTCTGCATGAAAACAACAAGGCTCAGAGAGCACCAAGGACTCCACAAACTCTCTTGTCTTCCACCATGTCCATAGGCCAATTCAAGCATTGTCTTTTGCTCCTTAAACTTCTCACCAGCCTTTTCATGAGGATCTCATCAACTCCATTCAACCACATCTTTCTTGGTTTCCCTATTCTTCTTGACCTATTCACTCTTTTGCCATGCATTGGTTTTGCAATTCAATCCTCATTCTTTCTCAGCATACAAATTCAGTCCACATTTATTCAGCACCCACACATCCTTGATCTTGTATATTACTATCCACACTTCTTAGGTACCCCATTCCAACTGCATTCAGCAAATAACAAGGTAACATAATTAAAAGGTAGTTGATACAGAAAATTGTACAATTATTTCTGTTGTGCCAGGTTTCCATGTTCAAAGATTCATTTCTTATATGAAGAAGTGCTCAATCACAGGCATTCCCTCCCACTATCCATTTTATTAAAACCCTTTCCCAAAATGGTATAACTGGAGTCCCCAGTTAATAGGTTGTACTGGCTGGGAATTCTGTGTAATCTCAGAAGCCTGTTGGCTACCAGCTTAGAGAAGACTGTCTTAAGCCCAACCTTTCTCAGTGAATACTAGATCTAAAATTCAAGTCATTTTTTTTAAAATAGCATATTGAAAAAATGAATTCAGCTAGTGACATGTATCACATGTATATGAATTATTATAATAAGTTAGCTTGAACCAGAAACATAACTAAGAAATACACCAGCTGCAGGCAAATGATGAGAATTGCAGCTTTGCCCTGCAGATGTGGACTAATTTAAGTGGCTGACACCTTCTTGAAAGGAAGAAAGCCATGGGGAAAGCAAGCATTTTAGGGATTAAGAATTCCCAATTTATTCTTTGCAATGCTGAAACCATTTATTTCATGGAACAACGAGGGGCAAACTTTTAATAACGAGGGAATGAAGCTGCCCCGACTGAACCAATTAGCTGGAGCTACACAGAAGAATTCTCAGTTGTGTGAAATATATTCAAATATTTGTTTTCTTGAAAGAATACTCAGAACTGCACTGAGCTAGTTTGTGAAATTAATTGTACTCCTCAAAATATTTCTACCAGCTTTTAAATTATCCATGGCAGATTATTTTTTGAAATATAGCATCTGTAAGTGACACATTTGCAAGTTACTGTGCAAAGTTTAGGCTGTAGGTCAATGTGATTAACCTCTAATGGTCCAATTCCAAGATCTGTTGTGCCAGCTAATGAATAAAAATGTTTGTGATAAGAGACATACAAGTTTATGCAATAGGAGAGGAGCTTTTAGATTGGTGAGCACTGGAGTTCCTTAGAACTCAAGGACTTCCGTGAGAAGTTTAGCTGATGGAGGACAAGCTTTTCTAAATGCCAACTTGTCCCATCTTCCTGTACAATCTATAGCTGCAGGACATATTTCAGCACAATATATGGCCAGTCAGGATTATAATTTAAGCCCTGAAGAAGTCAACCACTTCTCTGAATCCTTTGCAATACGCATTATTCCTTAGCTGAAAATCCCATGCAGAGATTTTGGCATGCGCAAAGCAACTTGTGTATCCCCCTTGACAGTTACCTAGTTCTATCTTTGCAGAGGGCCACAGAGATGACCTTGGAGAACCTGTTCAGATGGGCTAACCTATATTAGCCCATCTCAATAAAGTATACAGTCTTTCGAGTCCTCTTGCGGAGTTTGTTTCCTGATATAGTCAACTTCAAAGGACTGACATTCATGACTGTTACATCTAGCTTTTTAGTCAGGTGCTTATTTTAGTAGCATTCATGTAATTAATTATCACACTGCTTTACTTGGGCAAGATTGAATGTACTGTATTTCTCTCACAGGTTCTGCAAGGAAGAAGTGCCAGAATTAACCTGTCTTTGAGGGCTTGTCCATGTAATGAATAGGAAATCAAGTCTGTGGAGTCTTGCCTCCTGTTCTTTACTATTTATACTTGAATCCAGCAGCAATTAATAACACCTATATTGACTACATTGCCAGACAGATCCACTCAGTTTTCAACAAATATGTGTTGAAAAATAAAATTGCAGGCATGAATTATTATGGATTATTATTACTGTGCTGCTCTTCCTGTTCCTGCATATTACATTGGAAATACATGAGTAGATCATATCTTGGTGTTCCTCTCCCCCCCAAAAAAAAAACACATCCTTGCATGTAACAAAAATCTATGTGTACTCAGACATAAGGTTAACTCTGTTCAAAAGCTTGAAAGGAAGGGGGAAGTCTTCTGTCAATCTTTGGCAACTTCTTCCCTCTTTTTGTAAATCCTTGTGTTCTCCACTATTCTAGAGAGTCCCCCACATCTTCTGGATTAAAGTATATTTTTTTTGTCGGCAGGGAGATCAAATGATAGCAGGAAGCAAACTAAAAATGTTCTGATTTTACCAAAATCTGTCTGCAGAAGTAGATACGTTGTTGCTTTTTTGTCCTTGAATCTGTGCCTAAGGGTTCATTCTCTGGCACATCTGCCTAACTCTGAACCTTTGGCTCATGGTACGTAAGAAAATTCTTGCTGATGACTTGTGCTTTTGATGAATACATGGGCTTTTCTGCTGTTATTGTTCAATTCCAAAATTACTGGTCAGTTGAGCATGACAGCAGCAGCACCTGAGCTTCAGGTCTGCAGAGAACTTGGAATCCATAAAGCCCTTGTTATTATTGGGTATATTTGGCATCCTAATATAAGAAGGGGCGTGGTGGCTCAGCGGGTAAGATGCCAGGCTTGTCGATCGGAAGATCGCAAGTTCGGAGGTTCGAATCCCTAGTCCCACGTGACGGAGTGAGCTCCCGCACTAGCTCCAGCTCTTGCCAACCTAGCAATTCGAAAGCATGCAAATGCAAGTAGATAAATAGGTACCACTTCGGTGGGATGGTAACAGCGTTCCGCGTGTGTCATGCCGGCCACATGACCGTGGAAGCGTCTTCGGACAACGCTGGCTCTTCGGCTAACAAACGGAGATGAGCACCGGCCCCTAGAGTCGGACACGACTGCACAAATGTACGGGGGGAACCTTTACCTAATATAAGAAAGAGTCTCCTTTTCAGAATGGAGACATGCAGTTCTCATGAAAAAAAAACTAAACAGTGCAAATTCTTAGGTGTCGAGTAGCCTATTCTTCTAGGCTTATGAACCAAACATTCAAAATGAAACTAAGGTTAATTACAGTTACTTGGTTCAATTCAGCCCCTGAGACCAGTATATGTGATGCCCATGTATCAGAGACATGAAACAGAGCTTTGCACTTTTGCACCCATCACCATCCATAAACCATCTGATATAAGCCAGAGGTGATATGCAGAAAGGGACTCATTTTGAATGCTGTGGCAACCATAGAGAATAAATTGATATTCAGAAGTTCTAAGCTGTTTAGTGAAAGTCCTGAATCAAACTTAGATTCTGCAAAGGGGAAGTGAAGACTAATAAGTCCGTGTCTTGTTTACAAACTGTGCCACACACCAAGGAAAGCTGGAGGGGATTGGGGAGAAGGAGTTCAAGAATATCACTTTAATATTCGATCATAGTAATGCCCATTATTGCAACTGTTAGCCAACAATTGCAGTATTAGATCAGTTGCACACCTGAGACCAGGTCAAAATACTGTTACAAACCTAAATGCTTTGTGACCAGTTTGTGAGCTTCCCTGAAGTCTGAGATTAATCTCCTCTGAGATGGTTTTCAATCCATCTAGTAGGTACTGTATGCTTGGACTGGGATAGAAATCAGACAGGGTATTTTCAATGGTGTTCTGCTTTTTCTAGAACTCTTTCCCTAAAAAAAAACTGATATATATTGGCCCCCTCTTTGTTTCCTTTCAGGAAAGTTCTGAGACATTTTGGTATTTATCTACTTGATGTGGAACTGGTTTATTTGTTACAGTTGATGATAGTAATTCAAACTGGCCTTTTGAAGATTTCTATATTTTATACTCCCTTTTTTTACCATTAGGTGTATGGATTATTTTATATTTTTTTGTTATTTAATGAGTGGAAGTTTTATTATTTACTTTTCATCATGTCACAGTTATAAGTCAAACCACTTTGAGAGAACTTCCTAGTTCCAAAAAGGGACATAAATTATCTTTAATAACAAATAAGTTAGAGCAATCCAATCAAGTGACTAACTATTTCTATTTGGTGCTACATCCAACATTTTTAGATGTTACTTTTTTTTGCATTTTCCTTAATTTATTACATAGCACTTCTTCAAGAATCACCATCTGCCTGTAAAGTAACTCCATTTCATTTCTGTCTCTCCCTTGCTTTTTAAATAACGTGAATCATATTGATCAGGTGTGATCTAAAGAGTGCTGGCAGTAAAATATATCCAAATATCTTCCAATTTTTAGCTAGTTTTAAACATACGGATATTCTTTTTCGACATCCTAAAAATATAGTGTGAAAATACATGTGGAAAAAATAAAAGAAGAAGTTTGGAGCCAGAAGGGAGGAAATGGCAGAAGATGGTAATCTGGCAATCACTTGACAGGTCTGATTGTTGTGACATAAAACAACATGTTTAGAACTTCACATTTGCCACATTTAAGCTGCACATCCCAAAGAGGAAGCTTTTTTCAGCTCATTGAGACATACTTCTGAACAGATGTATATACCTTATGTTTGTACAGAAAGCCACTTATACTGTTCTAATGCCTGTAAATCTATTCCTCTATTTCTTTCTCTCTCTCTTTCCCTCCCACAATTTATTTGAATGGTGAAGTATTACCACTATGGCTATGGTGTTGGTTCACAGCTGAGAAGACTTGGATTCAAGTTTACCTTCATCGTACGAGTCCAATGGGTGATTTTGGCCAATCACTCTCTCAGCCTTACCAACTTCCTGAGCAACTGGAGTTAAAACAGGATATAACCCTGACAAAGAAACAATCTTTCTATCCCCAGGGTCAGTCATCTGCTACATATTCCTTAGCTGTTTTTCACTGTTCTGGATCAGGGATAAAGCCAGTAATTATAATACTAGAGAACCTAAAGCTATTTGAAAGGAAATTGTAACAGAGTAAATTTTATGATTCTTTTCCAAGAAAACATTCTCTCCAAAACATGGTTTTTTGCAGATCTACGCTGCAAAAAACAAAAATTAAAAAAATTAAAGGACACAATGGTAACAAAGAAGTCTGTAATGATTTTCTGCCACCTAGTGTTTCTCCATATTTTTGCAGTCCAGTTCAGATGGTACCAGGCTTCCATTTGATTTCTTCCTTTGAGTAGAATGAAATTACACAAAATGTACTCCCCCTCAAAAAACCCCGAATCTAATAGAAATAGCATAATATCTTCTGATCAATCAATATCTAGTATTTCCTATAATGGCAGATCATACTAGCTTAGTTCTACAAATACTGTCCACCTGTTATGTATATTGGGTACTTTACAACATACAAGTTTCAGTGTGAAAATGGGTTTGGGTGGCTTTCTTGCCGACAAAGGTCCGTATAGTTAAAGCTGTGGTTTCCCCAGTAGTAATGTATGACTGTGAGAGCTGGACCATAAGGAAGGCTGAGCGCCGAAGAATTGATGCTTTCGAACTGTGGTGCTGGAGAAGACTCTTAAGAGTCCCTTGGACTGCAAGGAGGTCAAATAAGTCAATCCTAAAGGAAATCAACCCTGACTGCTCATTGGAAGGACAGATACTGAAGCTGAAGCTCAAATACTTTGGCCACCTAATGCGAAGAGAGGACTCACTGGAAAAGACCCTGATGCTGGGAAAGACTGACGGCAAAAGGAGAAGGGGACGGCAGAGGATGAGATGGTTAGATAGCATCACCGATGTAACGAACATGAATTTGAGTAAACTCCGAGAGACAGTGGAGGACAGGAAGGCCTGGCGTGCTATGGTCCATGAGGTCACCAAGAGTCGGAGACGACTAAACAACTGAACAACAACAAAACAACAAGCATCCAAGTTTCTCATACTGTTGGCACAGAAGGAATGTTTCCGAATTTATGGATATGGGAAATCCCCCAACTCAACACTCTTCAGATGCATTTGTTTTGCATTTTGTTTTGCATTTTTGCATCTTGAGTTGTACAAAATAAAAGCAGAATTTTTAAATCTTTTTTTTAAAATCAGTACGTACATACATAAATAATGTCCTTAATCAAACTTAATTACTCCTGTTTACATGGACATAATCATGCAGGTTTTTGTTTTGACTTGTGTTTTTTGGAAGTAAGTTGTTATTGTCTTCTTCCAGAGTACGTTGTGATTTCTTAGTCTATACACAGGCAACACTCTTGGTATTACCTGGTGCTAACCCATATAAATGATTTTATGGACCAGTCCTTCTTACCTGTTAAGACTAAGAGATATTCTAGGTTGATATCAAAGTATCACAGAATTTTAATATTCGCCAGTTCTTACCGCTCACCAAAATGAGCAGTTGTTTTCACTGTTTTCCCTTTGTTTTCACTGTTTAAACCTGCAGTACTGACAGAACTGTCTCCCTTCCTCTCCCCCTCCCCCTCCACCTCCCCTCCCCTCCCCCCTCCCCCCTCCCCTCCCCCTCCTCTCCCCCCTCCCCCTCCCCCTCCCCCTCCCCCTCCCCCTCCCCCTCCTCCTCCTCCTCCTCCTCCTTCTCCTTCTCCTTCTCCTTCTCCTTCTCCTTCTCCTTCTCCTTCTCCTTCTCCTTCTTTCTATGAGTAAATCCAAGTTCACCTGAATTTTAAATCCAGCCTCATCTGATGCTTTTCTGATGTTTAATGTCCCTGGATAGTATACTGAATTATCAGAGTTCTGAAGTACAGAGATTTAATAACTCTCTAATTATAGCCACAGCATTTGTGCAACAGATGAAGACTATTTGAGAATAAATTAATAATAAAACCAAGAAATGAGTTGGAGTGCTTAGTGGGAAGCTGTCAAAGCGGTCATGGGGGGTAAAATAATTTCCTCTGCTTGTTGCAGGCTCACATAAAAGTATGACTTGAGTACCATTGTGAATTAGAAAAAAAGGAAGTTAATGAGATGGAAAAGGCAACATAAAAAGCAGGTACCTTAGGACCCTCCAAGTTTTGATTAAACAGAGGGAAACAGAGTGCTTTGTGCTGAAAACACAGACGGTGTGTTACTA
This sequence comes from Charina bottae, assembly GCA_023362775.1. NCBI lineage: Eukaryota > Metazoa > Chordata > Lepidosauria > Squamata > Charinaidae > Charina > Charina bottae. The sequence continues at coordinate 26,646 of JALMGJ010000171.1, forward strand.
CCTAATGAACAAATGTAATACAAAAAGAGAAAGGATTCTGACAAATTATTTGCATATGATTGGAATGGGAAGGGAAGAGGGGAACTTTCCTTCCAAACTGAAACAAAAAGTGGCCTTGAGAAGCTTGAATTCAAATGTGGCAATGAGAGTTTTGCATGTTTGCATGTAAAAGATTTATCTAACACAAATGTGGGTCACACAGAAATCAGCTCCTGAACTGAACTGAAATTCAATTGCTGTAGATTAAGAAAAGAAACACAATGAGCCTGGGTTTCTTGGATGATCACAAGAATTGCAAACAAACCATTAAAGCACACAGATTGCAAAAAAAAAAAAAACCAAAAAAAACCCAACCAACAAGGCCATATGGGAAGATTGTTATTAAAGGGATGACTTCGTTTCTGTTTGGCTGATTATTTGCCCATGGGAGAAAATTGCACACCTATGTTTAGCTAAGAAGGACAGGCATTTCAGTGGGGAAAGTGGAATACAGCAACATTCCTGGTCTTTGAAAAAAGATACAATTGTAATGTAGGAGGGAAGGAAAACTTACTTTTCTTGGTTATAAAGTTATTGGGGAGGCAGACATTTCTTTTGCTACATAACTGAAAAAAAGAGCTTGAGTTTTAATATTAAAAATAGTCTGGATTCTGAGCCCTCCCACATAAAATTCTTCCACTGAATTTCAGTGGCATAATCAGGATGGTGTCCTGCCATTTTTTTAAAAAGCAGAACATGCTCAGCAGATAGTAGCACATGTCCAACTTTCTCCAGGCTCAGAGTCTAAGCAAAGTTAGCCTGGTCACCACCAGGACTGTTCACTAGAATGTGAAATTAAAATATCCCCAATGAAAGAATAGCAAACAATTTCATAAAAGTGCAGGCGATGTTCACATTGTCATCTGGAATCAAGCTCAACTTTTTTTAAAAAAAAAATCTGGTGAGGTTGATCAATTTCCAAGGACAGAAGGAAGGGTTGAATCATCTAGTTGCGTGGCCAAAAGATTGCACAGATGAAATTGCTTTGCATTTTGCACTTTTACTTTTTAATTACCAGAAAGTCAACACAGGTTGTGAAAACCTTATGTCTCTTACACACCAGGATGACAAGCTTGAAGATCAGTGGTAGAAATGGGAATTGCCAACCTGCTATCCCAAAACAGTAGGTGGGACCAGAATGTGACAAATTAGAGAACTTGTGATAGCGGAGTTTTGAGACCTTCTTTCTTCTACTTTGGCTCAGCCATTCCCCTAGGGGGCTGAGTTTTTCCAATATACAATATTTTCCCAATATTCCCAATATTCCCCAAAAGTCCTAGTACAGCTTTTAAGTGTAAAACTTTTGGGACACCCTGATTGTTTGTTTTGTTTTATTTCCAATAAACATTAAACAAAAATAGTGATATATTGGTTGTATCTTTTTTTCCCCTGAAACTGTTGGTACTCAATAAAATATAACACTATATTTCTATTGGTATGGTGATGGTTTTACTGAGTATCCCTTGATCAAAGAGAAAAGGGAAAGAAAGACTCTTTTTGTATTATGTGCTAATGCATTTAATATGGTGTAAAAAGGGAGTAAATAAACAGAGAGAAACAGTAGAATTCTTATAGGATCAGTAAAAAACAACTAATTTTCCTTCTATACAAAAGCTTAAACAATGCTTTCTTGTACTTCGCTCACTTCTGTCCTTTGCACATAATGTACCATTGAAGAGTTCATAATGGGAAGTTGGTTTTAACAGCTATTTCAGATCCGCTACTCATTCTCCTCCAGTTTTGGCAGAGAATCTGCTATTTCTTGACAAACTCATACTATACAAATCCTATATTAAGAGAGGTCATCTATTGGTAGAAAAGTGTTTAATTACTTCAAAGATGCACCTGTTAACCAAATCATTTTTGTGGTGAACATAGCACCACCATTAGCATAATTCCATGACAGATAATTTACACCTTTGGAGATGTTAACCACCAGAGTTACAATGCAATATTTACATTTCTGATTTGCTTTCCTACATTATAGATTCATTAGCCTGGGGTGGAGTGGGATGACTAAACTAAAATTAGATTATTTTAAATTAGGAACCATACCTGTTACAGGAAGACTGTATAGGCCCAGCGATAATAAACCCCCTAGAATCCACTAAGAGATACCATTATCAACAAAAGGTTCTGGGGTAGAAAGAATGCTAATATTCTTCTGTTATAAATATGGGGAATAGGAGAGTGCAATGAGATTTATGTAGTGAGATATATATATATATATATATATATATATATATATATATATATATATATGCAGCATTCCATGATTAATGTTTAAATCTTGAATTAATGGGAAAGCATTTACATATACAGTTTGGTCTAGTGGTTAAGGCAATGGGCTAGAAACCAGGAGTCTGTGAGTTCTAGTCCCGCCTTAGGCACGAAAGCCAGCTGGGTGACCTTGGGCCAGTCCCTGTCTCTCAGCCCTAGGAAGGAGCCAATGGGAAACTAGGAGACTGAGAGTTCTAGTCCCGCCTTAGGCATGGAAGCTGGCTGGGTGACCTTGGGCCAGTCACTCTTTCTCAGCCCAACTCACCTCACAGGGTTGTTGTGGGGAAAATAGGAGGAGGAAGGAGTATCAGGTATGTTCCTCACCTTGAGTTATTTATAAAAGTAATAAAGGCGGGATAGAAAATCAATCAATCAATCAATATAAATGAACATGTATATGGGAAGATTTTTTTTTTAAGGAGAAGACTTTTAAAACATACTGGTTTGTATCAGCACTTGCTATGTAGAATTACAAATGCAATAAGCATATAGATAGTTTCATTATGATGCTGGAAATATGAAGTGTTAGAAGACTCTAAGGACATGAGCAAGTGTCTACTTTTTTTTCTATTTATGTATTTATTTATTTATTTGCAGTTAATGACCAGCGAAGTAGCTATGAAAACAACACATAAAGGCAGGCTCAAATATAATAAGAGCAATAAAGCCACTATATAGACCTGCCCAGTAACATTTACACATATAAGGAGTAAACAAAAAAAAAAAAGAATGAAATAAAGCAAAGCAAAGCAAAATCTAGAAAATCAAAATAAAATTTAGCTAAAAGAATAAAAGGGCTTCCTTGTGACATCGTTCCAAGATTAAGACGCCATAAAATTTCTTTTGGCAAAAGATGGTAATAAGAACTTGACCACTCTGTAGTAGCAGGGCTGTGATCTGAGAGTAGAAAATAAATCACCTCTCCCTCATTGAAAATGTGATCTCTACTAAGAGGCGGTAGAGGTATACCATAGAAGCTTTTTTCTGCATGTCACGATTGGGCAAGATTTAGTTATTAGAACTTTTGCCACTCTTATCATGTGGAGCTCTGCTTACAATCGGGGTTTTCTCCGTCTCGACTGCCAATGTTTGGAGCAAGAGAAAGAACGAGGAGTGGTTTCAGTTATGCTGGATTTTGGAAGCATACAGGGGATTTCGGCAGACAGAGGAGTTTTTCAGATGAAGGTATGGCCCTAGGAGTGAGCAAGTTCAGACTCCCGTAGATCAAATGACATTGTAACTGGGAGCAGGCAGTTGCCAACTATTGTGACATCTCTCTGTGCCATGCATGGTATCCATAGAGGAGGATATACCATTTACAGGCAGTGTTATGCTGCCATGAAAAACTGGCAACAAATCACTGTTTTCTGCTTGGAGAGGCAGTCCGTGCTGTCATTGTAGGAATGCTTGGCACACCCTTCCTCCCATTTCCTGGAATTCTGTCATAGCAGCATTTTGGCATGACTAAATAAAGGAGCCCAAATGTAGAATCACTTGCATGCCAGCATCGACATTTTGAAGGCAATGGGAGTTTGCCAACAGAGCAAGCTCAAACACTGGGGAATACCAGTGTTTTATTTTTGTAAAGACAGGAAGGGAAATGTGTTTAGGCACAGATCTGAAAGGGTGGAAAATGAGCACTGATTGATTGACAGATTTCTGTGCTCAGCTGTTGGCCAGAAAGGCAAATGCCGAATGGCTGATGATTCTCTGTAAGCTATAGATTCACAACAATATTAACATAGCACCCCAGTGTCCAAATGCATCTGAAAGCAACCAAAACAGCTCATATCCACTGGATTCAAAAGGAAGGACAAAAGCTTGCCTTGAACAGCCTCAAAATTAGATGCTTTGCCTTGGTTATGTTGAGAATCCTCAGAACTAAGTCACTTATGGTCTCCATCGATCCTTCTGCGTAACTTTGGAGCTGGGAAAGAGACTGTTTTTTGTTTGGGCACTTAGATGTCAGGGCCAAAACAGGAAGCCCCAACCTTTGCCAACAACTTGGGCCTGAAATGCAGGTGGCAAGTCTTCTGCAGTTTAATTATGCATTCATGTTAAAACTTCTGTACTGCCCATTGCTCCAGCAAAGGAGATTGTTACCTTGTCGTGGTGCTGGAGCTTGAGCACCTCAATGAAACCATGAGCTAAACCGTGAAGGGACACCCAAGACGGGAAGGTCGTGGCAGAGAGGTCAGACTAAATACGATCCCTGGGGAAGGTAACGGCAACCCACCCCAGTATTCTTGCCGTGAAAACTAAATGGATCAGTACAACCAAAGATATGTCGGTATACCATCGGAAGATGGGACTCCCAGGTCGGAAGATGGTCAAAATGCTACTGTGGAGGAACAGAAGATACGTTCAACTAGCCCCAGATGTGATGACGCAGCTAGCTCAAAGCCGAAAGGACGGCTAGCGGCCGACGGTGCTGGTGGTGAACGACGAATCCGATGTTCTAAAGATCAACACAACATAGGAACCTGGAATGTAAGATCTATGAGCCAGGGCAAATTGGATGTGGTTATTGGTGAGATCTCAAGATTAAATATAGACATTTTAGGTGTCAATGAACTGAAATGGACTGGGATGGGCCACTTCACATCAGATGACCACCAGATCTACTACTGTGGACAAGAGGACCACAGAAGAAATGGAGTAGCCTTCATAATTAATAATAAAGTGGCTAAAGCAGTGCTTGGATACAATCCAAAAAACGATAGAATGATCTCAATTCGAATTCAGGGTAAGCCATTTAACATCACAGTGATCCAAATATACGCCCCAACCACAGATGCTGAAGAAGAAGAAGTAGATCAGTTCTATGAGGATCTGCAGCACCTACTGGATAATACACCAAAAAGAGATATTATTTTCATTACAGGAGACTGGAATGCTAAGGTGGGTAGTCAAACGACACCTGGAATTACAGGCAAGCATGGTCTGGGAGAACAAAATGAAGCAGGACATAGGCTGATAGAATTTTGCCAAGACAACTCACTGTGCATAACAAACATTCTCTTCCAACAACCTAAAAGATGACTTTATACATGGACTTCACCAGATGGTCGACACCGAAATCAGATTGACTACATCCTTTGCAGCCAAAGGTGGCGGACATCTATACAGTCGGTAAAAACAAGACCTGGAGCTGACTGTAGTTCAGATCACGAACTTCTTATTGCAAAATTTAGAATCAGACTAAAGAGAATAGGGAAGACCCACAGATCAGTTAGATATGAGCTCACTAATATTCCTAAGGAATATGCAGTGGAGGTGAAGAATAGATTTAAGGGACTCGATTTAGTAGATAGGGTCCCGGAAGAACTATGGACAGAAGTTCGCAACATTGTTCAGGAGGCAGCAACAAAAAACGTCCCAAAGAAAAAGAAAACCAAGAAGGCAAGATGGCTGTCTGCTGAGACACTGGAAGTAGCCCAAGAAAGAAGGAAAGCAAAAGGCAACAGTGATAGGGGGAGATATGCCCAATTAAATGCAAAATTCCAGAGGTTAGCCAGAAGAGATAAGGAATTATTTTTAAACAAGCAATGTGCGGAAGTAGAAGAAGACAATAGAATAGGAAGGACAAGAGACCTCTTCCAGAAAATTAGAAACATTGGAGGTAAATTCCAGGCAAAAATGGGTATGATCAAAAACAAAGATGGTAAGGACCTAACAGAAGCAGAAGAGATCAAGAAAAGGTGGCAAGAATATACGGAAGATCTGTATAGGAAGGATAATAATATTGGAGATAGCTTTGACGGTGTGGTCAGTGAGATAGAGCCAGACATCCTGAAGAGTGAGGTTGAATGGGCCTTAAGATGTGTTGCTAATAACAAGGCAGCAGGAGACGACGGTATCCCAGCTGAACTGTTTAAAATCTTGCAAGATGATGCTGTCAAGGTGATGCATGCCATATGCCAGCAAATTTGGAAAACACAAGAATGGCCATCAGATTGGAAAAAATCAACTTATATCCCCATACCAAAAAAGGGAAGCACTAAAGAATGTTCAAACTATCGAACAGTGGCACTTATTTCACATGCCAGTAAGGTAATGCTCAAGATCTTGCAAGGTAGGCTCCAGCAATTCATGGAGTGAGAATTGCCAGATGTACAAGCTGGGGAAAAGGCAGAGGAACTAGAGACCAAATTGCCAATATCCGCTGGATAATGGAGAAAGCCAGGGAGTTTCAGAAAAACATCTATTTCTGTTTTATTGACTATTCTAAAGCCTTTGACTGTGTGGATCATAACAAATTGTGGCAAGTTCTTGGTGGTATGGGGATACCAAGTCATCTTGTCTGCCTCCTGAGGAATCTGTATAACGACCAAGTAGCAACGGTAAGAACAGAGCACGGAACAACGGACTGGTTTAAGATTGGGAAAGGAGTACGGCCGGGTTGTATACTCTCACCCTACCTATTCAACCTGTACGCAGAACACATCATGCGACGTGCTGGGCTTGAGGAATCCAAGGCTGGAGTTAAAATCGCTGGAAGAAACATTAACAATCTTAGATATGCAGATGATACCACTTTGATGGCTGAAAGCGAGGAGGAGTTGAGGAGCCTTATGATGAAGGTGAGAGAAGAAAGTGCAAAAGCTGGGTTGCAGTTAAACCTGAAAAAAACCAAGATTATGGCAACCAGCTTGATTGATAACTGGCAAATAGAGGGAGAAAAAGTGGAGGCAGTGACAGACTTTGTATTTCTAGGCGCAAAGATTACAGCAGATGCTGACTGCTGCCAGGAAATCAGAAGACGTCTACTTCTTGGGAGGAGAGCAATGGCAAATCTTGATAAAATAGTTAAGAGCAGAGACATCACACTGACAACAAAGGTCCGCATAGTTAAAGCAATGGTATTCCCTGTAGTAACCTATGGCTGTGAGAGCTGGACCATAAGGAAGGCTGAGCGAAGGAAGATAGATGCTTTTGAACTGTGGTGTTGGAGGAAAATTCTGAGAGTGCCTTGGACTGCAAGAAGATCAAACCAGTCCATACTCCAGGAAATCAAGCCAGACTGCTCACTTGAGGGAATGATATTAAAGGCAAAACTGAAGTACTTTGGCCACATAATGAGAAGACAGGATACCCTGGAGAAGAAGCTGATGCTGGGGAAAGTGGAAGGCAAAAGGAAGAGGGGCCGACCAAGGGCAAGATGGATGGATGATATTCTGGAGGTGACAGACTCAACCATGGGGGAGCTGGGGATGGTGACGGCCGACAGGAAGCTCTGGCGTGGGCTGGTCCATGAAGTCACGAAGAGTCGGAAGCGACTGAATGAATAAACAACAACAAACTGCCCATTGGGAGACTTGAGGCAATTTACAATAACCATGACACATCTTATGTGGAATAGAACAAATCTCCCAAAGCAACAATCCAAGACTGTATAAATTACAGTCAATAAAACCTATTCAGGTAAGGAAGGATACTCCCATAACCAGTATTAGCCTCCAAATGCTTGACTGAAGAAGATGGTTTTAATGGTCTTGTGAAAGGCTAGCAGGTTAGAGGGATTCTTAACACCGCCACCTGGGAAAACCATACAAGACATTTTGGGACAAATGGTTTTGAAAGACACATTATGTACCTCACCTTGTATTTATCCATTCTAAAGCCCCTGGCAAGAGATGGGAGAGAAAGGGATCCAAATTCTTTATCTTCTCTTCTCTTTGTCTCCGCTCTTTCTGGATTCTCTCTTGTTATCTCAGAAAAGAGACTCAAGAAGGATGTCTCATAACACTCCAGGGAGACCAGCACAGGAATTTCCCTGCAAATTAGCTCTATTAAAAGGGTGTCCTTTTCCCCCTGGATTTGTTCAAATGTTTTCCACACAGCCCTGCGTAAAGTATGTGGACATTCTGCCTGAGATAACAAGCTTTGTATTATATTGCAGAGGATACTGAAAGATGCAAGTTTTTCTTTTCTGTAGCTTTGTGTATATTCTATGCAGTCTCTCTCCAGTTTACCGTCTATCTTGTATCACTCTGTGGTATTAAAAAGTTATTCCTTCTCTTGTCCTTGTTAGAATGTGGGCAGTTATTTCTCTGTTCTGATCTGAGATTTTATATGTGTGACTTATCTGTCCATCTGTCCACCTATCTATCTATCTATCTGTCCATCTGTCCATCTATCTTAGCATAGTCTATTTAATCTTCTTTTCATAAGGCTAAATTCTTCTGGCCTGACCTGATTTAATTTGTGTTTAAGATCTATTTTCAGAACTGAAGATTTCATCTGTGTAAAGGACAACCAACGTGCTATTTTTTTTTGGGGGGGGGGAAGGTACATATGGCCTGGAGATTTGGGCATACTGAGGGCAGAACCTGATGTCGGGGAAAGCTTAATAACAAAATCTTCTGCATTATTCTTCCTAATGATTGGTACTGACAATGGGGTGAGCTGGATTTTAATCAGAGTGAAATCTCTTGGCTGAATGGTGGGAGTTAGAGAAACCCCACAAAAAATATAATCTCTTTCGTACCCAGCCAGTAGAGCTGAACTTAACAACATTCCCCTTTAGAACGGAAGCAATGTGTGATTCTACACATGTATGCATGTTAATTGAAAATGAAGCTGTTGGATTTCAGCGCCCCAAAGAGAATGAATAATAAATACAGACTTGGAAAGCAGACCAACATTTTGTCTGTTATTAAGACATCACTCTTTCAGCCAATACTGTGATTGTCTTTTTATCATATGTAAGGTTTAATGTGATTTTTGGAATTGCTACATTCTAGTCATTTACTGAGGATTCACGTTCCTTGGAGTTTAATCTTATACTTTCTGTGATACAGCAAAACAAAACAGGTATCAGAATGTGTGTGTGTATGTTATTCATTTCATTTATATTTCTTTCTTTCTCTTTTTCTCTTTCTCTTTCTCTTTCTCTTTCCCTTTCCCTTTCCCTTTCTCTTTCTCTTTCTCTTTCTCTTTCTCTTTCTCTTTCTCTTTCTCTTTCTCTTTCTCTTTCTCTTTCTCTTTCTCTTTCTTTTCCTTTTCCTTTTCCTTTTCCTTTCTTCTTTTTCTTTTTCTCTTTCTCTTTCTTTCTTTCTTTTATTTTTTTTGAGGTAGCTTAACTGGGAATCTCATACTCATAGGAAATAGGAGTTGGTTGTGCAGAGGATTGTTAGTGGTCCAAAGTCACCCAGTGACTTTCTGGCTCCATACCAAAATTATTCATTCTTTTATTCAATCAATTTGCAGTCATAGACCAAAGGTGGGGAGAATAGATAAAACAGATAAAACAAATAGCACTAGGATAAGAAGCATAAAGAGTGATAGGGATAGAGACAGAGACAGAGACAAGGACAGGGACAGGGGCAGGGACAGGGACAGATATCTATCACAGGAAGACAACAAAATTGTAATAATAGTAAGAGAAAGTATCAAAGGATCTACAGAAGTTCATAACTAGCATAGGAACTGTGGCCCCAACTAGTCAGACCCTACAGATTCTAGTAGTGATAGCTTTCACAAAGATTTCTCTAATGTGGTCACTTAGCATAGACAGAGGCATTCTTGATAAGTCCCTCCAGTGTGGGACTAAGAGGTATTATTTATATATAATATAATATAATATAATATAATATAATATAATATAATATAATAATATAATATAATATAATATAATATAATATAATATAATATAATATATATATTAAAGATATTTTGGGATCTAACATAAATAGTGCAGAAAAGGGTGTAATAGGAGTGAAATCGTGTTCTAGTTCTATCATTCTGCACAAAACTACAGTATGTGTCATATAAGACTAGCCTTATCTCCTTGTCTTGGAATAGACTAGTTGCTTCAGGATGCAGTTATACCCTTAATTGTGGAGTATTTGCTTAGAGCATTAATGTTCTTTCTTACTTTTATTGAAAGTTTGGAAATGCGATGTTTCTAGGTGGAAGATTGGAAATAATGCCGAAATATTTGAAGGCCCTGACCTCTCAATTTGAATATCATTAATTTTCTGATTATCCAAAATATTAATACAGCACTGCATGAATACAGGTACCTTAGTTTTGGAATGGTAATTTCCAGTTTTTCATCTTGGTAACATGATGCTAATGTACATAGGTTTTAGTGTAGATCAGTCTGGTACACCAATAGGATGACAGGATTATCATGTATAGAAGGATGTGAATTGACTTGTAGGTCAAACTTGGGGAGAAAATAGCATGTGGTGAAAGCCTGAACAATATTGTCAACATAAAAGTTAAATAATAAGAGGCCCAGAATGCAATTCTGGTTGACTCTTTTAAGAATAGGCATGGACACTGTCAGGTCACAATTGGGCAAACACTTGACATGCATAGAGATATTCTATTTTTTTTTTAAATAACTTTATTATTTTTCAAAGTATAGTTAAAATACAAAATAAAAAAGATAGAAAAGATAGAAAATAGAACTAAAGAAAAGGGACTTCCGGTGAGGAGCAATGGTAGACGGACAGTACTAGCAAAGCTCCGCTGCTAGGATTTACAGCACGGCGATTATTGGTTGTCTCAGGATTTATTTTGAGACACGAAGCAATCTCCGGGGAAGGAGAAGCTGGCAAATCGCTCCTGTGACTTCCGGACAGCTGGAAAACACTGAGAGAGTGCAGATCCACGATCAAACGGTGAGAGTCAGCTGGGAAGCACGAGAACCATTTTGTAGGAGTCGTCTCTGAAGTCTTTTTAAAAAGACAATACTTCTGACCACCTCATTTCTAAATTAATCTGTGATATTTCAATTGGAGAACCTGAAGAGGCTATTCACTATTATAGAAAGACTTTTTCTCTTGGTGAGTCTTCTATTATTTCAAGGCTTCGTTAGTGGATTTCTACGTAATTTAAAAGACTAACGATTTGAGCAGGCAACTTGAACTACACAGTGTCCTATAGAAGCCCCATTTTCTTTTTACTTCGGCTTCATTTCTACTTTTTTGCCGTTTAAACAGAGATATAAGTTGGCTTAATTTACCTTCTTAAAAAAAGATATAGTGCACTTTACTGTAATTCTCTTGCCTTAAGGCCACGAGAGGGAGTTATTAAGTTGAAATATAAGCTATAAATAAATAAATAAAATTAAATTATGAATACTAGAAAGCAGATAAGAGGTGGGTCTGGATAATGTGATTGGATGAAAGCTATGTTTGAAGAATATACAATATACTTTTAAGACCTCACAAACTATTATTCAAAATGTTAATCAATCATTGGAATTAAAATTTGCTGAATTTGAAAAGAGACTTGACCAAAAATTGGAGAAGGTAGAAAAGAAAATGGAAGGAGAACTTTAAAAAGTTAACGACAGGGTTGACCTGTTGGAGGCTGAAAAAGAAAATGAATTGGATAGACTGGTACTATTGGAATTAAGTGACAAGGAATTCTGTCTAAGATGTAGGTCTAGCTTGCTGATTATGTTTAGCAGACTAATGGGACAGTAGTTGGCTGGGATTAAACTTCTCACCTTTTTCATGTATTGGAATTCCTATAGAGTAGTTCCACTCTTTGAGCATAAAGTTGTATAAATTTGTCAGAGTGAGAAAATAGGGAATCTAGCACAGTAGTTCCCCATTCAGGATTTATTTTTAATAACTCTGGGGAGATCTGTTTTGCCTTTTAAAAGAAAAAAAATTGGCAATGAGTCTGAGGATCTCCAACATGGTGACAGAGTTGCAATCAAGTAATATGTTGAGAGAGACTGAGCATGGAGCCAAGCCACTGTTTGTTGAATGAAATAGATCCATATTTTGGTGCCTGTTTTCCAAGCAGCAACAAAGCCCAGTCTCAGAGTTCAAAATCTGATCTCACTACAGACCTGGATTGCTCATTTCAGCAATCAGTCGAACACTATCAGAGTGGCAACATTTTTTATATTTTCCTTTGTTTCTGAACCTGTTGGAAAGAGTTCTTATTCTCTTGTTCTGAAGCCTTGCTGCATAAGATATTTATAGCATAGTACAATGGCCTGGAAACCCCAATTTTAGCACTTGTCCTTGTGGCACTGATTTATGCATCCACTGATTATTTTCCCTACTGGAAAAAAAATGCAGGAGGAGAAAGAGAATTAGAAAAATAATGCATTGCGATGCCAACAGTCTTCTACAGAATCTGCAAGGGCTGTATTCCTAATAGTGAGAAGAGGCTCCCAGAACAGTAGGGAAAGAGAGAGAGAGATTTATAATCTTCATTAACAATAGGTCATATCTGCGCTGGAAAATGGCATCACACCTTTGCTGGTGACCATTAGATGGACTAAGTAGTTGACATCTTCTCTATCTCTTTTCTGCCTTATAGTGGTCATCTATTTTTTTTTCCAGCCCTGATCTCTTAGCCCTCCTAATAACACATCTTGGCTATTAGTATCCCAGAAATAGCTTATGCTCTTTACTAAATTAGGATCTCCTATCTCAAAAATATAAAAATGGGACTAACCAGTTTTTTGTTTGTTTTCTTTTAATGGACAAATATCACCCTGTGCTGTTTCCCTACTTCTTTTGATTTTAATTTATTTTGGGGAAGTCCTCTGGGTCTTAGATCCTTAATTCTTTGAGTTATTAACCTCATCAAAGGATTGTTTGCAAAGGGCTTACTCATGTAGAGATCTGCAAGCATTAGTGTGAAAGCCTGTTTGATCACTGTGATATACTTCAGCAGTTAAATATTTTTAATCACTTTCACATATAGATATGGAGCAAAAGTGATGAGAACTACCATTAAGCAGTGAATTTACAAAAGGCTGTAAAAAAAGCCTCTTTTGTTCCAGTTTCCTATAGAAAATTTTCAGGCTCAAGCTTTCTACACAATGCATTGGCTCCTCTGTCTAATAAATATACCATGATGTACTTAAATTAAATATATTAACCAAGTGAGCTGAAATCTCATCTGAAAATGCAAAGTTCTCAGGTTACTTGATGGTAAAGTTGACATTTCCATGTGTTTCCATTTTTGAAAAAAATAAAATATATGGGAAGAAAAAATAATGTTTTTATACCACTTTAGGAATGCAGTCAGCCACATGACCCTGAAATGATAATATTGAAGAGGTAGCAAAGAGGGGAGTAAGAGGGGAGCTCTGTCCAAGCCTTGCCCTTCTGTAAAGGGGAACTCTGTTTTCATGAGATATGTTGTGTCGGGGAGTCTTTGGTGCTCTCTGAGCCTTGTTGTTTTCATGCAGACGTTTCATTGCCAGGCTAGGCAACATCTTCAGTGCGAAAAGGGAGCGGAACTTGCTGTCTGTTTATATACCCTGGCTTGTCCTGCCTGTGTTGGTGGGGGCCTTGTACTCTCCTTGGTAGTTCCTTGATTGGGCTGTTGTGTGCTGTTTGGGTGATTGACTAAGTTAATAGTTCCTTGATTAAGGTCTATTGTGTTGTTTGATTGCTCCTCTGCTGCTAATCTTGCTGTTAATCTATGCATATCTTGTTGTTGATTGCTGGCCGAGCGGTGTTCTGGTCTTCTGGCTATTCTATTGTCTCTTATGAATGGTATGTAAATGTTGTTAACCTCTATGTGTCTGTTGATGGCTGCTTTGTCTGAGTGCCAAGCTTCCAGGAATTCTCTAGCATTTTTGGATTTGGCCTGGTCTAATATGCTCATAGTTTCCCAGTTGAAAGTATGGTTAAGTCTGTCCATGTGTTGTGAGATTAAGGAGTTTTCATCATGTCTTCTGACTGCTAGTTGGTGTTCGTGGATGCATCCACGGGGCGCGGTGGCTCAGCGGGTTAAACCGCTGAGCCGTTAGACTGCGAACCATAAGGTTGGCAGTTCGAAACCGCGTGACGAGGTGAGCTCTCGTCACTAGCCCTAGCTATCTGCCAACCCAGTGATTCGAAAGCTAATATATAGCAAGTAGATAAATGGGTACCACTCACGTGGGGCAATTTGCGGGCGTCCAGCGGAGGGTCGTCCTCGTTCCAAGAAAGACCTGGAGAGCGGTGATGACGGTGGAGGACGACGGTGGACGACGGATCCGGAAATACCAGCTCCTGGACGTCAGCAGCCGGCCCAGAGCGAGGCATTCTGGGACTTGCAGTCCAATGCCTGCAGCGGAAGAGCCGGTTCCCTTCCTCTCTCCCTGTCGCGCGGTAATAAATTGTAATATGTAATATGTAAAATGTAAATGATGATGTATAATTGGATGTATAATTGGATTTGATATATATAATGTAAGCCGCCTAGAGTCCTCCAGTAGGGAGGGGATAGGCGGGGTATAAATAAGATTAATAATAATAATAATAATAATAATAATAATAATAATAATAATAATATAAACAGACAGCAAGTTCCACTCCCTTTTCGCACTGAAGATGTTGCCTAGCCTGGCAATGAAACGTCTGCATGAAAACAACAAGGCTCAGAGAGCACCAAAGTCTCCCCAGTTCAACCCTGAGCTACAAATATTCTCTTCGATTGATATGTTGTGTCCCCATACATTTCACTATTACAATTTACTGTATGTATGTGTCCATATCTCTTATAAGTTAGTTAGTTTAACCTCTGGTTTGTTAGTAAAACTTAATTACTGGGTTGCGAAATGATGCATGTCTGAAAAGTCTGTCACCAACATGAAAAGTTTGGAAAGCTCTGCTTTAAGCAGTCTGTGTGGATTCCCCTCTTTGCATTATGAAGCATCCACATTTTTTATTTACATCCAGTGGGTTTCAGTTTCAGCCAACAGTCATGCAGCTGGCTACATCTTAAGATGTTATTGGCAAAGCAGACACAAAAACTATCAACCTCTATTGCTTCAAATCACTGGCATGGTTTCCTATTGTTTTAAGGCAGAAACCCACAAAAACTGTATTGTGAAGCCCTACAAAATATGACAGTTCTGATAAGCTGAAAACAGTTCTGATAAGCATATTTTCCCCAGTACTTACCAGTTTTGAAGATTCTCTAAGTGTATTTGTTTTCTGGATATAAAGGTAAAGGTAAAGGTTTCCCCCGCACATTTGTGCAGTCGTGTCCGACTCTAGGGGACGGTGCTAATCTCCGTTTGTTAGACGAAGAGCCAGCGTTGTCCGAAGTCGCTTCCACAGTCATGTGGCTGCATGACATGCGCGGAACACTGTTACCATCCCACCGAAGTGGTACCTATTCATCTACTTGCATTTGCATGCTTTCAAATTGCTAGGTTGGCAAGAGCTGGAGCTAGTGTGGGAGCTCACTCCGCACGCAGGGCTAGGGATTCGAACCTCCGAACTTGCGATCTTCCGATCGACAAGGCTGGCGTCTTACCCGCTGAGCCACCATGCCCCTATTTTTCTATATTTTTCTATATTTCTGGATATACCCACAGTAAAATAGTGCAAAGGGCATTGAACAGGGTTTTTCAGATTTGGGACTCAGCACAGAGAACTGTATAATGTTCTTTTAACTCAAGGCTTCCTCTGTTATGTCAACACAGTACTGAGCTTTCAACATTAGGAAAGATTATGCTGTTGGCTATATATGCCATTAGGACATCTGCAGCAAAATAAGTTGTACAGCTACTTCCTATGGACTTGCATGATTTTCATGTACTTCCATTATTTGGGGGGAAAAGTGCCAAAGTAAAAATCTCAGAGGACATTTCCTATAGTAATTAAACGGCCTCTCAAACACACTGCAATTTGATGGTTGAGAATGTCTCACGCAATTGAAAGTATCCTAAACATGAATGTATAAGGGCCTTCAGTACTATTTGAAGCTGCTTCTGATTATTGTTATGAGACTGTTCCACCAAAACATTAGAAAACAAGAGACACAAGTGATCTAGAACCCAGCTGAGAAGATTAGGAACTACGTTCATGGAATTCATCTATAAACTGTGTATCTTCTGGTTTAGCATGCAAGTATAACTCCGTTTGATAGCATTAATATTTTGCTTCAGTGTAAGAAAATTATCATCTCAGACTGGATCTTCTCTTGATAAAACAATATGTGGCCTGTACAGATGCTTTATCAAACCATCATTAAGATGTGGGAACAGAAATGATATGTTGTCTGTTGACAGTCACTGAGGAAGACCTTCAAACGTCAGACAATGACTTGGTTATATGGCATTGCAGCTGATCGAGGAAATGGTTCTTGAGGAATCATCTGAACGTTTCAACTTCTGTGCTCAACCAAGGACTCTCCCAATCAGGAGAGAAGAATTTGCACTATGCATTAATGGATATTCTTTTTGAACAATTTGTTGATGTACTGTCAAACAGAAGACAACTTTGCACAGTGCTTGGGTGGTAGTAAGTTTGCCAGGCCTATCTTCCATGTGCCTTGATGAAGAAAAGACTGAACCATTTTGGCTATCCAGATTGTAACATTTGCTACCATTCTTAGCACTTTCTCATTCTATGAAATATGTGTCACTCATCTTACTCAGTGCTTTATACAATGGTATTTTCAGCATAGTCAGAAAATAAAATCTGAAACTAGAAGCTTTTGAGAAAAGTCTACAGAAGGATCTTCTGCATCCAGAGTATATTTGTAAGCAGACTGCATAGATATTAGAAATACCTAATAGGGTTAGTGATGGCATCAAAAATCAATATCCTCAAGAAATACAATTGTTTTTAATAATGCCCATCCACTGATTCAATCTACAAAACAAAATCTACAACCGAGAAATTTTACATGGAAAGAAGTTTCTCAAGCTTTGAGATGGACAAGTCAATGACAAATTCAGCTTTATTCCCAATTAGCTCTTCCTAATTAGATTTATTTCTTGTTTTGAGTTCAGTGAATGCCAAATAATGAGTCAATCCCAGTTACTAATGTCTTGATTGTCTGATTTGAGAGCATGTGTGTGGCAGGATAGGAGGAAACTAAATAAACCCATCAGCAAACAAACAAACTTATTCACCATGCTGTGTGCTGCCCATTGGGCAGATTATGTATCTGTTTCTGATCCTGACATGTTGGTGGGTATAACTTACCATGGTCCCTGTTAAGACAGCAAAGGACAATCACTTTTCAGCTGAATTTTTCATAATGCAGAACTTTTTGCCTGTTACTTTCTAACAACAACAACAACAACAACAATTCTATATTACAAAATACAGCAGTTGCACAACACAGCTGAATTTGCTACTGAATTATGGCCCAGTGACATCAAATAGAATAAGTTGAGCAATTCATCCTGCTTCTTCAACTCTGGATGTCTGTTGCTTTGTTGGAAGCATGGTTGGGTCCACCAATAAAAATTAACTACACACACACAACTCTTCCACAACTGTGTGTCCTTCCAAATCTTGAAAACTTTGACAGGGTTCTCAGCCTAGTTCAGGTTGAGTCTCATTTCAATCTGGATGTCTCCTGAATCTGTGTAAAACAGTCATATTCGTGATCCACTCAGACCCTTTTGTTTTTCTTTCCATGATCCTAGACCCCTAACAGTTGCAGAAACATTAAGGTGTCTGTCACTCTTGCTCTCTTTGAAACAGGAAGTGTGTTGTGACTTTTTAGTACCAAAAAAACACTTTCTGAGAATAAGGAATAGTCAAGCAAACTGTTATCTACCCCTCATTCTGTCGCTATATTTCAGAAGATAAGCCTGACAAGAATGCTGTGAGGATAGGGAAGTAATTTTATATTAGAAGTGACTTACAATATCTTCTCAGCAGGATGGCTGGTAAATTAGGATCTAGCTACAGGGCTGATGATGAGAGATGAGTGGTTGTGCCAAAACAGCACAAAGGGGCTAACTTACAAAACAAAGCCTCTTTTCTTTCTCCCACGTTGTCATTGAATAAGTATCTTCTTTTAGGTTTCTGCTAAGAGCTGCTGCTACTGTGAAGGAGATGACAGCCAAAGATGAATCAAGCACTTGTTTTCCTTATTTCAGGGTTGGTATATGTATTCTGGTGCATCAATAATGGAAAGGAAACACCTTCCACCATGACCTTTAACATATTACACCGGCTGGTGTAATATGGAAATGTAATATATTGTTTTAGCCTAGCTGTCCATATGACAGTTATTCTTTTTGGTAGCTTTCTGAGTCTCATACTGGGATTTGTCATGTTTCTCATATGGAAAGTAAAACTGATCGAATTGACAGTTTTTACTATGGTCACTGGTAGTAGTGACAATTACATGAACCTTTTAGGAACAGTAGAACTTTCTAAAGAGGACAAATTTACAAACTTGCATTTTAAATATACCCAAGGGTCATGTCAACTATTTTTTATGTAAATCCTTTAAACTTACTTACTTCCTTCCTTCCTTCCTTCCTTCCTTCCTTCCTTCCTTCCTTCCTTCCTTCCTTCCTTCCTTCTTTCTTTCTTTCTTTCTTTCTTTCTTTCTTTCTTTCTTTCTTTCTTTCTTTCTTTCTGAAATGATCCTATAACTTTTAAAACAAATAGTTAGGTGAAATTTCCCACACCCATGAGGATAAAGGCTGCAATTATAATATATAGATGCAGTACATGCAGAGGTGTTGGTGGAAGAAAAGACATTTTAATGGGCATAAAATAAATAAATAAACTGCTAATTCCCTCTGGTTAATTTCTGTGAGAAAAGAAACATTACTGAGAGCTCCCTTAGTGATAGTATTACAATTTTTTTTAGAAAGGTAGGTATATAGGTTGTTGTGCTAGATGGCACCATTGAAACTGATTTAGGGGTAAGAACAGAAGGAATCACATGGGATTTATAATGGGCTATAGAACTGGAAGGAATTTGTTAAAGGAAGGCAAAACATTGCATACAAAGGATATTGCTAAAAGAAATAATAATAACTAATTCTCCATAAGCAGAATGCATGATTTTGGCATGAGTGATAAAAACAATATTGTGGCATTGTGTTAAAAGCTCCACCTCCATGATGAAAACTCCAAAATCTCACAACACATGGACAGACTCAACCATACTTTCAACTGGGAAAATGTGGGCATCTTAAACCAAACCAAATCCAAAAATGCTAGAGAATTCCTGGAAGCTTGGCACTCAGACAAAACAGCCATCAACAGACACATAGAGGTAAACAACATTTACATACCATTCATAAGAGACAATAGAAAATCCAGAAGACCAGAACACCTCCTTGCCAGCAATCAACACCCAGAGATGCAAAGATTATCACCAGGATTAGCACCAGAGGAACAATCAAACAGCACAATATACCCTAATCAAGGAACTAGTAACTCAGTCAATCAACCAAGTAGCAAACAACAGCCCAATCAAGGAACTCCTAAGGAGAGAATAACACCTCCACCAACACAAGCAGGGCAAGCCATGGTATATAAACAGAGAGCAAGTCCCATTCCCTTTTCGCATTGAAGATGTTGCCTAGTCGGGCAATGAAATGTCTGCAAGAAAACAAGGCTCAGAGAGCACCAAGGACTCCACAGAAGAGACTTTATCAGAAATCTGAGAATAAGCAATAACTTGAGGGGATTCAAGCCAATTTTATATGGGAATTCTAGCCAGGAGAAAGTCCCAAATGCGGGTTCTTCATATGACTTGCATACCGGAATACCACTCTTATAACCTGGTTAGGGAAGGAAGATACAAATGTGGGATTTGATAGGGTAGCATCTGGTGTTTCTCCAGTAGATGGGGTGGACTTGTTATCATTCACATAAGGTGACATAGAGAATAGTCACACAGCACAACAGAATCTGCAGATTTTTACAGAAAAAAAACAGTGGCTGTAGCATTTGCAGCCCCACTTTTCGCTGCTTGCTCACCCTCCCTTGTTTAGTGGGGCAGCCTAGAAAGCTGAGCACAGAAAGGGCAGCTGCTTCATCTCCTTATTATGGCAGAAGTGTGGACAAAGGCCAGGTCAGCTGAATAGTATGACATCTACTCCTTAATTGCTTTCTTGCTTTTTCTCAGCCAAAATGAGCATGTAAGTCAATGCAAGAATTCTGCTAATTATCTCCCTCGAATTAGTCAAGGATGAAGTCTGTTCCTTAGGAGCTCTGTATAGAGTGCCATTCCCAACTTGCACCTAACCATGGCCCACATCTCCTGCCAACAGACATGTCCTGCCAATCTCTTTCTCTGCTGTGTTCCCTTGATGTTGCCTTCATCTAATACACAACCCATATCTATGATTATCCTTAGCTGTTCTGCTTTCCTCCTCAAGCAGGAAACCAGCCATGTCATTTCTACCATGGGTAAAATCTGACACAATTCACTGACCATTCGATTGGGGTCATAATCCTGCAGGGTGACCTCTAAGAAATGGGATCTCCCTATTTGCCATAGGCTGATGTGGATGTGCATCCTGATCATTCCAGGGTCTTTTCACTTTGTGCAGCTGGGGAGCCCCCTCCTTTCCAGCCAGGTTCTTCTCCTTGTGCTCGGCAGGTTTCTGAGCTGATCCCTGGCTGAAAGACCTGGATAAACCTGAGGAGAAACTGACCAGCAGCGGTCGGGGCTGGACTGTATGGTGAAGCAAGAGAAAAAGAGAAAGAGTTTTCTCTGCTTCACAGTGCAAGATGTCACCAGTCAGGGGCTGTTTTGTTTTGTTTTGTTTTGTTTTGTTTTAACTCAGGATTAGCATTTTTCCAGAAAAGCAGTAAATCTATGTCCTAAAACCAACAGCTGATCTTGAAGCTTCCTTTGAATGCACTCATGCAAAATGCTTGTGCAAAATGAGAGTGAGCTTTACAGGTAGCTAAGCCTGCTAGTCTAGCTGTCTGTCAACATTTGACTCTTCCCCAGGCCTGGTCCATTCCCACTTTAAGGAAACTGACTGACTGATGCTTTCTCATCAGCTGATGACATTTGATGCTAGAAGAGGGAAACGAAGGTGGACAATCCTTTTTTCTGCACTTGCTCTGTATGCTGAGAGCCAGTGTGGTATCACAGTGAAAGTGCTGGATCTGGAGAAGGGATTTGAGTCCCTCCTCAGCCGTGGAAGCTGCCTGCGGGACCTTGGGCCATTTTCAGTCTAACCTAATTGTGGGGTTGTGAAGATGATCTATGAACATTGCCTTAGCTCCTAAAGGAAAAGTAGATGATCAATCGATAATAAACACACTGCCATTTGGTGTAGCACATTTTAGGTCTGTGTAATTCTGCTGGCTTGAGGACTGGTAGGCATCACTGTAACTCAGTATGGAGAAAATGCTTTTTCCCACCCCTGCCAATGAGTATTAATTACAAGCACTAAGTGTAACATCAAGTGTAACTCAGAGTAGAAGCTACAAGATCTGGACTGCAAGAATCTAGATGAACACTAGCTGGTAACAAGAAGTCAGCATTCTCTCTCTCCTTCCTTCCTTCCTTCCTTCCTTCCTTCCTTCCTTCCTTCCTTCCTTCCTTCCTTCCTTCCTTCCTTCCTTCCCATGATCTTTGGGGTTTTGCAGCCCAATTCAGAGTCACAGGCTAATTAATAATGCTGGACAATTTTACCTAGCAAACAGAAAGAGCCCAAGAATGTTGATTCTTAGCCAGAGAAGGTTTCATCTATCAGAATAGGTTTATTTTTTTAAAAAAAAATCATCCCACCGTTATTATTTTTATAAATTACTCAAGGTGGTGAACATACCTAATACGCCTTCCTCCTCCTATTTTCCTCACAACAACAACCCTGTGAGGTGAGTTGGGCTGAGAGAGAGGGACTGGCCCAAGGTCACCCAGCCGGCTTTCATGCCTAAGGTGGGACTAGAACTCTCAGTCTCCTGGTTTGCCATTGGCTCCTTCCTAGGGCTGAGAGACAGGGACTAGCCCAAGGTCACCCAGCTGGCTTTCATGCCTAAGGCGGGACTAGAACTCTCAGTCTCCTTGTTTCCCATTGGCTCCTTCCTAGGGCTGAGAGACAGGGACTGGCCCAAGGTCACCCAGCCGGCTTTCGTGCCTAAGGCGGGACTAGAACTCTCAGTCTCCTAGTTTCCCATTGGCTCCTTCCTAGGGCTGAGAGACAGGGACTGGCCCAAGGTCACCCAGCTGGCTTTCGTGCCTAAGGCGGGACTAGAACTCACAGACTCCTGGTTTCTAGCCCAGCACCTTAACCACTAGTATATTCATATTCAGTGTGTTTCATAGCAGTGTTTCCTTTCCCTAACAAGCCTATTCAGACCTGTTGTGCTAGTTAGATTGACTTTCTCTGCAAACTGTTAATTTATAGTAATCCTGAGGCTTCTGTTTACCAGAAAAGCTAGCTTTCTTTCACACAGTTGGGCACAATCTGATTTATTCAGTCACTTTTGCTAACAGCAACTACTCTATGAAGCATCTGTTAAAATACTACTCTATGATGCTATGTCAGAAGCCCGAGGTTATGATTGGAAATTTTAAATGCAGGCTGCAGACTGTTAGAGACAAGTATTTGGACCAAATTATTTATATATAGGAGAAAAGGTTTAATACCATATATTATTATAGTCAAAGAACAGCATATAGAGTATTGAGAAACAGAATGAAACAACCTTCATACTATATACAGTACCCTAAACAAAAGTTAAAAGTAGTCACAGACCTTTATTCAAGTTTGGGTACTTTGATCTTAAACTTATAAGGCAGAGACAGTTATAATAATATGCAATATAAAACGCATAATACAGTTTTGAAGATGTCTGCATTCTGTGATAATCATAAATTCATAGGTTCAGTCCTGTGGGATATACTATATATTCCAGTCCTATTTTATTTCTGTAGTCTGTGTCTATCTACGTAGGTTGTAATAAACTGTCAACTTTGGATGTGAACTGTCCCTTGAACCAGTTATTTCATAGAAAAAGGAAGTGTTCCATTTCAGTGAAAAATAGTGTGTAATTCAGCTGTCCACACATCTGGTAAAATTCTTTTAATTGTCATGAATTTGCTCATGCAAATTTTCATATGAATGCAAATGTAGGAAGTATGTTTTCATATTCTTAATCTTATGCATATATCTACAATCAAATTCATTTTTTTCTTGTTTTTCTTATCACTAGATAATGGACCTTATCCCTTATGAATGACCTTCATTACTTTCATTAACTGCACTGGCTACATTTCTTGCTACAATCTAACAGGAAAAATAAGTTTATTACACATTTCATGTAGTTTAAAAAAGAGAGAGAATAAAGTTTATGAAGTACTAGGGGAAAAATAGAGGTATAAATATCATTAACGTTATCTTTAAAAGGTGCACTTTTAAGAAGATAAAGAGACTGTTGTTTCTCTCCTTAAATACATATACCTCTCTTCTGATTTGAAGCTGAGTTTATCAAACATCAAGTTTTGGTTAAAAAAAAGAAGAAGAAAAAAGCAGCTTGAAAGAACAATTTGCTTTTGTATAGAGCATTGAAGATATATGCTCAGAATAGAACAATAAAATAAAATAAGAAAGAATCATAACTGCCAACAAAATGAGAAGGAACAATTGATTCAAGAATCTGGCTTTAGATGTGCAAACTACTTAATGTCTTCCAAATCACACATAACACAAACTGGTCAATTCACACTTGTTTCTTTGATGGGGCATTTGTAATTTATATGAAATATTTTAAACAGCAAGCCTTCCCAATTATTTCTTAAGGATATTGTCTGGAGTTTCTCTACAGTAGGAGTCAACAGCACAAAGATGAATTTTCTGTCTCAGCAAGTGGTAACTTGCAAAGCGTCACTCTCCAAATTCATGGAAAATCAGATACTTTAATCTATAAACCCTTTATGTCTCCAGAAGAAGTCCCATGAAGAGCCAACATTTCGGATTTTCTCCAAGCTTGAAGCCCAACCTTTTGGTAGTGTTTCTGGGTCAGCACAGAAAAGGTGGAACGTGGGATGCGGCTACTTTGAGGAGATCCCAATTATTCTACATGCCTGCTCTGAAGGAAATATCAAGCTTTCTATCAGTGGTATGCCATTTCACATTGGGGAAGTGGGGGGAGGTATTTCTCCTCAATAATTGTTTGGATTTGTTCCAAACCCCTCACCATTTTAGGTTGTCCATCTCCAACATTATAATGTCCGTTCAGAACTGCAGCAACCAGAATTGTAACCTTCAAAAAATTATGTAAGGGCATTTAATATTCTCAGCTTTATTTCTCACTCCTTTTCAAGTGATCAGCCCCATAGATACTGTCTTCTCCTCCCACACCAGCAGCAGTAGATCAGTTTTAGTGCCATAAATCATGATCTTATGATCTTTTTCTTTCCTTATCAAAGTCAGCTTTGAACCCACTACCAAATATGTGAAATTAGGAATCTTTGTCCCAGTGTGTGTTAATAATTGCATGCACTGAACTGCACTTAAAATTTTAATGCTGGCTAGGAAATATCTTCCTGGAACCTTTTACTGCTTCTTTTTAATTTAAGCATTCTGATATGATGCCAACCCAAAACTCCTAAAAGCAGATGATTTATGAACACATTAAAAAGTGCCAGTCCTGATAAAGTTTGTTGGGAATGGATGGAAGTGTTAAAATCCCACCATTGTGTGATTTCTAATCTGTTCTTGACTCTATAGTCAGTGTTTCATAAGATAATGACTTCTCACAATTATTCCATTTGCCCAGGAATCTTCATTGAGCAATTTGGTCAAAGGTCTTTGTCAAAATCTTTGGCAACTGTATAATAGGAAATACAACAAAGAGGAACTTGTTGCAGAGGGAGGAATTTTCAGACTTTGCAGATTAATGTGGTTATGAATAGAGCAGATTTGAGAATGGGGAAATAGTGTTAGATGGAGGTGGTCCTTTTGCAATTTGGGACTAGGTATCTCATTTAAGGGGTGTGGTGGCTCAGCGGGTAAGACACCAGGTTTGTCGATCGGAAGATCGCAAGTTTGGAGGTTCGAATCCCTAGCCCTGCGTGCGGAGTGAGCTCCCGCACTAGCTCCAGCTCTTGCCAACCTAGCAATTCAAAAGCATGCAAATGCAAGTAGATTAATAGGTACCACTTCGGTGGGTAGGTAACAGCGTTCTGTGCGCGTCATGCGGCCACATGACCGTGGAAGCGTCTTTGGACAACGATGGCTCTTCAGCTAACAAACGGAGATGAGCACCGGCCCGTAGAGTCGGACACGACTGCACAAATGTGTGGGGGGAACCTTTACCTTTACTTTTATCTGATTTAAAGCCAGACTGCTCACTTGAGGAGCATATTAAAGGCAAAACTGAAGTACTTTGGACACATAATGAGAAGACAGGATACCCTGGAGAAGATGCTGATGATAGGGAAAGCAGAAGGCCAAAGGAAGAGGGGCCGTCCAAGGGCAACATGGATGGAGGATATTCTGGAGGTGACGGACTCGACCTTGGGGGAGCTGGGGGTAGTGATGGCTGACAGGAAGCTCTGGTGTGGGCTGGTCCATGAAGTCACGAAGAGTCAGAAGCGACTGAATGAATAAACAACAACAAACAGATTTATAAATCCAGAGCTGTAAAGTTGGACAAAAGCAGTTCCATATCTGGGAAAAAATATTCAAAGTGTGGTACAATGTAAGGGCATGTCCTTTGATTCATACATCTCAGGAACATGGCATGTTCCTTTTCTTCTCTGCAGCCAAACCAAATGGCTGGGACCATTGTCACACATAGTTTGTTTACAAATGGATTGACATGAAAGCTGCAGCACAAGCTAGTGGCAGTGAAAGAAAAAGTAGCAAAAGGTGAAACAAACATGCAGCTGGGAAAGTGGTTTGGTTCAGACTGAGTCAGAGACATCCACAGGTTCAAAAGCTTGCATCAAAATAATGAAAGGACTGTCATACTGTTGTGATGCAAGCTTGACTTACCTTCTCCCCTTTGGATGCCTTTGGATTGAGCAACATGGTACATTTTGGGTGTAAGGAGTTCAAGATTTGGAATTAGAAATAGATCAGTTCTGTAGGACACAGAAACAAATTAAAAGTTTCAGAAACATTTCTACAGACCACCACTACTACCAGCACCAAAAGCTAAGCAAGTGACAAAACCTGGAAATAGACATCCCCACCCCAATATGAGTCTGAAAGCTTTCTCATATAGCTTTCTCATATTACCTACAGTACTGCAGGAAGATATCAACAGATGGACCTCATAAGTTTGATCCTCCTTTTCACATTAGAGTTTTTGTATAAAAGTGTCAATAAAACCTGGATGTTTTTCCTTAGGCAGGTCTGATATTGGGGATCAGAATCCCTAGCTTTGCCCTTCCTTATTATTATTATTGCTACCCATTTATTTGCCATCTTGAAGTGTGCCACAATGTTTTCAGCAAGAAGAAGGAACAGTAACTTTTACTTTGCAGTTGATGGGATAGATAGAAATGAGCAGGAACATATAGACAAGCTGAGATGGATGACTTCCATTAAATGTCTTGCAATTATGTTCTTAGCCCATTCAGAGAGGGCCACCCTGTCTAGGTCAAAGATTCTTCCTTTAACTAGAGCCAACTCATTCTGTATGCTCCTATTATGAAGAACATGCCCAGGGAATGGCCAGATCTGATGGTTATCACCTTGCATCAGTTACATCCCAATTAGTAATGTGGCTCAGTGGGTAAGACGCCAGGCTTGTCGATCGGAAGATCGTAAGTTCTGAGGTTTGAATTCCTAGCTGCATGTGACGGGGTGAGCTCCCGCACTCGCCCCAGCTCTTGCCAACCTAGCAATTTGAAAGCATGCAAATGCAAGTAGATTAATTGGTACCACTTTGGTGGGTAGGTAACAGCGTTCCGTGTGCGTCATGCCGGCCACATGACCGCGGAAGCGTCTTCAGACAGCGCTGGCTCTTTGGCTAACAAACTGAGATGAGCACCGGCCCCTAGAGTCGGATACGACTGCACAAATGTGCAGTCTTGCCAACTAAATTAAATATATTAAATTTGGACTTAAATATAGACATGTTAAAGCTATGCAAGCCTACAGATTAAAAGAGGAAAAGGTACCCTGAAGTATGTATCTCTTGTCTACAAGCCTTTAAAAGCAGCTGCATCTTTTACAGGAATTACATAACTGCCTTCCGCAAATGCAGTATTTCCCCCCCCCCCCAAAAAAAAAATATGTGCTTTTTTCAAAGAGAAGTAGACAGAAAATGTGTGTCCCAGACCTAATAAATATTCAGTGTAGGCTTTCATTTCATGTACAGATTACTGTATATGAAATAAAACTAAGAGTAATGAAATAAAGCATTGCTTTTTCTATTGTTTATAAACATTCTTCCTTTTTCCCTTAACATTCCTCAGATGAACTTTTAAATTCTTTAACATTTTCTGTAGGAATGAAGTTGGTGGCATGTCTAAGTTCCAAAACGGTGAATCTGGTAGTCTGTCTGGTAGTGAGTAATGAAAATAAATCAGTTGAATGGCTTAGAGTTGACTAGAGAGTATTAGATGAAACACAAGCTAGGAAGGAGAAGGAGGAGGAGGAGGAGGAGGAGGAGGAGGAGGAGGAGGAGGAGGAGGAGGAGGAGGAGGAGGAGGAGGAGGAGGAGGAGGGGGGACAACTCTTAATATTGTCAAAAAATACAGTTTTTGATGTGTAGCATTTTAAATTTCTTATGAATGATTTCTGAGCATAAAACTATTTATGGTATCCCTCACTTCTAGTTAAATAAATAGTCCCTACTGATATACAGTATGTAACCTGTTAACTGTTCAGCGGTCTGAGTAAAGGAACTAGAATGTCTTCCCAATTCACCTAAAAGATATGAAAAGTATATTGTCCTGTTAAACAACATTGCCAGACAATTCTCAGCTGGATCTGGCATTTACTGTAATGAAAAAAGGATGCTATATGGATACTTGATATTATCATATATTGTGCAGTTTCAGAGAGAATATGTATATGTATATATGAGAGAATATATTATTCAGGTGGTCAGGAATAGATTAGTTAGCAAAGTCAGACATTGATTCTTCCTGAACAAGATACCGTGGGAGAGCTAATGAGCAACTCTGGCAAACAAGATTCTCTCTTCCAGACCTCTGTCTGTCACTTTATGATTCAGCTGCCAACAGATGTCTTCTGCTCTTCTGCACCAACAAGTCACTCAGCAGATATTTAGTACCAGTTCAGGAATTGCATTGGAGGAGGGAAATGAATGGTAGAGGTGGGAAGTGGCCTGAAGCCTTCCAGTCCAACCAGTGCTCTGTGCAGAAATCCAGATTAAAGCACTCTTGGCATTCGGCTGTCTAGCCCAGCCTTTCTCAACCTTCTGACCCTGGAGGAATCCTTGAAATAGTTTTCAGGCCTCAGGGAATCCCTGCACATTCAGGCTCAAATTTAGCCAGAAGTTATAAAATTATTATATTTGTTTCACGCATAGGTTGTATATATGCATTAACAGTGTTCTTAAACTAAAAATAAAGAATAAAACTTAGTTCTTAAATGTGATGTTGCACGAATTTGAAATAATCTTTTAAGTAAATTGTGATGTCCCAGGGAACCCCTAGTGACCTCTCATGGAATCCTAGGGTGCCACAGAACCCTGGTTGAGAAACCTTGGTCTAGCCTCTCCTCAAGGACATCCAATGACTAATCTTTGAGTAACTCGTTCTCTTACCATTAGAAAGGTGTTTGTTTCTCCTAATATTCAATCAGAATCTCTCTTCCTGTAGTTTCCTATAGCTTCTCTCCCCTGATCTCTGGGGTAAAAGTGAACACGTATTGCCTTTTTTTAAGCGTAGTGTCCTTCCAGATACCTTTCCAATACTCCTCACTGTTCTCTCCTGATGGGTATATATTCCCAACTTGTTCAATCTTTCTTCATGGGATGTCATTTCTGCTTCCCTGCTATTCTCTGAACCTGTTCTGGGTTGTCTTCCCCACTGTTGCCTCTGGCACCTGACCATTTCATGATTCCACTTTCTTAATATAACTTTTCAATTCTCTATTTCTTCCCTGGAAGTCCTGGAATGTTTCTCAGTAACTGCTTCACAATAGATTGGACACATTCTTCCCTGCAGAAATGCTGTACTACTCTCCTGTGTTTCCATATTTCCTTAGTTCTCCCCAGTTTGATGAAGCTCTTGTCTCTATGCTTATATATTATACTCTCCTACCTATGAAGAAGAC
Organism: Charina bottae; assembly: GCA_023362775.1. NCBI lineage: Eukaryota > Metazoa > Chordata > Lepidosauria > Squamata > Charinaidae > Charina > Charina bottae. Next base: position 55,882 of record JALMGJ010000171.1, read on the forward strand.
AGTTCTTGTTCCATGCAGTGTCTGAAATTACAAAGCACCTCATTCACTTCAGTTATTGGACGTCAGCATCTTTCCATCTGACTGTGTGTTGAAAGCATTTCAGACAAACCAAATTTCTTTCTTGGATGATAAGTATAAATTAAAAAGAAAATTAATAGCTAATGCAAAGATCATATCTGGTCCCCAAAGTTTGGTGATTTTGCTATCCTCAGAACATTTTATGTTGACAGCTTATTGCACTGTAACCAAGGATAATTCCTTTGATAGCAGTTGTCTGATCTTTAGCAGGCAGATCTATCTCTGTATAAAAGCCAGTTCTGAAAGCTGACTCACAGTTGATTATTATCCAGGAAAAAAAATCCCTCTAGGATATTTAGCCATAGCTTTGAATCATAAATTTTGGGTAACTTAAAGATAGATATCAGATTTATTTATTTGTTTAAGCCAGAGCTTTCCAAACTTTTCATGTTGGTAACACACTTTTTAGACATGCATCATTTTGCAACACACTCTTACAGCAGGGCACAAGGCAGGCACTAGGACCTGCACGGAATCACAGCAGGTTTGGAGGCAGCAGGGCACAAGGCAGGCACTAGGACCTGCGCGGAATTCTGGCAGGGCAGGTTTGGAGGCAGCAGGGCACAAGGCAGGCACTAGGACCTGCACGGAATCCTGGCAGAGCTCAGAGGCAACAGCAGCCAAGACACACCCAGACATTGCAGCCGACATACTATTGTGTCCCGACACACAGTTTGGAAAGTTCTGGTTTAAGCCATTCATGTATTATGTATTCTTTTACATATACAATGGTCCAACCCCCAACTTTAAAAAAAAAAAAACACCAGATAGTTTTTATTAACCCATTTTAAACATACAATAATGTAAAATAAAGACCACCCCTTCTTTACTGTCTCTTAATTAATCAGGAGAGAGGAAGTTTTGGTCTTCCAAATGTTGATGAGCATCAGTTACAATCATCATCATCACATCATCATCATCATCATCATCACATCATCGTTACAATTGGTTATGCTGATCTGATAGGATTTGAAGTCAAACAACATTCAAAAGGCTAAATTGACAGTTGATTTACTCATATGCAGAAAATTTGATTTCAGTTAAAGCATTTTGAATGTCACAACCACAGAAAGCATGTTCGAAATGAGTTATTCCAACCTTGAAATAGGACATTTTGAGTGTTCAAAGCAAAACACAGATGTTGCAGATTTTTTTTTCAAGGTCAGAACAAACTGGGGGCCTTTTAAAAATCATGAAAAAAAGCAATATAGATTAAGTCATGTAAGACTCATGCTTATTCACTTTTCTGTAGCAATTGAGAAGTTTAGCTGTAATTGCAAGAAGCTTTTCCCTTTAATTGTAAAGAACTATGATCATGAAAAATCTTTCCCTGCAATACAATAGCCATTGTGTTGAACCTAGCTTCATTGTCATCAGCTCATATACTAAATGGATATTTATCAGATTTAGAAATGATAACATTTCTAAGGCATCTATGAATATGCATACATATATAGATAATGGGGTCCATTCTCAGTCTAGTGAGAGAGGAAGCTAATGAAAACATTTAAAAACAGATTCTGATAACAATTAATTACTTTTTAGTAATTAGGATTATAGATTTTTCAAGGTCTGAATAAAACACACACAGAGACATACCTACACATGTATATCCCTCTTCTGGTTTAGTAATTTGGCCAACTTTTTAGTAGTTTCCTGTTTAATAGGAAACAACATTTTGGCTGACGATTAAAACAAATTCTTGCATCAACAAAAAATGTTGATGGCATGCAGAAGGCACCATAGTATATTATTTTTAGGCAGCCAAAATCATTATAGAATTGTTGTTCAAGAAGGTATACTTTTATAAATAGTAACTTCCAGTTTATATTACCATAATGCTATCAATTATGCTCTACCATCTGTGGACATAATTAAGTTTACCCTTACATTTGATCTTAGCAAAATGCTGTTCACAGGTGACACTTGTTTAGTAAAAATATTTGCAGTAAGGGGGAAATGAAAAGCTGTTTATGAATAACCTGGAAATAGATTTCTGTAAGGCCTGAGGGCTTGATGCATTTGTAAACTATCAATTGCACACGTCTCTTAATAGTCCCCTGCTTTATTTGTTTCAATCTACAAAATCTAGTTCTTGTTACACCAGTGCATAGGATAAATTAACATAAGTCTTATATGTAAGTACTTCCAGAAACATTCATGGTTTTGATTTGTTTAAATGATGGCCTTATTGGGCTATGGTTCAAGCATCAAAAAACAGGTCAAGAAAGGTACATACAGCCCTGAAAGACATAACTGACCTGGATTTAGTATGGTGTTTTTCAACCTTGGCAACTTGAAGATGTGTGGACTTCAACTCCCAGAATTCCCCAGCCTGCATGCTGGCTGAGGAATTCTGGGAGTTGAAGTCCCCACATCTTCAAGTTGCCAAGGCTGAGAAACACTGATTTAGTAGGACAGTTATATTCTACCTTAGGGAACAGATTTAAACAATACAGAAAATACATTAATCCTGAAAATATTTATATCAGTTTAATTTTGCTCTATGAAAGCATGGGTGTACTTCATTAGCCCCATGCAGATATTATTATTATACCCAGAATGCTCAGTATATGAGGATCCAATTAAGCTACACCCTTTACTGATATGCCCTAATAAGGGATAAGGGGATATCTCCAGGATACGTGTATCTACCCAGGAACAAATATGGATATTCTTCCTAAAAAGCCTGTGTAAGTTAGAAAAAGCCTGCTATGAATTTAGCAAACATTTTGATATGTTCATCGTGGCCCTGCAAGTTAGCGGACAATTCCACCAAGAAGCTAGCTAGCCCCCTCCCTTTCTTTCCTTCCTTCCTTCCTTCCTTCCTTCCTTCCTTCCTTCCTTCCTTCCTTCCTTCCTTCCTTCCTTCCTTCCTTCCTTCCTTCCTTCTTTTACATTCACCCTGGTGTACATGAAATCTGTATCCTTTAAATTCACACACAAAATGCTGGGTAGTATGTAAAGACATGTGGAAAAAGGCATATAGGTAAAATGTGCACCAAAATGCATTTTCTATGGAAAATTTTCTCCCCCCCCCCCAAAGTGTGTGCATTTCCCCATGTAATAAATAAGCAAATACAGGCTTCACTTTGGGGTATACATATAGAAACATTTAGAAATGTTCTTTGTAGGAGAACTATAATCCGATTCCCACAGATCTCTATGCAGCATTCTGCATTGTGAGACTCCCTTCATAATTTCAGCAGGCTGATCTCTCAGAATAGTAAGATATATGTGGCAAAAACCAGGACAACCACTAGATGGCAGTCACGTTTTCAACATCCCTGATGCCATCTAGTGGTCAGCAGTTTTTTTGTTTTTTGCAGTCCAGTTCTTGTTGTCCCTGCCTCCTTTTGGATGCTACAATGATAGACAAAATAGAACTAGGTCTCTACCAACATGCTGAAACTCTGGAGATTATGATTTCCCCCTGACTTTTTTTTTCACTTCCTTACATTTTTCCTGAATTTAGTCTAAGCTGGTTCCCATTGAGAAAGGATCCCATGGGGTTCAGTCTAAGGATCAATCTACACAGATGTTTATTTATGAGTAAATACAAATAGATTGGGAGTTTCATGCTATATAGTGATTATATGTAGTTTGTCTCTTACAAAAAACATCATGACTGGTTTCACAAGTGCCTTCAATAAGGTGTCCAAGAGACTTGGTTCATTTTGATTACTTTAGAAATAACTCTAAGACTTAAGTGTTCTCCATATGAAATATTATTTATTTACTACTTTACTGGTTGATATCTCACTTTCAAACAAGGCAGCCAAGATGGTACACTAAGCGTTTTCTCCTCTGTTTATTTTTTTCCCACACAACAGCAGTCCTGTGAAGTAGATTGGGTTGAGAAATAGTGATTGACCTAAAACAGGTGTTCTCAGCTAGCCATGTTCATAAAAAAATGAAGAAACATCACAAAAGGTGTGTTTGCAACACAATGTCTCCATGTATCTTTTATCACTTGTCCCTCTTCTATGAGTCCCCATGACCCAAAGTTGCTCAATGAAAGCCCAACTTTCATACCTGAAAGTTGGTTAAAAGCTGGGTCTCACTGGCCGTAATTCAACACCTCAAACTAGTCCATCATTGTGGCTCTTATCACATATAGCAGTTGTTTGCTTCATTAGTAAATAATTCATTTTATTTATTTATTTAATTTTTATCCCGCCTTTATTATTTTTCTAAATAACTCAAGGTGGCGAACATACCAAACATTCCTTCCTCCACCTATTTCCCCCACAACAGCAACCCTGTGAGGTGAGTTGGGCTGAGAGTGACTGGCCCAAGGTCACCCAGCCGGCTTTCATGCCTAAGGCGGGAGTAGAACTCAGACCCCTGGTTTCTAGCCTGTTGCCTTAACCCAGGGCTTTCTAAACTTTTCAGTTGGCGACACACCAACGGCAGTGTGCGGAGACCCAGAAGCGCTGCGGCGGCCGGCAAAAACCCGGAAGTGCCGCCACTGCGGTACTTTTGGGTTTTTGTGTGCCATCACCATGGCACTTTTGGGTTTTCATGCGCGGCAGTGGCAGCAGCGGTGTCCTGGTGTGCCACATGAAAACCCAGAAGTGGCCATCAGCGCTTCCAGGTTTTTGCGCAGCACACCTGGGCCCCGCAGGTGACACAGTACTGTGTCGCTACACACAGTTTGGAAAGCTATGCCTTAACCACTAGACCAAACTGGCTTTTATTTATTTTTATTTTTATTTTGAGAATAAATTCCCTCTTTTATGCTAAACCCATCTTCATGGAATACATACTACACTCTTACCCAGTTTAAAATACAAATTAGCAAATGTATTTTTGGTCTATTGTCTTAGCTTCAGTTCAGCACATAGATTAATTTAGCATCTTAAATTAAAATTACAGATGGCTTTAAAAAGCATCAAGAAATTTGTTAAGGATAAATATTATAACAATTATTACAGCAAATATGGAAAAACAAACAAAAAGCAAACATAA